>BLKR01000003.1:827978-1427978 GCA_011170035.1 Teleogryllus occipitalis | reverse complement strand
AACATAGGACACTATCAACATCCAGCATTAATGAAGTCAATCCTTCATTGCGCAAGTGAGGTTCAACAGAAAATAATGTTATCTAACGTTGAGTATCAGTTGACATTACAATGCAACACATCTGCACTCATAAAGAATGAGTAAATTAATCAAAAAAGGATAACAAGGTTACATATGGATCAAGATCACAGCATGGATATTACTTATGGTGAAGAGCAAACCTTCCATATTAGACAATGTCACAAAAGTGTCTTGCTAAAGTGCCAGGGGGGTGGTGATAATTGAATAAGAAGCAATGAGACATGACAGTCATAAAATAATGACACCTAGCAACGCATTGCACTGAGAGAGTTTTGAAGAAGAGCTGAAGAAGTCCTGTACACAATCTTAAGAGGAAACGGTTTACTCTTTGAATTTGGAATCTTATTCTCATTAAACAGTAAAATTAATTCTTCAAGATCTTAAAGTATCTAAGGTAAGGGGAAAAAAACTGTCTAAGACATAAAAAATCTTCTCATAGTTATAGGAATCAGTTACCTTACAAATTAAGCCAAAGCAGATCTACAGTTATAGTACGATTTTTCCAACCATGCCTCTGGCAGGTACCAGTTGTTGACGGTTTCATCCCATCAGGAGCTTGAATGTCACCATAGTGACATCACTGTAGCGACTCATAAGCTCTCGATTGGATGAAACCATCAACAGCCAATACCTGCCAGAAGCACGGTTAGAAAAATTGCACTATACAAAATCTTCAGCCCAAAGCTAAACATGAAGCCATATCCCACCATATTTGAAATTTAAAGCTTATTGAACATATTAAACAATGAAAATATGGAAAATAAAATGGAAAGAAATAACATTCTGTCCAAGAAAAACTACTCTTAAGGTGTAAGGTACAAAAGGAAGGACCGACTCAACAAGGTGCTACAAACATCCCATCTTCTGAAGGGTAATGGAGAAGAAGCAAGTTGAAAATATTTCCCACAATCTCAGTCACTGATTTGCTTCCAATTTCAGGTAAAAGCCATGGAAGCCAAAGCAGAAGCAAATACAACATGGAATTTTGTAGCTGCATGTTCCAACCTACTTACACCTAATTTTCCAACATTCACCTTAAGGAATATAAATTAATTTCCCTCCAATTACCGTTCTCTTGCATGTTATGGCACTCTGGATGACAAGAACAGACATGTTATTTAGGCACCAATGTCAGAAATGAGATAATTCCTAAATGGTGGTAAGACACATCCCCTAACTTCACCATTTGCTGCTAAAATAGTTAACTACTAAAAGAGCTGATCTCCATTAATTACCCATTACTATACATCACTTAATTTAACATTTGTTGAAAGAACAGGATGTGCCATTGAAAATGAAATTGAAAATAAACATAGCTGTGATAAAGCTACAGCTAAAGATCTTAAGATAGTGAATTGCTATGTTACGAAATATAACAGTACCTATCTTTATGTTCTTGAAAACTTGTCATCATTTCACATAATATAATATATTTTTATTTGGGGAATTATTGAACATATTCCCACTCACAATATTTTATTTGGCATTGTGTACTTAATCTTAATTGTGGTACTTAATCTTCAAAATTTTAAAAACAAATCTAAAACACACTACTTAATAACAATATTTTAACATTATTAATCACTAATAATTTCAAACAAAAGTTTTCCCTCATGTTTATAAGCATATATTTATAAGCTCACCCCGGCCTGCAAGTCGGTGAAACTTGCGCCATGTTAAAGGTCCTGAGACTGTGTAGGGTGCTTCCCACAATCTAGTAGTGCACTTCTTTTGAATGGCATCTTGTAACAAAGGCTGCAAACTCTTCATTACACGTACAATGTCTTGGTTGCATGAAGGGCCACGAGCACGTAAGTGTGGCCACCTATGCACACATGGTGCAACCAGCCCTTTGGCATGGGCCAGCAACTGTTGTTGTCGCTGCTGCATTTCTTCCACCTGTGTATGAAGGACAATTGTTAGAAACTTCCTTAAGTATTATCCATTAAGTAGATTGAGGATTTATCAGCCTGAAAAAGTGGCTCCTTACTCATTTACTGACAATGACAAACTTAAAACACTTCACAGTTGCATGACAATTGTGAAAACGATACAAAACATTATTCCAGAACTAAAAAAATGAAGTTTTTACTCAAAATTCTCAGATATATTGTAATGTAAACCAATTTCGAAATATGATTTCTAAATTTAAAATAATTAGTTAACAGAATGAATGTGCAAGTGAATATTATACTTTACACAAAGATGCTTAAAAATTAATCCTTTGAACACTCCCAATTAAGTCAAAAAATAAAAACCAACCACAAAATGAAATAACGTAAATCACTAATACCATACCAAACTAAGAAAGCGATTAATAAGAAACTAAACGGTCATTAATGAAGATTTTCCAAACCATTACTCTCAAAACAACAATTAAGAAAATCAACTTGCAACAGAACGAAAAATACATTTCTTGGTGAATTATTCAGTGGTTTGTTTCAATTACTAAATATTCTTTATAGTTTTTTCCACACAAATACATGTGATACCATAACATTTGAACATATCTTCTTTAGAAATTTTAGGTATAGTCCAGAAAAATATATTGAATGAAATAGCAAAAAGATTAGTTACAACAGTTGGCAGGTAGTCTACCAAACATACAATCGGTAACTTTCAGAAGACTGAGATGTTACAATGATTATTACCAAATCATATTTTATTAACTAAGGGGAAGTATCTAATAAAAATAATGTTTTGGTTTCTGACACCAGATTCAAAGTAAAAATATAAAATCTGAAAATGTAGATGCAATGGTAGTTGGGTAGAGGCACTAAGACGAGAATCAAGCTATCAGAGAAACATACACTATACTGCTTTTCACGTTGTGAAGGCACAATGTGTCGTATGGAGAATCTACACGTTATTGACGAAACGACACGTTCGCTGGCCCTCGCTTACTCCAGTATGGTCAAAATCACAAATACCTTTCTCAATACATGTATCTACAGAAAAAAACTGTTTATTCACACACTTATCATTATCATTATTATTATCATCATTATCATTGTTATCGTTATCATCATCATCATCACTATCATCATTAATATTGCTATCATTACTATCGTTATCATTATTACTATCGTTATCATTATTATTACCGTTATCATTATTATTATTATTATTATTATTATTATTATTATTATTATTATTATTATTATTGACAATATTTTTACCTTAAATATCTAATACACATGGACCCTTTACATGTATTCTCTTATAAATTTGAAAAAGAAAAAAAGAAAAAGAAAAAAGAAGAACGGGAAAAAAGAAAAGGAGAAAAAAAAGAAAAAAGGGGGGAGGGGGAGGGAAGAGAATGGAAAACTGTTGATTGTGCCATCAAATATAGGGTGTACATTAATATGAAAACTTGTTAAAACATTTTGATAACATATTTATTTTTAAGGGTTGTAGGTCATTGCTACACACGTTTTCTTGTTGTGAAGGCACAATGGGCTCTTATGGTCTATGTTATTCTTATGGAAGAATCTAGTACACTGTTGCTAAATCGATTGTTGCAAAAGGATGTACAAAATATATAGTCCTGTAGAGAAAATGTCGAGGAACACAATGGTAATCATGAAAAATGTGTCGTTCATATGCTTTTTAAATAAAATAAAGAAAATGCTGGATTTGATTAATATATATACATGCAAATATTTGCATAAAATGCAAATATTGATTAATTAATTTAAACAATAAACGAAGCATTATGACCAACATTTGATTTTTTACTTTTATCTTAGTACATTATGTTATTTTTCGCATTTCTAAACTGCTATTGCATTTCTGGTAGATATGAATATCAACTCATTATTATGTCATTTATTTCTATCATTTCTGTCTTTTTTCTTCCTTGGCAAATTCAAATCCCATTTCTATCAATAAGCGAAAAATGCTAGAATATTTGAAATTTGGTAAATATTTATCATTAGCATATTTCATTACACACATGATTGTTGCAGAAATGTTTCAAAATAGTAACGCATGGAATTTCAGATGTACGGTATGTACAAAATCGTCATACTTCCTTTCTCTACTGATTTTATACTTCAGTCCAGTTAACTCATCATCTCGGGATTGGTATTTCTCCATTCTCATCTTCTGTTTTTGTTCTAAAGAAGGAATGTCTGCTGACGCCTATTGCTCTGCAAAATTCATTGAAACAATTGATTCCATTTTTGAATGATTTCCTTTTAAGATCTTGATTTTTTTGTCGCTTTTAATTATTTCACGCTTTCTTTGTATGATCCATTTTGATCTCTTAAAAGTGACCCACTACACGATAGACTAAATTATATACCTACTTTTTTTTTATCACTGCACATCCATGAGCAAAAATCGACTGACCAGAATAACCAGCAAGATCAAATTCTCGAAAGAGCTTCTTGTGATCATTCAAGTATTGATTTGGATCATCCCTTCAGCCGTTTATGTCATGTTAAAAAAAAACTTCCTTTCAGCCCCACGGGTTTCACATCCAGCATCATTGCCTTGTCTTTTCGTTGCGTCTCCTGTCGAGTCTTGCATTGCATGTGAATCAACTTCAAAACAAACATCAAATACACAGAAGTAACGCATCTGAAGACCTTCAGGTGATAATAGAAAATTATTTCATCTTTTTACCCAAAACTTTGTTGCTGGAAGTTTTCAATTGAACTTCAAGAACGAAAATATCCCAACGACAATACATTTTAATGCACAAATTAAAACTTCATGCATTTTCATTGACAATTCATTTTTTAAAGACACATTTTCACATATTGATAAAATGAAAGCATTTCTCCAGCTGAAGTAACTGAAATATTATATTGATGTTTTCCAAAATAATTCCACCAATTTTTGGATATAATATAACAGTCTGAAACACATTTAAAACATTAGTTCAGCAGAAATCCAGCATTTTCTTTATTTTATTTAAAAAGCAAACGAATGGCACATTTTTCATGATTACCATCGTCTTCCTCAACATTTTCTCTAGAGGACTATATTTTTTCTACTTACTTTTGCAACAATCGATTTGGCAACAGTGGACTAGATTCTTCCATAAGAATAACATTGTCCATAAGAGCCCATTGTGCCTTCACGACATGCAAATGTGAATAGCAATGACCTACAACCCTTAAAAATAAATGTTATCAAAATGTTTTAACAAGTTTTCATATTAATGTACACCCTATACATCAATTTATTTGTAATGTCACTAGATGTTAATCAGATGTTACAGTGTCACTCAATCGAGAGCTTGAACGTCACTACAATGACGTTCAAGCTCCCAATTGAATGACACCGTAACAACTTACTTATGCCAAGTGTCTATCAATAAATTGAAGTATACATCCCTTATACCTAAACTACAGAGTTGGCCACTTAAGTGACTAACAGACATTTCCTGGGTCCCACACAAACTATTAAAGAAATTGATTTCAGAAAGGTCAAAAGATGGAATGCATCACAGGTGTGTGTTCAGATGCTTTTCTGAGCATTCCTCTGCATTATCACCAAACTCTAGCATATATTTAATTTCTTCTTGGAATCCAGTGCTTCTCCGATTGTATTAACAGTGAATTATAAACTATTATTTAAAAAAGTATTATTTGGATAAAGAAATTGTGGTGTTTTACAGGCACTTCGGGTAGGTTAAAATTCTCAGAATTATTTCTTGGAGGATAGTTCATAGTGCCTCATGAGTGTGTTTGTTTTCCTCAGAGCCTAAAGTGCTCTTCTATTAGCATCTCTTCATTGCGTGATTGCAATGGAATCACCAATTTTTAATTTTGATACTTTTACTTTAAAGCTATTGAGAAAAGCAACTAAAAATATTTTTCATTTTAGTTTAAAAAAATGTGATTTGAGATAGTAACCAATCATTTTTTTCAAACCGAACCACTTCGATTTTTTATTCACGGAAAAATTCCTGTATAGACACAATGACAACAGAAATTCCTTTAAACCATTTTGCGAGAATACTTTTTTCCCCAAAAATGAAAGTTTTAAATCTAATTTAGTATCAACTTTTTCAAAAATATATTATAAAGTAAATACTTTTGAACAGCAAATAATGTGTATTTAAAAACATGCCAAGTATAAAGTCATTGGAAAATTAAACTGCAAAAAACTCATTGTTCTGTAGTGATAATTTAAATAGGTGGGGTAGGAAGCTAAAATTCAGCAAAACAAACTTTATTTTACTTCAGAATTGTTTCTGAATAACTTACATATGGTTTGTAACTTGTTTGGAGGCACTCTTACAGTCTTACCTGGCCAGATCTTTCTTACCTTTTGGAGGTTTAAAGTACTTGAATAACAGTACGTTCGTAACGTACGCACGTTCATTACATACTCGAACGTTCATCACCATAAAAACTGGTTTAAAATCAAAAGAATACACCTTAGTAGTTTTATCTCTAAACAAAATTGTTTTCCACAATGCAAGTTCTGTAATCATTGCAGCTAATCCATAAGAGTGTCCATCTCAGCAATGTGTATATCGCACAGATAATTGGTAATGGGATATTAGGATTATAATATAAATGCCATACCAAACAATGACATTTCCAACTGTTTTGTTAAAAATATCGATAAAGACAATTTTCATTAGTACTTGTAATACAGACTATTCTACTGACGAAATTTCTGACAATAACGCGCAAGAATTAGGACCATAAAAAACAATCAGATATGAATTATGTCAAATAATCTCTTTTTCATTACCATCTCTTCAAAAGGGGTAATTAAAGCAACTGTTCTTTTTATAAAGGGTTATATATCTTAAGTAAATTATGTAAGGTGATAACTATGCACGGCATTTTAAAAGACATTTTATCTTACTAAGTCTCATCAGTATATCATTATTTCCTTCCACTGAAGTTCAGGTTTCCAAACACTCATACACTTTTGACATTACTATCAGTTTCTCTGTATAATGTCTGCATTTCAATTTCCCTGTACTTTCCAGGTTTTCCCTGTTTTACCAGAAATTTGGTCATCCTGTAGGATTGCAACGATTCCCTAAGATCACAATTTTGAGAACTGTACCCAGAAAGACAAAAATTATGTAATTACATAAGAATTCGGACTCTGGTTATAAGCATCACCCAGAGAAGTTTATATTAAGACATTAAACTGTAGACTTTAAACTCGTTTAAAGATACAACCATTGTGTAACAAGTCAGAAACAACATACAATTGACAAAAGAGAAAAAATATTAAAACTGCCCCTAAATTAAGTCCTATGTGTAAAAAAATCACAAAGAACAGGCCACCACAGATTCAACACCTCAGTGAGAACTGAAAAAGTCAAACCATATTTTCATTAGAAAAGTATGTTGTTCACTCAAATTTCTACACAATGTACCTCCTCATGCAGGATTCCTCAAACAGCACCATACTAAAGTCTTCACTGGTCACACAGATTCTTACCAATGAAATGCTAGATGAAAAATCAGCCATTACCAAAAAAGGATAAGGAGGAAAATATTTGGTGCATCCACTACATTAGGGTTTAGACCAAGTGAGAGATAGAGAGATATAGAGTAGGATGTATATAGCAGATCAAGAAAAGAAATACCCACCTTGCACATTGCAACGGCATTCTCCAGCATTGCTTGCCGACCTTGCTCCAAAGCAACACAAGCCACCTCATTGCTGTCGGAGAACTCGAGTGCATTCACTGTGACACCATAAGGTACAGAACCGGGTCCAGCAGGGCCTCTGTACATTCGTGAGGCACGGAACAGAGAGTTACTAGAGCTTTGCACAATCACACACTGTTCGCGCACCAGCTCTATCACATTCTGCGGCAAACTGTCAACCACCTCTGCAGAGGTGGCACCTCCTCCACTACCGCCAGCACCGTTGCCACCACTGGCGCCACCTGTGCCTCCTTCCCCGGTGCCGTTGGTCAGGGGGCTTGCAGGCACCTTGACGCCAGTTGCCGCCAGCCAAGCGGCGATCGAACCCTTCTTGCGCTCGGCCGGGTCCTCCGCCACGCCCGTGATCTCCAACTCGTCCTCGTAGAAGAGACCCGATCGGTGAGACAGGCGGCGGTTGACGACAGCGCTGAAACCGCACGTGCAGCAGATTGCGTCCTCGTCGGGCGACGGCTGCACACCGTGGTGGCCACCAGGCGAAGCTCCCAGCAGCCCGTAGGGTGGTGGTGGACCGCCCAGACCTGGGAAAGGCGATCCCGCGGGTCCATAGGGCGGCGCGGGCGTGGGCGGCGGCGGAGGAGCGGGCGGTGCGGGCAGGTATACAGCAGCGTCGGCGCCACGGATGTTGCCGGCCACTTTGGGCCCCGCGTTGCACACACACAACGTGCAGCTGTCGAAGTTGTGATCGCGGAAGAGGTTGAGAGCCGTGTCACCCAACAGCAAATTGACGACAAGTGCGTTGGCCTCGGGCGCGTGAGCGGGCACAGGAGTGGGGGCTGCTTCCACCGAGTTGAGGTTTTTGTTGAGGTAGGAAGAGGCGGTAGAGGTGGCGGGGCTGGGCAGTTCGTAAGGCGGCGGAGGCGGGCAGGGTGTTCTCGCCCCACCTGGCAGCCCCACTGCACCAGGGCCCGCCGCACCGCCGCCCGCAGCCGCGCCACCTGGGCCGCCCACCGCGCCAGATGTCCCGCCGCCGCGGAACGGACCCGCGCCAGGGCCGCCTTGTAGGTGCAGCGGAACGCCACCCATCATAGGTGAAGGCGGGAAGTGCGTTGGCGGACCGACGGCGCCAGGGTGCCCGTGTTGCGCAAGGTGCGGCGGCAGCACACCGGGCCCCGCACCCGAAGGCGGCCCAGCGCCAGCCTGAGCCGTGTGCTGCGACGCCGCATTCGTCGCTTGTCCCGAGCGCACCCCCTGCCCGGAGCCGCCACCAGCGCCGGCGCCAGCGCCCGCCGATCCCCCTCCTGGAGACGCCTTGTCCGCCTGCAGCGTCTGCACGCCACCGAACTGCCGCGACGGTTTGTAGACGCAGTGTGCGGGCAGTGCCACCACTGGCAACGCTGCGCTGGGCAGGTCCGTGAGAGGTGCGTACTTGGAGGAACCCACAAAGGTGCACACAATGGGAGGTCGGAACACGTACGACCAGTCCTCGATGGGTTCCTCCAATGGGCTGCCTAAGTTGGGATAAGGGTCGAGCCGCGCGACACGTGACGCACAGGAGCTGGCGACCAGGGCAGCGCCGGCGCCTGTTGCAGCCGCTGCTGTCACCGTTTCGGGTGCGTCCAAAACGGGACCATCTGACAGATGACCGCACGGCGACGAGATGGGGTTGTGTTCCATGGAGGGAGGCGTGGGGAACATTTTGCTAAGCTCCTCCGAGCGTAGGATGCCGCTGCCGCCGCTGCAGCCGTTGAGCGCTGAGGCGCCGCCGTTGAGCAGCGTGGTGGTGGACACGGCGCCTCCCGACGCGCCGCACGCCCCGCGTAGCGTCTTAGGGGCGGGTGGTGTGGCAGAGTCCTCGGTCAGGCCTGCCGGCTTGTTGGAGCCCGGTGGCGTGGGCACCGGCAGCGCCTCGTCACTCGACGACTCCGAATTGTCGAAGATCTGGTCGGCGTCCGGGTATGAGGGCAGGGCGTCGCCGGGCAGCATGTCACCGAAGCGCGCGGACGGGCCGTTGGCGGCGGCGCCAGGGGCGGCAGCCGCGGTGTCGAAGACGCCACTGGCACCTGCTACGGCGCCCGCGCCTGCGCAGCCGCCGCGCCGTTCCTCCTCCTTCACCACGACCTGCCGCTTGAAGGGCTCCATGCTGACAGCCGGCGCGCCGTCCTCCTCGAACTCGTAGGGATCGGAACGCTTGCCACCGCCGGGGGCGCCCACGCTGCCGGGGCCGTCCAGCTCCATGGGCAAGCCCAGGCCCGGCTCCGTCTTCACCTCCGTCTTGATGAAGGCGCCGCCGGAAGAGGGCGATTCCGGCGTGCCCACGCCGCCGTTGACGAAGGGGTCTCCGAGGGGCGCCGGTGCCGAAGTAGCTCCGGGTCCTGCCACGCCGCGGGCGCCGAACGTCGGGGGCAGGCGCGGTTCGGCGGGTTTGAAGCGTTTCACCGGGTGGTAAAGCCTGTGGAATACACTTTCATCATGCACTTGCTTATTTTTCTATTTCCCCTCAGCAACTATTCTACAATTCATTTGAGAAGCTCTTAAAAATACGAATTTTCATTTACAGATAACGTATAACTCCATGCGCACCACAATGCAGCAACAGCGCTCCGTCGCCTGGGCGGTCTCCCACGCCCGCGTCTCTCCACGCGACCGCCAGGTAACGCCGACGAGGCGCTGGCGGATGCATAGATGGAACCCGGGATCGGGATGGGGAAAGGCACCGGAACTGGGACCGGGAAAGGACGAGGACGTGGTCGCACGAGGCGGTGTGCGCTCCACGGGCGAAGCAGAGGAGACCGCCTGGCTCGGGCGCCCCTCCGCCAGTGGGAGCGGTCGCTGTCGCAAGGAAAAGATGATGGGCGCGCAGTCTCCGCGCGATCACCCAGCAAAGCCTTGCCGCGCCAGCAAAGTACAAGATAACTTCTACAGGGTCCTTACCTGACAACATGGTCCTTACTTATTTTGAAATATACAATGGAGGAAATTAATTAATGTGAGTTCTTGTTATTTATTCGTGGATGAAGCTGCTAAGTACAAAATACAAAAAGTAAAAATTCCTCTCGGCTGTGAATAAAGACAAAATGTTGGCATTTAAATATTCAATTCATCGTATGCTACCCGAAAATGACTACATGATACTCAAACATCAATGTATGTAATGCAATGTACGATTATATTGTCATTTCTTTAACCCCACCCGTTGATAGTTGACCAAACATGCAAACTGCAACAAGACCACTCACCAAGCATCCAAGGTAGAGTAGTCGTAGAGCAACGCTGACGGCTGCTCCTCCTCCATGAGAATTGACTCGTACTCCCGGGAAGAAAGCACGGGTCGCTTGAGCGTGGGCAGCGGTGGTGACGGCGCGGGCGCTGCTGTCGAGGTCGAAGTAGAGGCTAGTGCTGACACCGCCTGTTGACCCGCAGGAGTCACGGAAGCCTGAGTCGGCGTTGCGGCTGCCGCCAACACCGCCGGCTCCCCGCACCCGGAGCCGGCACCCGGCACCGACGAGGGAGCCTTGGCCGGTTCGCCGCTTGATCCCGGAGCATACGGCGAGAACACCTGAAGGACACAAACAACCTCAAATAGTCGTCCCGACTTGCACCCCTCGGCTCAAACCCGCAGAATATACTAACGGCCCACGCAGATATTTCCAAAATGAACATAAGGGAACTCACTTTCCGGCACATGCGCGCGGCAATAAATATCGTGAAAATGACATAGAATTCTACCTTCACTGTTTTTCAGAGTTTTCCCAAGAAGAAAAAAAATTCTGCAAAACAATTCAATGTGCTGCAGAGGCGTACCGCGGGGGCTATGTGAGATTGTGGACGCTACTACCTGGTTGGAAACTGATGACACGGACTTAGGCCCGTTGGGGTCGGAGGCAGCGGCGGGCGTCGCGGCCTTGTCAGAGACGCCGTCAGCCGCCGTGGCTGCTGGGGCAGCGGAAGAGGGCGCGCCCGCCGATGAGGGCGGACCCGTGGGCGTGGTGGGTGGCGCCCCGCCCCCGCTACCGCCGTTTGACGCCGGTGGATGCGGGCTCAGCGTGGGCATGGTGGGATCGGCGGGAGGCACGGACGCGGGTTGCGAGTGGGGGTTGGGCAGCGGCGACGGCGCCGCCGAAGCAGGTGACCCCACCGACGGCACAGGCAGCGCGTCGCCGCTCCCGCTCCCGCCCCCGCCCGCGGTTCCCGGCGTCGCCGCCGCCGCCAGGCTGGGCAGCGTGGGGCCCGTGGGCGTGCCCGGCTGCCCAGCGCGACTGCTCCCGTACGATGGCGGCCCTCCGCCAGCGGCCGCGCACGGCCCTGATAGCCTGTGGACAAAAGTACGTTGCACATGCGGGCACACATCGTAAATTTCCTTATTGAACAAATATATTAAGTTATTTTTGTTTCCAATAGCCAAATCTACATAGCAAAGCAAAATATATTCTTGGCACCTCTCAAAGCACCCACGACCTCTCAAAGCACCGACGACACAATGTAAAACAGTGAAATACATTAATCATAAGTTTATGAAGCATTTTGTGGTGAAACAGAGGCCAATCGCGAGAACAATATTGTTGTGGGTAATGTCAATATTTGTATTAAAAGGATAGTCGTTCTTTTAATTAGACTTATTACATTCACATTCGACCAACAATTAACGTACCAACAGGAGCGGAAATAGCTCAGTAATTAAAACCTTGTAACTCGTTGGCAATAATAAATCTTGCTTAACCAGCAACTGTTAAAATATACATCACTGAAAAAATGAGAGTAGTTACTCATGTTTTATACAGAAAGGGATAATTTGTATTATCAGCTCTAGTTTTAATTTTGACAAATGGGACTCCAATTTTTCAGCATCATTCGATAGAGCTTTGAAAACAGTTTTCTTATTTAATGAATTTCACCATATCATGACTTGTACGTCTAGTTCTAAGTCTTGTAGTACCAACGCAACAGTCATTTGGTTATTTACACGATGATCATGATATAAGTCACAACTCTCAATGAGAATCTTCCGAAATAAGAGAAATGTACTTGTAAGTTCAGCACATACGTGGGCAACCCTGTTCGACATCGCAAGGTGTCACCTCTTGAGTCGGGTGGATTGGTAATTAACAGCACACGCAAGAGTAAGAATGCTAGATACTGTGCTCCTACATAAGTAAAGTGGAACAATGGTCGTAGGTAGAAATTGCAGACCCGCGTAGAAGAAATGCTCGACAGAGTTATAAGAATCTACGAGAATTACTCGGTGATAGAGAATTGCCGTTGGGTGTTATCGCAGTGTTGCACGTTGTGTGAGCGATGAACTGCCGCCGCACATCGGCGAATTACACGCAGCCAATGGCATTCATTGCCAAAGGTGTGTGAAACCTAACTATTTTGAACGGTATTAACTGTGAGTAATATATGTACGTTGTTTTCCTTTAAAAATAATAAAACAATGATTTCTGCTTTCGCAACTTTCAATTACCACTCATCTACTACGAAAATTTGATTCACGATCGCGAGCATTCCAGTGATCGGATAAAGTGGCAAACTTCAATCGCATATAGTGAATTCCTATCGCTATGTTTGTCGGTATAATACAGTTTCCATGACTTACGTAACGACCCTCGAATCAAAGAAAAATAATTGTAAATGAAACAATTTGTTTGAATATGCAAACAACGCGAGAAGAATCGTCAACCGCACTACCCGCATATGCAATATTATTAGTTAGTAGCTGGATTGATCCTGCGTGGCTCAGGTATTTATCACAATCGTCTATTAGATAAGAAAACGAATGAATTCTACGTGTTGTGTATCCCAGCCAGCTTCACCCAACCTGGAGCGTCCGTAGCCAGTTCTGCCTGATCTTACCTTACCCCATACCACCCGCCCAGCTGCTTTCTGTCCCTCCTCGCCCCACGATCTGCGACACCTGGCTCCATCCTGCCATATGTTACGATTATGGTAGCTAACACCATCGTTATGTGTAGCTGTACACATATAATATTGTACACTTTGAAACAATTTTGACCTTCTATTTTAACTTGAGCAACCGGAATGAATCAAATTGCAATTTGTAGGAAATGATTTAAGCCTTAAGAAATATTTCATAGAATAGAATAATTTCTATTTTTGAAGGTCATGTGTACAAAATTGTATGAAGATCGAAATAAAATGCTAGATTTGAATGAAAAAATAAACCAAATATTTTTATGTAGAGGTGAAATAATAATTTTAATTAAACTTGCCTCTGTCATCCCCAACAAGATATCCTTTCAGTCAAATGTGCATCGAAATCGGTTGTCATTCTAGAGATTACTCAAATATACAAAATTAGTAAAAAGAATTCAATTGTTTTTTATACAATGCATATAACATTATAAAATTGGACTTATTCGGAAATCACGACAGACCAATTCCATTACTTTCTCGTTATGGAGTAGACAGAGAGTTAGGTATTGCGCAAAAAAAACTGAATTTTCGGCAGAAAAACTCTTATTGCCTGGTCCTGGTAACGAAAAAGTGGATAATTCCAGTTGCTGACTTTAGAAAAAAATCCCTTTGTTGCCAGAATCCATGTTTTGTGGGTCCTTATGAGCGAAAAATCGATTGACGGTAAATCGACGGTAAATCCTCTGTCCGTCCGTGAACAATGCTAGCGGCTAAACCGTTCAGTTAATATTCTCCAAAGCTGATATTCCACAATTGATTTGGCTGATCTCGTGGCCCCTTGAATTTCAAACATATTTTAATTTCTTTTTTTGGGGGGGGGGGGACTTAACATAAAGCCCCAGGGACATTTTCCAAATTTTCAAATGGGAGATTTTTCTGGAATATTTTCCAAAATTTGCTCCATCGTTTTTGCTTAAATATTGTTGTTGCGTGAAGGACGTTTAAAAGAATGATGCAGGTGTCATGGTCATTGAAAACTGATTTTTCGAAAATGGCAAAAGTTCAAAATTTTTTCGGAGTCTTCCTACAACTAAAATATTAAAGATAGAGAGTTTTCCCTTAATGAAATCTGCTCCTTAAAAATAGATTTTGAAACAAGGTCATGTACAATTTTTCGAAAACGGGCGAGAAAGTACTTGCTTTTTCTACCACTAGTTTACGTACATTACACTTCTCATATACGCAATAATACGCAGTTTTTCATTGCAGAGTTTCTCTGACGTAAAAATAGAAAATGTCCTTTACATAGTACACTATCCTAGTAGCCCTGAGAATTACGTAATATAAACCCACAGCAATACAAGAATACCTCCACCAGTCATTAATTTCAAGTTAGATTGAAACCAATTACATATCGTCACTTGAATGATCTGAATGATCTGAAATGCGTTTTATGAAAATATGCGCCGGAGATCGATACTCTAATTTAGGAGTGGGTATAAGAAACTATCCTTTTGAAGGTACCAGAGGAAGAACTACGTTACGGGACCCCAGACGACACAGAACGCACATGCAATAAATATAGTGCTAAACTAAAATGCATGAAAGCACTACAACAGTGATCTACAATGAGAGGAGGAAATGCAAACACTACGCTTCAGCAAATAATGCGTCATGCGCCATGCGTTTTGAGGGCGGGCGAGCATGCGGGAGGGCACGCATGCTGGCAAGCAGCAGCAAACGGAGGAGCTGAGCGGAGTGTTAAGAGAGTTAGCGTCGAGAGTTAGGCGGTGTGACGGCGGGCGCGCGGCGTCGGCGTTGGAAGCCGCGTCAGCGGCGGTGAGTCGTGGGTCGAGTGGGCGAGCGAGCGGATGGGCGCTGGGCTACACACCTGAGGCGATGGCCCGGTGCCGCGCCCGGGGCGTCGGCCCACGGGTCGTCGGCCGCGGGGGCCGGCGCGCGCCGATGGAAGGGCGCGGGCGGGCCGCGGCCCCCACTGGCGCTCTGAGCCGCGCCTTGGCGCTCGCGCTCCCGGCCCGCGCGCGCGCTCTCAGCCCCTGACGACGCGGCCGTGGAAGAGGCGGCGGTGGCGGCCGCGGACCGCGCCCCGCGCCGCCCCGGCGGCCGCCGGCACCTGCAACGAAGCGCGCGTCACGCGCGCCATCCCATCCCATCCCAGCCCCTAGGCGCGCTCCTTCGTCACGCTTCTGCCCAGGAGTCGACGCCCACCCACGTTTTATATTTGACAACTTGCGTTCCCGCTGCTCTTCAATTATGAACATTTTGAATGTCTTCATTCTAAAGGTGGTTGTGACTGGCCCCTCTTCCTGTTTTATTGACATTTAAAAACACCCTGTTTATCCCGCGAATACTACACTCCGCAATATCTCACGTTGCTCTCTTCTCCAACTCCTCATCTTGCTCCTGCCGTTCCTTTTTCACGTATTCGAGAAGAGGGGTCGACTACTCTACTGGGATCAACATTCTACGCGCAGCAAGACATACAGAGAAGGGCGCGCAGCGGGCGGGGGCGGCGCATGCCAACATCTGCCATCCATCCACGGCACATTCCACGGAGCGAGCCCGGCAGCCGCGGCTGCAGGCGGTGCCGGCGGTGCCAGTGGTGCCAGCGGCGGCGGCGCCGGCGGACGCGGCCAGGCATGCAGGCCTTTCTCTACACGGCGCATGCGCATGCGTAGCGCGGGCCAGCGGGTACTCACCGGGCGCAGGTGCAGATCGCGCGCCGCGTCGGGTCGGCGAAGTCCCAGTGACCGGCGGGCTGGACAGCCGCGGGCGCAGAGGTGACGGTGGGCGCCGAAGCGGGCGCAGGGGAAGGGGAGGGCGAGGGCGCGGCTGCCGCCGGGGTTCCGGCGGGAGCGCCGGTGGACGGGGCGGGCGACGGAGCTTGGCCCTCGCCGCCCGCGCCCGAGGGCGTCGACGCCGCCGCCTCCCCGGCACCCGCTGGAGCGGGCGTGCCCGCTGCAGGGAGCGCCGCCGCCGCTGACGACTCGCGCTGCGCAGGGCACAGCGTAGCGTCCTGCCACACATGTTCCGCCAGCAGTTGCGCGGGCGAAGGGCTGTGCTGCATTGAGGCGGGATGGTGGCCTCCCAAAACGTGCGGCGGCTGCTGTACGGTGGGCAGCATCGGGCCCGCGCAGCCGGGGGGCGGCCCAGAAACACCGGACCCAGAACCCGAGCCTGGCAGGCCAGAGTGTCCGCCTCCGAGTGTCACCGCGATGGGGCAGGGCGAAGGAGGCGGCGACGTACAGCGCGATGGATCGCCGCCGCCCCCGGCGGAGGGGGCACCTGCGCCACCAGGCGAAACGGGCGCGGCTCCCGACCCTGCCTCCGGAGTCCCACCCGAGCCCAACGCCGATGGCAGCGGGACGTCGTCCATGTCCGTCACCAGCACGAAGCACGTTGGATAGCGCATTTTCACGCCGCCCACCACCACCTGGAAGTCATGCAAAGTTTATAGGCACGGCTTCGATGTGTGCATATACACTAACATGCCATGAAGTGTATCATAACAATATACTTGTCAGATATTCCAGAAGTATGTGCTAGTGTACGACCATTCATAGTTGTATTACTAATTGCACTACAAAATCTGTAATATGTTACAAGTAAATTGTGATACTCTGTAATATTGAGTTCATAGTTCTGATTTCAAGTAATTGACACTAATAGAGATGTTTCGGGTTTTCAAGATCGCGATACCTGAATTCTAATAGACACGATCGTCTGTTAATATTACTCCCTTTCGTGTCTACAGAGGGAGCTTCAACTTGATGTTCGACGGCCTCTGGGGCAATTTTTGTCACTCTTTCACGAATTCTTCTGAAGTTTGTAGTACAATAAGGGATGTTAATTTCAAGTATTAAGGGCACCAAGATAATGTTAGCAACGCTCGACAACCGTTCTAATGTGAACCGTTAAAACCTTAACAGCGTTAATATTTCTTTTTAAAAAATGTGATTGAAAACCCTAGCGAGCGAAGCTAAGGCAAAACGAACTGTACATTTTGAGCTGCTAACAAACGCTGTTAGTTTAATGGTTACGTAGCCCTTTCGACATTACTCAAGAGATAATTCAAAGTTAACAACAAATATCTTATTTAACTGGGTCTCAATGGAAGTAATTATTTTGAATTTGCTTCTACAGAAACATATTAAACATCTCAACATAATTCACAGATTCTCTGTTGAAGGTATTAACAATGTCCAAGCATGCAAAAAAGTTTTTTTTTTTCACTACAATAGGTTAAATTATATTCATAATTAAAAATGTCACAACATTAAAAGGTCATTTAATAATACTCGGGCGCTTTCCAGGTCCTTTGTTTTGCGCTTTTATCTTTTTTTAACGTTTTCATTTCTCATGAAATGTTAACAAGCGGAGCATTGTCTTTGCATTTTGCCGCGGTTGTGCGAGATCGTTGAATCGGACACCGCGACAACGCTGGTGTATCAATAATGTAAAATGTCAAAACGTATGGAATGGGTGACGTCATTCAACACAACGCACCTCGACCATGGGAGGCAGCGCTGCAGCCGAGTCGTGCGCGGCCGCGGCGGCGGCGGCCTGCAACTTGCAGTCGATGGGGTAGAACTGCCTCCACTCGTCCAGCATGCGCTGCAGCTGAGGATCGGCAGCGGCGGCGGCGGCGCTGCGCGCGGCGCCAGCCCCGGTCAGCGCGCCCGCCAGCCCATACGGCGCCAACAGCACGGGCAGCCCCTGCGCGCGCGCCTGCGCCACCTGCAGGTGGTGGTGCGACAGAGCGCGCACGGGTGGGTGCGTGCGCACGTCGATCGACGCGCACACCGTGCTCTCGCCGTGCACGAAGAAGGCGAAGGAGAAGGAGAAGTGCGTGGATGCGGTGGCGGCGGAGGCGGCAGCAGCGGCCGCAGCGGCTGCGTGCGCCGCGCCCGCCGCCAGGCGCTCCGACGCCTCCGACGGCTGCACGAACCACCGGCCCAGACGCACGAAGTCCCGCGACAGCAGGCACCTGCGCCACCGCCAACGCGCGAATCACAAGGGGGAAGCGAGTGAACGACGTCTCAACGACAAATTTTCAGAAATTGTTTTCTCTCTCCAGTCCTTCCTCGCAATGGATTTCATTTCCAATATTACCACCCTCAACATAGACCTAAAGTATGTTGACAACCTACCAGAAATATACCAATAGGAAAACTTAATAAACTAGTCCTATTTATGTGGACTCAATATTAACACTAACATGCGATGTTTATGTACATTTAAGATCGCACTTTATACCACACCAAGGGAACAATACTCGCAGCTTTCTTCTCTTTAAGAATATTTTCCTTGATCCTGACGAAGAAAAAAAAAACAAAAAAAAAAAAAAAAAAAAAAAAAAAACAGAAGTAATAGAAGTCGGGGGGTACCAGTTTTAATAATTCACCAGATAAATTATGTCAGGTCGAGAAGTACTTGGCAAAAGAATACTCGAGACGTCAAGAGTGTGTTTGAAGGTCATACGTAAGCACAGTCATCACGAGTACTCGGATCGCAGCACACGGCCACTTCAACAAGAGCTCTGAATGATCCGCCGACGCCAATCGGCTTCGCCGTACCTATTCCATTCTACTTTACCGTACGGCGCAATCCATGTTCTGGTCTACTTCCATTCTTTATCTTCGAAATACAAAAATGAATGACAACTTGCAAGGACTACATAAGTACTACACACTCATTTACAGTACATCATACATCTTTCCCCATTAAAGAAAATAAATATCCAAAATAATTTACAGGAATTACCCTTCCGAACAAGATCTACTTGTGGGAAGCTGACATTTTGGTATTTAAGAAAACAAAAATATTTTTGGCAAATGACAATCTTTGCACGTGTGCTTCGACGTTCGCGAGGGATCTATAAACATCGCGCTACTCACCGTTCAATGAGGTTGTGAAGTGCCTTGAAGAGCAGCGAGCGGCACTCGTAGGACAGGCCACTCTCCCAGGAACCGATCTCTCCATCTGTAAAGACGACGCGCCGTGTGCCTCGTGAGTTCGCGCCTCCCGCGGCGCCTGCAGTGTTTACCAACAAACGACGCGCGGTGCCCGCCGCTACCGCCACACATCGACCGTCCGCTCGCCCGTTTGAAACGCCTCCCGGCATGCACCGGGAGGCCCCCGCCCCCGTCGCGGGGCGGGCGATGAATGGCATCGGCAGCGGCGGAGCGGTGGCGACGGGCGCGCGCCCCGCGGCCGCCGCCCGGAAGTGGGTCACGGCTATTGATCGCGCACCACGTCAGCGACGGAGGCGGAGGCGGCGGACGTGACAGCGAGGCGCAGGCCTCCGCATCGACCCACCGGCCGCACGCCTCCTCCCAGGGGTTCAGGCCACGTGCACCCCCATAGCACGCCGGTCTCCACCGCAGCCACCGGCCCCTCCTCCCGCGGCCCTAGTCTTCGTCCAAACAATGCGAACATCTGCGTTGTTCCGCTTAAAGCCGACGCCTCGCGCCCCCTCAGTTCGTGAGACCGTTTAACCGAGCGCATTTGGGTAAGGAGAAGGGGAGTCGGTGCAAGGCCGGACATTGCGGAGGAGTGAATGCAGCGTATCGCGGTGCGGCGTAACCGGGCGTGTCTGGCAGCCGCCTCCCCCGCCCTTGTGACGCGCCGGCGCACCGTGGAACGCGCCACAGGCACAGTATTCCCTTAAGGATCACGCGCTGCTTTAAAGGGGCCGACTCATTCACTACGGCAACACGGTATCGCCCCACAACTCTGACATTTCCAGGCCTATCCCACCGACGCCCGATAGCAATCAAAGACCACCAAAACGACGTTGCTTCTCGCTAAGAGAACGCTATTTCTGCCTCCCGTGCGGAACGCTCTCTAATTCAAATTATTTGACCCATTAAATCACTCAATTGTACATTTCTAAATCTTTGGTGTAAACGGAGAATACTGTCGAACCATCCCCGGGTTTGCGGTGGGTGGTGTATCGTGAGCAGGAGCCGCGCGGGATACCCGGGCATGGCAGAGCGGGGCGGCGAGGAAGCTCCCCGCAGCGCCCCCGCGCCGCGCGTGCCGCCGCGCCGCGTCGATACGGGAGGGCCGGCGTTGCCGGGCGCCCTTTAAGACGGCGCGTGCGGTGCCATGGCGGCGCCGCGCTGCGGCAACGCCGCACCCCCTCCAGCCACCGCCGCCACCGCCGCCGCCGTTGGGCTCGCCGCGCGCGGAGCGGAGAAGCAGCCGGAGCGGCGCGACCCACCTGTTGCGCGGTGGGCGGCGCTCCGTGGACCGCGACCCCGCTCTGCCCGACAGCTTACGACGCGACCGCGTCTGCGTGAATTAACGGCGGAAGCGGTGGCGGTGGCGGCGCGGGCGCAGGAGCGGGCAGTGTCACCCGCCCTGTCCCCTGATAAGCCACTCATCGGAGGGTGTCAGAGCGGAGCGTGCAACACCCAACCGATCCAGCGGGCAACAACCTCGGCGAGGAAGGCGCGCCGCTCGCGGCGTCGAGGGCGGCATTGGTTGAGACACTACTACAGCCTGCCACGCGCATACCAACACCTCCAAGAGAAAACCCAAAGAATTCGGATCACTGTGAAGAAGTACTTCATCTTTCTCAAAAATTGCGTCATCCTGCTCTGCACGTCTCTTATTGAATCTTTACAGAAGACAATTAACGCCGCTCAAAGGCTGATATCCAAATACGCAATGTCAGCCCAAAGAAAACCAAAAGAAGGTTTACCCGTAAAGATTAAGACATTCTTTGAACCCCAGTTTACTATAATTTGAGTCAAAATTGGTAGTCTTGCAGTGATGGAATCCTCCGTTGATTTAATTGAAATTTTAGAAAATACTTCCGGCAGAGGAGACATTGACACCATTCCAGTAGGTTTGTCAACGATAAGATTTATTAAAAATACATAACATATGAAATCCGTGATATCATCGGTGTTCCATCTCAACAATGCCTCTTTCAGAGTTAATTCGTTCTTTACATCTTGCTCTCACTCCCAATCGGCACCGAAATGTCCCATTAACTTGACGTCTATTTACTTCCACAATTCCCAAAACATGAGACGCTCAGATATTCCTACGGGACTTCACTAATAGACTCGTGTTATTCTTTATTCAACGAAACAATTAAGTGGATGTAAACAAACCGGAATATATCCCTCTGCTGAAGAGCGTGGTCCGGGGCCACTGAATTGTCTTCTTACCAGCTACCAATATCCAGCTGTCACATGCTGAACACGACCTCGAATTCATCCACATGTTGCATAATTCTCTTCGAACTATCGGAATGTGCAAGATGCGAAAGGGAATAGGGCATTCGCTACACCATCAACGAGCGACATCGCAGCTTTCATAAGGATAATAATGCATTTACTAAATTTATTTTTTATACAGATTATGATTAAAATTGTCGATCAGACGATAGGAAGATTACGCACAACACAAAAGCGCGAGATGTCGCTAGTCTTGCATACGATGCACAAGATTTGTATTGCATGTAAGCTGGTACGGATATAACACTGCAGTAACACATCTCTGATTTAACGTGAGAATTAGTCATTACATACGTGGAAAAAAAGGGCGTTCATTATGAATCTGACAGTGGCTCTATCGTCTATTAATTGCAAGTTCTGTATTCTTCTTGCGTAATGAATTCAACACGTTAAAATAGCAGATGTTTCACCACTTTGTTTTTCTAGCATATGTTTTACTACTTTAGACGACGGCGCTGGAGATGATTGTTCAATCATTGCACTCAAGAGTGAAAATGCACTCAATCGATAAATGTAAAATACACTCAATAATACGATGTAAAATACCCTCAATAGACACGTTACGTACAATTGTGTACACACAATTTTAAACAACCGATCTTGCCAGTAATGCAAAATTGTATTTTACATTCATTCATCACGTTCACAACGCAGTTTAATTAGGCGACGAGTAGACGTGATACCCGGTCCGTCATTACATTGAAACTACTACCTCACTTGGTGTGCATCTTCGTTTATCCCTCTCGCTTGAAGTGCCACATAATGTAAAGAAAATTTACAATTATTTGAAAGGCTTACTTCTGATTTTCTACTGTAAATTACAAGCGTTTACTTGAATTTCATGGAACCGTTTAATTACACATATCAGTTCAAGGAGGAATGTGTACTACGGACTTGCAAGCAATTAGCGACTGCCTATCAACGTGGCAATGTTTACACCCACTTCATTCTCTCGTTGGACAAATAATATTGCTTTCGGGGATCAATATCTAATAGGAGACCGCGAGCACAAGATTTCTGTGAACACATCACTTGTATTTCTTCTTACGAATTTTACCAATAAGTCTCTCCCTGATACATGCCTAATCATAAATTCGCATAAAAAACTTTTTCCTCTCTTATTTCGTCTTCAAAAGTTATTATGAGAATTCAATAACACCCTGCAATTCGCAATAAGAATTCTCCCAGCTTGCGCCTTCCATTCCGTTCATCGTCCTTTATATTCTGATAATGTGAAAAGAATAACTGTCACCTTCAAGGAGTCAGATTCAATGGAACATATTCTAAACTTCAAAGGAACAGAAAGCCGCGGAGCCTGGACATCAGTCGACCACTTACCTCCTGCTGCCATCAGCTCCGGTGCCACCAACCCCGACAGATCGGGCGGCTCCCCGTACCAGAAGATCCAGAGCTCTTTGGCGGCGTGCAGCGAGAGCGGCGGCTGTTGCGTGCCGCTCCCGCCACCGCCGCCGTTGCTGCTGCCGCCGCTGCCGTTGCCGCCTCCGCCGCCGCCACTCCCCAGCGCAGGCGTGCCCAGCCCCATCGAGTCGAAGAGGCCGCCGGCTGCCGCAGCCGCGGCCGCCGCGGGCGACTGGGCAGCGACACGCCGCCACACGCACAGGATGTCCATGGCGAGGCAGCGGCCGTAGCTGGCCAGCACCGGGTCCTCGAGTGGCTCGGCGGCCGCGAAGGTGCCGCCACCGCCGCCCTCGCCCCACACTAGTTTACGCCATTTGATGCCGCACAGCTCCGTCTGCGAACACGAACAGAACTTCATTTCAGGCCACCTCTTCTCAACCACCCCAAATTAGAGAAATTTAATTAACAATTCAGTTTTTCAGTCGTCAATTTCTATAATACCTTTCGATGTTACTCTGCAGTTATCCTCCTTTGAACCAATAAACAATGCTTAATCACCTTTAATTCGTATTCGCCTCGATAATTCTGTACAGACTAGCGGTAATTTCAGAGAAACTTCATGTACAGAAACATTCAAATAATTGTTTTTTGAACTTTGTTTAGACATTTAACTTAGTGTTGAACTATAATTTATTTCACAAAAGTTTATTTTGAAAAATGGAAATGAAATATTTGATACTAAATAGCAGTGTCTTGTAGAAGAAGGAATATTCTCAAACACTTCCACCAACTTTTACTGTTAGGTCCTCAATTTTCACTATCCAAATGTACTAATCGTCTCAAATCAAAATATTCTCGCCTGCTGGGCCTCGCGCAGTTGCAGTTACAGTTCCAGAGCGAACAAGCACGTATTCTGTGATCATAAGACAGTTCTTGTTACGACAGAAACAAGTAATGCTCCAGTTAACCGCTTTCTAACTAAAATTTTTAAAAATTTAAAAGATTCGCCGTCTTCCTAAAACTACAATTATGAAAATACACTTTATCTTAATGAAACGTGTTCATCAAAAAGAAATCTAAAAATAATGCCATGCTCCATTTTCCAAAAACATGAGTATTTTTGCGAAAAACATAAGCAATTTTTATTTTCTTTAAACTATTTTATTTTCTTAAAAAAACAGCACAACATTTTTTTATTACTTTTAGAGCTTATTTAGCGTAAAGGACGCTTAAGAGAATGATGCATGTCTCATGTTCGTTGAAATGCCTGATTTTATATATATATATATATATATATATATATATATATATATATATATATATATATATATATAATACGGAGTTGCTCTACAGCTGTCGCCGTGTCTCCGCTCTCAGTCTCCATGCCTCTCTATTTGACCATAGATCTTCCTTCATTTCTCTTGCCACCATAGCCTCTCGCACTCCCTGCTGCCATGCAAGTCTGGGTCTTCCTCTCTTCTGTCTTTCTGTCGGTACCCATTGCAGGACTCGTTTTGGCCACCTTTCGTCTGTCATTCGCATAACGTGACCATACCAAACGATTTGTTTTTTCTCTATTTCATCAAGGATAGATTTCTTAACATCCATTTTCTTTCTTATTTCTTCGTTCCTGATTTTGTCACGTCTACTGTAACAGCAACTTCGACGCCAGTAGTCCATTTCAAGGGCCAACAGCTTCTTTCTTGTTCTTTTATCAACTTCCCAAACTTCTGAACCGTACGTTGTAACACTCTTGACTAGTGTGGAGAAAAGACGTCTTTTAGTAGTATTAGTGATGGTTTTGTTCCATAACACAGAGTTTATACTTCGTGTCACGTTTCTCCCCAAGCTCATTCGTCTCTCAATTTCTTCTTGACTATTACCCTTTTTGTTAAAGAGTACACCCAAATATTTATATTTGTTTACTCCTTTCATTTTTTCCCCGTTTTCCAGAAGAAGATCTTCAATCTCATTGTTACCAACTGCCAGGTATTCAGATTTGTTCATGTTGATAGTAAGTCCTGCTTTTAAAAAATGTTCATTGAGTTTACGGATCATGAAACTCAAATCGTCTGCATCTTCTGCAATTACTACCTGGTCATCGGCAAAATATAATGTATATAATTTATCCTCTCCGATTGTCATTCCCATTATTCTGCATTGTTTCTCCCACTGCTGTAAAATTTGATGTAGATAGACTTTACACAGTGTTGGGGAAAGACAGCAGCCCTGACGAAGACCTTTACTGACCGGGAATGGATCGGAGAGCCTACTGTAGATCTTAATCTGAGAGGTGTTGTTCTTATATAGTTTCTGTATGGCTCCAATTAAATTCTCATTGATTTTAAGTCCCTTCATTTCTTCCCATACTCTAGCGACTGGTACATTGTCATACGCCTTCTGAAGATCAATGAAACCCAGATGAACTTCCCTCCCTCTCCTTGTTCTCTTTTCTATAAGCTGTTTCAATGTAAATATATTGTCTATGACCGACCTACCGGCAGTAAAACCACATTGTTCCTCTCCGATTTTACCTTTTATCTCTTCTTCTATTTTATTTCGGATTATTTTACTATACAGTCTACCTATAGATCCAATAACTGCTATTCCTCTGTAGTTCGTTTCGTTGTCTCTAGATCCTTTCTTATAGATCGGTGTTAGGTAAGATGTTCGCCACTCCTGAGGAGGATCTTCTCCATTCATGCACCTTGAAAACATGTGTTTGAGCATTTGGTGCAGTTTATAGGGACCGTATTTCAGTAGTTCTGCCGGAATGTCTCCTGGTCCAGATGACTTATTAGATTTCATGGTCTTAAGCGCTTTTTCTAAATCTTCAATTGTCAGATCTACCCTTTGCTCAAATTTCACTTCCTTGTTTGACTGGAAGTTTCTGTTTTCTAGCAGCAGTCTTCCAAAGTACTCTTTCCATTTATTGATGCTGATGTTTGATAATGCAATATTGTTTTTGTCATTTGTTTTAATAGATTTAATTAATTTCCAGGCTTCTGAACTCTGTGCTCCTCCTATGAATTGTTCTATATAATCGCATTTATCCAGCCACAATTTATTCTTCCTTGATAACACGTCTTGTTTGACTTCTCTACATATTGTTTTGTACTGTAAACTAGTTTCATTTTTCTTGTCACTAAGCCATTTTAAATACAGCTCTCTTTTCCTTTTAATCTTTTCTTCTAGACTTGTGTCCCACCAGTAGTGTTTCGGTTTTAAATTACAAGTACCTAAAGCCTCCTCTGCGGCTTGGTGAATGCATTCTTTTATGTGTTCATATTCTTTTTCTATTGGTCTGTGCTTTACCAATAGTTTAACTTCAAGCCTGATTTTACAAAAAAATAAAAACGTTCGTAGTCTTCCTACAACTACAATTGTGAAGATACATTTTTTTTCTTTGCGAAATGTGTTCATGAAATACAGATCTTCGAATAAAGACATGATGAATTTTTGGAAAATATGACATTTTTTTCTGAAATCTGCCCACAAAAAAATTCGCGCACTCCGAATTCACTGCGCTTTGTGACGCAATTTTAGAGGTATTTTGAGACAGTTGGATGCTATGTAAGTTAGAATGTTATTTCATATATCTTTGCTCATTTCTTACGTTTGTTTTACGTTTACAAATGAATATTTTAGAAATGCTTTAAAGCATATTTGAAACATGAAATAAAAATTGCTAGCCTTCAGGGAAAATCAGTGAATGCAACAATGGCATTCCGCGTCGCGCTCGTGAATTTCAGTGAATTACGTCTCCTTGTTGACATGATTTAGCTGTATGAAAGGAATTATAATTATCACATTTGTGTTGATATTTGCTTGAAAATATTTAGTTTTCGCACCAAATGTTCCACCATTTGTAATGCGTTTTACACAAAATGATGCCTGAAATGTGTTAATTCGAAGAGAAATTTGATGTAAATAGCATTACATAACCATAACTAAAGGCGAGAAAGTACGTGCTGTTTTAGCACTAGTTTTAAATGTTAGTATATTTCGCGCCTTTGTGAGTTAAATATGGGCAATATTAACAAGACTTTCTTCGAAATGTCTCCAAATTTTACTTTATTTTTTCTCGGATAGTGGGAAAACGCTCATAAAAATGGCGCACCTTCGATATTCACTGTGCTCTCTGGTTTTCGAAAACTGCAAAAGTTTCAAATAATGCTAGAAAAAAAGTTACTTTTCACGTTGGTGCATATAGGTAAGGGGAGGGGAGTCGGCGCAAGGTCGGACATTGCGGACGTGTTATAACGCCGAGTATCGCGGTGCGGTGTAACCAGACGTGACCATTAGTTGTATATTTAAATATACTTCCAGTGACTTGTTTTTAACCTGCAAGTGTGTTGTGGAGTGGAAGATAAGAAACAAATCTAAATAACTTTCCCCATTGTGAATCGATCAGGACGCACGGTGAATACGACCAGTTAAACAATGAGGATAGAAGCACTACAATCCGCGACACTTGAATTGATAACTCCCACAGACAGGGAGGAACCGTGGGCGGTACCTCCTTGCAAACATATCGTAATGTTGGTGTAAACAGTTGATGTTCTGCAACCTTCCAGTGCATTTATAAGAATCTCCATATTATTCATTTTATGTATGAGCATTATATGAATAGTGAAAGTTCATTATTCTTTTTCTCCTAGTATTTACATTATCAATTTCATTTATCACACATTTAAGTAAATATCCTGAATCCTTCATAAAATATTTAAAGACTACCATCGAATTATTAACTAATACCATTCAAATATAAACGAATGGCCGTGTGGGTACCCGTAAACTAATATAGTTCCTATTTTGCAGCGAACGTGTTTACCATGAGAGGATAAATGGAAACGCGGCTCCTTTGGGGAGCGTGGGCGTGCTGTGGCGCCGGCATGTAACGGGCCCGCTCGAAGTTGCTACGCGCGGGCTAAGGAAGACTTTCAGGATGTGATGTACTAACGGCCGGATCACTATTACCATTATCAATATTACCTGCGTATGCAGCAAATATCACCCACACAAAAACTCAGGAGACACTGATAATTTGTTATTTCGCTATCGTCTGTATTGAAGACTAAATTCATTTTTTTAAACTCAAAGCAAAACGCCACAATCATTCAAGACGTCCTTCGATGCGATTTTATGCGCATTGGACAAGAACCTTGAACAAAAGAGCGCACGTAGGATGAAGACAGTTTTTATTATTATTCATAGCTTCTGTATCGATAAAAACTATTTTATACAGAACGTATCACGTACAACTAGAATTAGAATCACAGGAAGATGCTACAAAATAATTTAAAGCAATGACAAAAATAACAATTGCCGAACTTCTGCCTTTCCTTAACACGAAAACTAATATATATATATATATATATATATATATATATATATATATATATATATATATATATATATATTTGAAACACTTTTTTTAACAATTCACGAATTCTACTAAATGGATCTTACTCACTCCGTGAAAGATAATACTTCCGAGTATGTGTAATTTAGTATTGTTCGTGCAGTTTTTCAACAAATACCGCTGAAATACCTGTTAACGTCGTTAAGCCGTTATAAAACAAATAACGGAGGCTGTTTGAAAGTTTGTAAAGCGAGGAGTGAGCTGAGGTTTCTTCAAGGTCTTCATTTGTGTTATCTGCCGTAAGTAGACCACCTTTCGTATTACTTTTAAGAAAAATGCATAAAGGAACCAGTAGAGCTATAATGGCACAGACTTTGTCGTAGTTAAGTTTTCCAATTTCCTTGCTTTGGACTAGCTTTACTGTCTTGCCCCATCCTCTTGCCAGCTGTCATCTATCACTGCCCAAAGAACATGTTTTTGAAATATTCTCTACTTTTCGGTTTCTTAAAAGTACAACCGAAATATTAACTTAGGAATATTAAAGAAGAGAAAAAGCTTGTCCTAAATAGCAATTTTCATTGAAAAATTTAGAGTCGTTTTTAAGAAAATGGCGTTTAACCGAACTGCGTTTACTGTAAATGCGAAATTTGAAACTCTTTTTCACAGAAAAGGTAGAGTTTTTCGAAAAACTTCATTTAAAGGCATTATAAGCACTTCCACTCACAAATGCAGTAGTGTTTACAAATTGCTGAAAATTTGCACATTAACGGCGTGAAAGATATTTAAAGAAAGCACATTTTTAATTTTTTTTAAACCAAAGAATACCACAAAATGAACTTTACATATTATTAAACAATGCAACTAGCACTATCTGTTGGATAAGTTTGGAGAAAAAATTGGAGCCATTTTTGAGAAAATGTCATTTGAGCGTTTCCAAAAATGCGGAATTTTGAACACATTTTTCCAGAAAACTTGAGTTTTCGAGAAACTATATATAATTATTTAAAGCATATGTACTTAAATAAATTAATGTGAACAATTCACCGCTAATGTAAATATTAACGACGAGAGACAAGTGAAAAAATTACATTTTTGTAATTCTTGAAAAAACAAAACGAACATTTAGCACTATCCATTCCAAAATTTTGAAGAAAAAATTTGAAGCCGTTTTTGAGAAATTCTTGTTTTTGTTATTTTTTAAACTGCACATATTGGAAGCAATATTTCTCGGAAACTACAAAAATTTTCAAACAAATGTACACGACCTTATTGCAAGAACTGATTAAGAACAACAAATTTAATTTGAAGGAAAAATCTGTCTTTCAATTCTGTAGTTGTAGGAACACGCCGAAAAAAATTCAAACTTTTGAAATTCTCGAAAATTCAGAATTAACACTAAAAATGGGACCTATGCCACCTTTATAAGTGTGTTTTACTCCATTCTTACAATAAATTTAAAGAAAAAATTTTGAAAATGTCCCAGGGGCTTCATGTAAAGTACCTCAAAATTTTAAATGTTTTTCAAAATTTCAAAGCTTCAACTACAGCCAGATGGACAGAGGAAATATATGGAAAAACTACGTACGGTTTAGGCGCTATTAGCGTTGACGGACGGACGGACGGACGTGTTGGCGTCAATTGACTTTTCGCTATCAAGGACCCGCAAAACAAGGATTCGGGCTACACGACGTGCTAGAGGATTTTTCTTTCTTTCTTTGGTTTTTTCTTTCTTAATTTAGCAACTGGATGTATCCACTCTTTCGTTATCAGGGACCAGAAATGAATTTTTTTCTGCCAAAAATCCGCGTTTTTTTTTCGCGCAGCATTACATAACTTTCTCTATGCTACGTATATTAAACCGTATACACGCACGTATACGAGAAAGTAAATATGACTGCTTTCAATACACCTTTTACTACAAGTCACTCGAGTTCCATTGATATTGGGCGGCGGCTGTTATGTGTACCTTTTTATTCTGGTAGTTTGATTGCGTTATAACTTTTTAACGGTACAGTATTATAAAATCTAATGTCAGAGAGTTTAAATATACGCTTATCTGTAGTTTTTTCTTCCGTTCGACAGCGATTACTTATTTGTGTCAACAGATATATCGAATGTATGTGGTGTTGTATTAGCATTTCAACAAATCTCTTACATTTTTGCGTATCTTTTACATTGAATACTGTTTCGTTTTGCCCAGATTACTGATTTGTTAGAAATAATACCTGAATTCTTGTTTGCGATATTATTTTATGTGATGTTACGTCCGAATTCCTCCAGTCTTCGCGCATATGACAGGAATGGACACTAATCCAACTTTCAAGTTGCAATTTTTAATCACTTGCGAGTAGTTACGTCTTCTTTTTACTTCAGAATTTAATAACAAAACTACAAGTTAATTAAATTTATATTCTAAAAAATGACCGAATTATATTACACTAATTGCCAAAAAGGTTGTGGTTTTAATACTTGTCTCATGTTCAATTAAAGCTACTCATTTTTTTACTGTTACCAACACAGCTAACTACTTCGTCAAACAGGTTTTTTATTAAAATATTTTATGTGTGAAAATACATATATTTAGGCGATCAACTGGCAATCTTTTTCTATTGTGCGCAAGTGAAGAATGTCCTTGGCCCGGTCAAAACAATATTAGCAGTTGACCCTTCACTCAGTAATGCTTGTAATTAGGGGGCGGATTTTAATTAAATATCCTTTATATCATTTTACAACAACACCGGGTCAATCCATTATAAGTGGTCCACCACTGGTCGCTCGACCATCTCGAAAAAAATTCATATTTTGTACATACATTTCCTTATGTTTTGGCTGTTCAAAGCATCCTTGATTTATTTTGATTGTATCTGATTTACAAATGGTGGCCATTTTTGTTTTACGTCGTGCACCATTTTTCGCGTTTGTAGAGGTTTACTCTTTTCAAAATTATTCAGCTCTGGGTTGTTCTAGCATTCTAGAATAAAATGCATTGGATTCAGTATACTCTGGTCTACAAATCGAATTATTACATACCTACCTTCTATGTTTTTATTTGAGAAATATTTGCAACTAAATATATGGAACGGAAATGAACCAAGTTCGATTTTCAGAGAGTAATTTCCAAAACAAGGAATATAATCTCAGCTTTAAATTTTTCTGTGCTTTTATGCATAACAGTGTAGTTACTTTTAATAAAACATCATTGGTAAGTAACAAACTCCTTGAAAATTGCACCCTCTTAAAAATTCGAATTTTCGATATTTTCCAAATTTCCAACTGTAATATCTGTTGGGGGACCAGATAAAAATCTGAAAATTCCACATACAGTAGATCGCTATGATACCAAACTTCATGAAAAATTTCAACTTTTAGATTTAACTCAAAGTTTCTTTTGTTTTTTTTTATTGTAAACTTTCGCAAAAGAAGGCTTCATTTCTACATTGAGAATACGTTGTGACAAGAAGTAATCATATTATTTTCAAGCTATTTTAAGCTAAAATCCATTTTGATTTAAAATAATTAATTATACTTTATTATTAATAAACATAAAAGTTGCGTAATCTATTATGAAAATTAGTTTACTTTAAAACAGTTACATCTTGACCTCTACGTTTGTAAGTAAAAATATGGTCACTTTGATGTCAAAAGCTGAACCGGATAATATAAAAATAGTTTATAAAAGATAACAAATAAATAAATTTAGCGTTTTGTTTATATTTTCGCGAGTAGGTTTGCCATTCTTATTTTTTCTGAACCTTTCTTCAGATATATGGACAGTCGCACAGTTCTCCTTAGATTCAAAGATAGCGAATGAATTTTAGAATATCATGTTGGACGCAATGATTTTCCTGGTAAAAGATTGACCGAAACATTTTAATTCTTGTAATAATGAGCCAATGGTACTTCTCTCGATACTTTTGATATAGGATTTTTATAATATTTGTAAGATTCTGACCAACTAACTTGTACGAGAGTGTCTGTACCATTCTGTAGCACTAGCTCTTACATTTTTACTTTCTCGTACACATACGTATGCGCAGAGTAATATACGTAGTAAAGAGAGTTATGTAATGCTGTCGAAAAAAATAGCAAATTTTTGGCGGAAAAAATTCATTGCCAGGTCCTAATAACGAGAATGTGAATAAATCCAGTAGGTAAATTAAGAGAAAAAATTCCTCCAACACATGGTGTAGCCAGAATTCCAGTTTTGTGGGACCTTGATGCCGAAAAAACAATTGAATGCAAAACGTCCGTCCGTGAACACTACTAGCGCCTACACCATACGTAGAATATTTTCCAAATGGACACCTGCCCATTTGGCTCTAGTTTAAGCTTTGAAATTTTAAAAAACATTCTTTAAAATTTGGGGTACTTTACATGAAGCCCTCCGAACACTTTTCAAAATGTTCTCAAAAACGGCTCTAAATTTCTTTAAATTAATTGTAAGAATAGAGTAAAATACACTTATAAAGGTGGCATAGGCCAGATTTTCACGGTTAACTTTGTAACAAAAGTTTGAATTTTTCGGGCGTCTTCCTACAACTACAAAATTAAAGACAGATTTTCCCTTCAAATGAAATTTGCGGTCCATAAAGTTTTTTCATTACGGTATGTAGATTTTTTTGAAAACTTCAGTATTTTTGTTCAGTAGTGCGTTAAATATTTGCAGTTTAAAAAAAAAACAAAGATTTTCTGTTTCTCTGTTTCTCCAGACCAATTTGTCTCTTTAGTTATTGAATGCCCTTCGTATGTACATTTCCAGAGATTTGTAAACACTATTGGATTTGTCAGTTGAAGTGCTTGAAATGACTTAAAATAAAGTTTTTCGAAAACTCAAATATTTTCTGTGAAAAAGAGCTTCAAATTTCGCATTTACAGTAACGCTTAAAAGCCATTTTCTTAAGAACGGCTCCAAATGTTTCAATGGAAAGTGTGTAGGATGGTTTTACTCTTCTTTAACACTCGTAAAGTAAAATTTCGCTATTTGGAAACCGAAAATTTGAGAATTTTTTAAAATGTACTTTCGTCGGAGGTAGATGGCACCTGGCAAGAGTACGTGACAACTCCAAATAAAGTCCAGACAAAAAAAGAAAACTAACACGAGAAAGTCTGTGCCATTCTGTAGCACCAGTAATTCTTCTTTAAGCTTATCATGCGATAGGATAATCATACACAAATGGTGTAATTTTTCCACAGTTTTATTACACAAAATTAGTGATTTATCATTCTCATTTAACTCAACATCCTTAGTTCGATATCTGCCGAATTATCAAACTTTGGTATTGAGTGGTTTATGGTAGAATGTGAATTAGTTTTTCAGGCGATTGCGCGGAGGAACCACTTCCGCCCTCAATGCAGAGACGTACCACGGGTTGCATAACCCAAGGCGCAAAGTAGCGAGAACCAGGGAAATGACGCCTAGCCACATCATCACACAGCACACATCAACATAAGTAATGATTTACAACATACCAAGTGTTCGTTAATTCTCTATTCACTGAAGATTTTGGTCCTCTTGGGAATACGAAAGAAATACAAATATACTCATATTTAGTAGCTAATTGAAGTCATATACATTAAAGCTCTAAAGAGGACGAGTTTGGTCCCTATCCTTTGTAATCGACCCGCAGTGGTAAAGAGAGGTAAAAAGAGAGTGGAAGTTGTAAAAATAAATAAATGAAAGAGATCCCAGCTTTCCTTTATTAATAAAAGACTGCGTAATTTGCGCTGTTTGAAATGTGCGGTTAGAATGGAAACGGGAAAATGGCTTCAAGCGCAATTCGGCAATTTCACGGGAAATGGAAGAGTAGTTGGTCATGCTCAAATGAGCATAGTGTTGTGTGATCGTTGATCGTGTGATCGATGATGTATCAATGTATTTATATATATATATATATATATATATATATATATATATATATATATATATAAGAAATAGAAAAGAGGTGAAGGAGTTCTGATTATTTGGAAATTGTACAACATACATTTTGTTGATTTTTCTCAGAACTATCTCTTTCAGGATTACTGATCTTAGTTGTGGACTAAAGAACTTTGTCAATTTTTGTTATACTGTTAAGATCGTGGTAAATATAAATCATGTGTATATTCATAGATATGCAGTATTTTCTCTCTTCTTCCTTCAAGACGACGTAATCGCACGGGTTCAGCTAATAGGACAATAATCGTGGATATTTTATACCCTGAAGATAATGAGTACAACTGAACAAACAAGTACGTAACACTTCACCACACTGGAAACCCAATAAAGTAATGCAGAAATTAAAAATCTAACATAAACCAAATCGAGGCGTTAGATAAAATTCAGAAACGGGCCGGAAAGTTAGTAAATCATGGGCGTGTTGATGGACGAGATGAATGTGAACCCTTATCTAAGAGAGGGGAACGGGCGCGTTTATGCGTAATGTACAAGACATACAAAGGGGATACAGCCTGGGCGGACATCAGTAAAATATTACAGAAACCATATTATAAAAGCAGAGAAGACCATCCTTGGAAAATACGGTATAAAAAGCAAAGAACTGATATAGGCAAGTTCTTCTTTGTGACTCGTACTATAGTAGATTGGAACGAGCTACATGCAAAAGCACTAGAGGATCTTCCTTCTAATGTAGTGAAATTTAAAAATATACTAAATTCCATCTAGATCATTAAAAATAGTGAGATTTTTATCGTTATTATTGATGATATAATTATTAACACTGTTACAGGCTTTGATGTGATTTTAAGTTATTATTTATTATATTATTTTTTATTACTGTTATTATTAATATGTCCCTTATACATGTGAAGTGTCGGGGAGGGGAGGGGAGAGGAGGGAAATGCAGTGCAGTGCAGTGCAGTGTAGTGTAGTGAAATGAAGTGAAGTATTAGACAAGTTATAAGTCAATTTAGAGAGAACTAAAAATTAATTAGAACTAGGATATCAATCTCTAATTTTAATTCTATTTGTAAATATTCGTAATAGTTTTGTAATTGTAAATCTAGTAGTAATCATGTTTCCACCGAGCATTAGCTCAAAGCGAACTTAATAAATATATATCTAAAATATCTTCCGATGTAGTGACAACTATGAATCGGCATCAACAGCCCCCTTCCGACAACATTCAATTTCATTCGCACGAGCTTTGGCTTTCCCCGACGCAGCGATAAGCGAGAATGCGGCGGAGAAGCTCGGCATCACGAACACGCTCAGCTTTCTCCAGCCGGAAGAAGACGGCTGCTTTAATTGCGACAAGGTCGGTCGCTGCTGGAGGACGAAAGCGCCGGAAAACGTCGCTCCTCAGCCCCAGCGAGTTTGGATGCTTAGAACTAAGGTAGGATTGCCTCCATGTTTGGCATACCTACCACCTCTTCAGTGGGAGAGAATACTGACCTAGTCTCTCTAATTTGAAAAGTTAATACGTTCTCCCTCTTAATTTGATTAGGCGTTCACTATGACACTACCTTGGAGAAATTTGACATGTTCCAGATTGAAGTAATAATTCCGGACGATATTTCACAATCACAGGGGCAGAATACTTATATGCAGTAAAGACGCTCTTAATCCTGACTGTGTGGCGGGTTGCATAGAGTTCAGGGGGTGCTTGAGTCGTCATAAACTAATAAATAAACAACCGCCCCCGTGTCCGATTTCATTCAAACCACTCTTTAAACATCCCCATTACTAAAATAACAGAGGATGGAAATTTCAGCGAAATCGGTCGAATAGTTTTTGCCTCTATATGCGACACACACACATGCACATTATATATATATATATATATATATATATATATATATATATATATATATATATATATATATATATATATCAAGTCTCCCCATATGCAGAATCTCATGTTGAGTACTTATAACAATATCCATGTTGCGAATATTTTCAGATAGAGAACGTGATAATTTCTTTTTCACGATCAAGATATGAAGATTTTTATGCTGAGACAGGTCACGGCAATCGATATCCAGCAAGAAACAATTTCACTAAAAAATTAATCATTTTTCTACCACTTTTCGTATTCAATGTAACTACTTTTCTACATCAATGCCGAAATTTCACGAATGAACCTAGATATTTAAACAAATCGACGGACGCGATTGTGACATTGCTTTCCTCTCCAATAGACAGGTGTAAGACTTCCAGGACGAAACCCCAGATTATAACTTGCCATTAGTGCCGTAACTTATTCTTGCTAAAACAATCACGTACTTTCTCGCCCGTATTTTCACGCAAAATTAAGCGAAAAGTACTCAAATTTTCAAAAAATTGTACTATTTTCGAAACATCAGAGTTTTCAACGAACTTGAGACTTACATTATTTCCTTAAATGTCCTTCATACTATCCATCAACAATATTTAATAAAAACGATGAGATGTTTTTTTTAATTTGGAAACTGTCCTAGGAGCTTCATGTAAAGTACCCCCCCATTAAAATATCGATTTCTAATGCAAGGGACCGCGACATCAGCCAGATCGATTGGGGAATGTCAATTTTGGAGAAAAACGGCCGAACGGTTTAGTCGCTAGCGGTCCACAGACGGACGGACAGACATTTTGCCGTCATTCGAGTTTTCGGTATCAAAGACCCACAAAATATTGATTCTGTCTTCACCACGTGTTACAGGATTTTTTCTCGAAATTAAGGACAGGATTTATCCACTTTTTCGTTACCAGGGCCCTGTAATAAGAGTTTGTTTGTTTTTTGCCGAAAATTCGCAATTTTTTTCGCGCAGCATTACATAACTTTCTCTCTACTACGTAGCGGGAAAGTAAACAAAATTAAAAATTCTTTGAAAAAACGATATAAAACCCATTTAATGTTCTAATATTTTTAAATTCAAATAAAATAATAAAACTTAAAATTGTATGAGAAAATTGCATTAAAACACCAACTGAATCACAAAAAATGCATATTAACAAGTTTAAGAGCAAAGTCACAATAAACTGATGAGATATTAACTTTTGTTAGCACTGACAATTCCAATTTCATTACAACACACGTACAAAATAAATCTTTATTAAAAGGCAAGTAACTACTTTTGCAACTTCGCATGCTCCTTGTGTTTCTCTTACCCAAACATAATATTAAGGAAATATTTCAATGATTACATGACGGGAATACACTGTATTGTAACTTGACAGAACTGAATCTATTTCTGTTAGAAACTAGATGCTACAACAGCACATACTTTCTCACATCAAACGGTTACGAAATATTGTAATATTGTAATTTGTAATATTGTAATATTGCAATCTCTGTCCTATCACCATATCTCCTGTAACTTGAAAAAGTCCAATTGAAACGAAGCGCCTGTAGAGCATATCTGCATTTATTTCGATAGACAGGAATATTAGTTTGTTTGTTTGTTTGTTCTTTTACAAATTAAATAAACAAGATTATATTTAACTGTTACAGCAAATTATTGAGAAAAGCAAGAATAAGTTCACACAAGCTTACCTTGATTTGATAGTAGTGAGCTTCCAAATTTTAAATACCATAATTAGTGATATAACTTAAAGTGAAAGAAGTGTCTTTGCTAGTTCTTCCTTAAATATATTTGCTGTTATAAGAATATTATCAACATCATACGATCATCACGACCGGCAATAATGAGAATAATTCGAATAATTTGAACCCGCCGTGTTGGCAATTTGCAAGTTGGCTGAGCCTCAAACGAAGCGCGGGGAATTCGAATTTCGAAAATACAAAAAATTATTTACGTAACTAGTAGAGAGTGAATCTTTGGCGTACGAATGAAATGTTGGCATTTTGAAATGAATATGCCAAAGACTTTCGTACGAGTTGACTACATTACTTCTTTAGCACGAAGTCATTAACAAGTATACACGTTTCTCAATAAGCGAGGCGGCTACTGTATACGTACCGGAAGTAACTTTCCAATCAATAAACAGAAAAGTACTAATTTCCGTGAGTGTAATAAACTAAATTATGCTTCAATGAAACGCACTCATGTTGTTGATAAGATTTTGAGAAATGAAACCGTCCTACAAGCCAACACATCCCAAGATTTCAGAAAAATGGTGTCTGAGAGCACACCCAGTTTTCATTACAATTATTGGAGAAGATAATCGTTCATATGATTCACGAATAGTTATATCAAAGAACTGAAACATTTAGTAAATTGTACAGCTTATACATTTTTGAAATTCACGAACATTCCCCCGCTTCCAACCCCCAAAACTTATTCTCAAGATTGGTAGAAACATCTTCAGGACAAAAAACAATAACAACACAACAAACAACTGTCGACTTCAATAAAATCATTTGCTTTAAACGTAATGTATTTTGCAAAGTAGGGCACGGAAACTACCTACTGGGTACAGTTTTCCTTCATTTCTCACGCATCTTTGAATTACCTCTTCCTCAGAATAAGTCAAGTTTCAGTTCGCTTTCGAAATACAGAAATCATTAAGTGGCAATTGTTCTACCGCAAAGCTGTTTCGAAGAATTTAAATGAAGAAAAATATCAAATAACTTTTAAAGCGCAGCGTCCTAGCCGACTCGCTCATTACAGCCAACCTTCACACAAAAAAAGTGAAATTGTCAAAACTGACCAAAAAAAAACAAAATGCGCCCGGAGAAACTGCACAAACATTGGCGATTGAGTTGTCTGTCAAAAGGCAAGGCAGAGTGCGCGCGAGGCCTCCCGCCGCACGCGCACGCGCCTTTCCCCCGCCACCGGACGATGCCCGTTGCGCGTTTCCCGACGGCACACATTGTGAGGCGAGACCAGACGCAACGCATCGCGAGTCACCGTTCTTTTTATATCGGCCTACTTCTCGCCAACGCCGCCCATGCCCGCGGCCGCGCGAACACTTCCAGTTGTTTTGACAATTTTCACTGAAGAATGCGTTACATACTTGCTCGATAATTACTTGCTCGATAATGGACTATCAGTCTTGGCATATCCATTAAGAAACGCATTTGTATTGAACATATGTCGGTCATCAGTGATTCTTCCTGGGAAAGCGTGATAGTTCGGGAAGTACTTTCTGTCCGGACATCAAGTAGCACATCGGCCAATCAAACGACACCAAATCAACCTTTAACACCGAGAAACTGAGACGAAAGATCTAAAAGTATACAACAAGAGTCCTTCTGAAAATTCTAATTAGTACAATATGTTGACCAACAACAAAAACCAAAATACACTTTGCTTTCAAACGCAATGAACTACTAGAATAGCCACATCGTCCAACATCTTGACATCTAAGAATTCTTCCTGTCGCGGCATTCCGAGGGGAAAAAGGCCGCCGCCGCCGCCGCCTCTCTGGTCGGCGGAAGTCGTTTTTTTCCTTTCCGGTTCTTTCCGCGCAGTGTCGCGCGGCCGTCGGGCGACGGAAGAGGTTCGTATCGGGCGCCAGGCGGCCTCCAATGAACGTGATGCACATACCACGCAAAATACAGGTGTGGAAATTATTGATGAGGGCCACTGATGTTAACAAACACATGAGTGCGAAGCAAATGACAGATAACTTCGTATATTGCCAAAAAAATTGCCTATATTCCATAGCCCCTAATAAAATGGAAACAACTAGTTCGCTTCACTCACAGAAGATAATTGCACAAACTTCAAACTTTCATTTCCATTAACTGTTATCTTCCTTGCGCATTAACTGGATGGAGTGGCGACTTAAAAAAAATCAACCCAAAACCTAGTCTCACTTCATCTACGAGCCCTGTACTCTCACCCTTTGTGCACATTCGCCGCAGACGCATTCTTCTCGAAAACTGTTTAGAGGCGCGAGGTTTATCACATCTAACGATAGCAGACCAGCGCAATATAATGACGGAAATTACTCGTCGCTGCGGCCGATACCAGCCCACCATTCCGGGAGCCATATCCGATAGGCTCTGCTCTAATAACATTTAGGGTCATGCAGCGTATGTCACCTGAGCAAGGATAAAAACCAAATGGAAAGCAATTAACACGGTCCCTTTCGTTTCATTCTTGATCTATGTAACAATAAAGGGGTCGCTATGTATAATTATACATACAAGTAGCAGTCTTGGAAAATTTGAAAAGTGAACCATTTCTGGGAATAAAACAATAACCTACTTATATTATGTAAAAGTGAAATTGTTTACAATGTTATACCAAAATATATTAGTATCACGGGAGTGAATGTTCCCAAATTTAGCACGAATACTTTCAGACGTTCAAGAATCAAACAACGTAGCTGCTATTCTAAATGTTCCCCAAAAATGTGTTTTATAAAGAAAAGTTTTGGAGTATACGTAGTCTACGGGGCAGAGAAACCCATTGTTAAAATCGAAATATCAATAAAGTGAACCGAGAACGGAACTGTTTCCACGTGTTCTAAGGCATTCAGTATACGTATAACGCATAGTAGAGGAATTGATTAATGAAGAATATTACTACAAATGATTTTAAAACAACTATTGAAAATGTATATTATCTCAGGTGAATGGATGTTTGTTTTACATTCAATTGCGTATTGTGAACCGTTATTTGAGAACGAACACTTTTGCCAGTTTTTCTTCATACATACGATATTTACAAAAGTTGTAAACTGATCTTAATTCTATCTTGACGTGAAAGAACACAGCGTACAAGATATATTACATTATGGGGGTACATTTTTAAACAAGAACATGTAAGCATTTGATTGTCCTTGAATATGTAATTGACTGAACATTTAAATAATTAATGTTAACACTTTGACAGATTGGATGAATTTTGTAGAGAAGTATGATTGATTGAATTGGTACGATAATATATAAAAACTCAACGAGCATAGACGTAAGTATCGGTATTTTATTTCTTGTGTAGACTTCTTAATTACTTTAGTATGAAAGCGAGTGAAGCGTTTGGGGATGGAGCCAAGACAAGGAGGGGGGAGCAAGGTCGAGTGAATTAATTGGTGATTCCGGGCGCGTCAACTGGTAAGGTCATTAGTTCCTTAGGTTTAGTGCATGTTTTTGCTCGTGAGTTGGTAGTGGTGGTGTTGGTGGTGACCTTCCCCCGCTGGATGGCGAGACCCGGCGGTGACTTACCGTCAGCAAGCGGGGTTTCCCCAATCAGGTATCTCCCACCAGCGAGCACCACACCGGCCAAGACAAGCTCTAAGCTCCCCACCAGTCTCTTGACATGTGCGATAGAGTAGTGCATGCAAGTGTATAAGAAACGGATAGGATGGTACAACAACTGGGAAGGAAAGATCGCGCGCGGTCCTTGGCCCGTTTGTTAGGATAATGCTCCGGCATTCGCCTGGTATTGATGGGAGAAACCCCGGAAAACTACCGATCCGAGCAGCCGGCCGCTAGAATTCTCAAGACAGTTACAGAACTCGATCTAGCTAGTCTAAAATCCTGCCACCGTTGGGGCCTCGAACAGAGCACTTCCCGGTCAGACGCACTGCACTGACATCAGTTGATGCTCTAAGCCGCCGGTAGGTCTAGTGGGACGCGAATGCACTTGAATAGATAAAAGTGAACGAATAGGGCGGGAGTAGATAGGATTCCTTTCCAATATATTATGAAAATTAAATACCGGAGCAACGCGGGGCACTTCAGTTCGATATTAACAGATTAAAATATATATTCAATAATTGTAAATTTAATTACACTTCATATGTTTTACCTAATCTCTCGAAAAACGAGCAGTTATTGGTGTTCAATGTGAAGCATTACGCAAAATCCAGTAACGCCATGAAAGCCAGCTATCTAATAAGTGATGATAAATAAATGCCCGAACAATGCTGGGTTCAAGCTCGAACTGTATGAAAGGGATGCGCACGCAGAAATTTAAAAATGGATATTTTTCCGGCCTCCATAGCATTAAGAAATTTAATTTTTTTAAATATACATTTCTCAATACCCGAAATAACCCCCCATCTAGCCCCAATAATACAGTGAAAACAACTTTCGACAAAATTTTCTTAAATTGACAGCACTCATATAGGTACTTCAACTCAAGGTCTACAACAGCCAATGACACACTGACAACACTGTAGAGTTCCATAGAGCTTATCAGATAAATAGGATCGACGGCCGATATCAGGTGTAGGAAACCAAATGTTATTTACAAAATACAACCTTTCATTCTAATTGTTTGAAAACAGTCCGATTCAATAGTAGCTAAAGCACATTTGCAGCAATTTGCGCATGTGCGAGCATGTAACTGCATGGAACATTGCAGGTGTTGACAAATTGAGAGCAATAGAGCAACGTCTTGCGCATGCGTACGCAAAGACGCCAGACTGCCGGGATCAAGGCCGGCGTATTTTCATCCCGGTCGATTTCCTGCGAAGCGCGAGTAAACAAACGAAAGCGGGCCACGCGCTTAAGAGCGCGGCAAGCGTCCCCGAGGCAGCATCCCACTCCATTCACAACGTCGCCGCGCGAGAGAGACGTGACGCGTCAAGTTCGATCGCAGCCCCCGCTGCCGTTAGTCATTTCGACATTTACGAGTCTTCCGCCTCTCGACTCCTGGTAGACCCCAGTTCCAGCTCTGTACTTCAAAGGTCATAAGAGCAAGTCATAACACACATTGCCTACTGGGAAAACATTATGATCAATAATTTGAAATAATGATTTCAGTTATTCCCAACTATTTCACTTACATATTGAAGTCACCGCTTTAGTTTCATGACTCAAAAGAATTGTAAACCCGCAATCAAATTTTTACCATTTTTGTACTTATGAAGTGCACGTATTTGGGATATGTAGAATAGAAATTTGAAATAAACGTAAATGTGTTCCTTGGAATGGGGAACATTGTCCACAGTTAGTAGTTTCCACACTTCAAGAAACACCTCGACAATGGTGGAACTCCAATGAAGTGATAGTTTTTATTTAGTTTCAAACAGATGCAAACCTGTTCAAGCATAAATCAATCATAAAGCAGCTTAAATCACAAGATAAATGATTGGTTCATAAAGGCTTCTATAAAAACGCCATTTTTTTAACTGATTGAAACGTGTTACGAACTGTAAACCTAATAGGTAGCATGTGTAGTCGGAGAGAAAATTCTAAATGTCTTAGATCAGTATAACAAGTCCGTGTTTGATATTTAATTGCATTTTATTACCGGGCATTATCACCGATTTCAGGAAATCATTTACGAGTTATAAAGAGAAAACTTGCAATACAGCGCCTGTCTTGCTCTTCATCCACAATAAATACCATTTCAAACAATAGCTCGATTTTGTTTTAGTGGCCACCAAACAATCCATTTTTAAAATTTTTACAACATATGTAAAAGTGAGAATACCATTAATGTAAGTCAATGTACAGTTAATCCAGTTAATTTATTTCACTTCTCGTGCTTAGCAACAATTTATCTCTACAAAAACAAAATTGTTTCCAAAACATTTTGTTTTTTGCGACTCTTTTATTAATGTCTCAAACTCAGATATACCACAATTCCACAAGCATTTTGCATTCCTTTTTATGCAAATGTTGGTTTTACTTGAAAATTTACACCGCACCCTTAAAAGATTTTAGGGTATATTATACACCATATTTTAGACAATTCTACTGCATATAAATCCGGGCACTTGTTCAGTTTTCATCAAAGTCCTGTGGAGCTATTAGACGTTACAAACCTAAAGCGTGCTAAACTATGAATCCTCTCAATTCAAGACGGTGCTACTGAGATCCACTTAATTTGTTGTCCGCTTCATCTCGCCCCCCAAGGAGCATGGAGTTGCTTAGAAAGGGACCTTCCTTTTCGAATGCAGGTAGGGGTGCTCAGGTAGGTGACCATCGCTTGGCGTCAGCCCCCCAACTCCGCTCCTACAGGTAAAACAGCACAAAGGCTGCGAGTTTGTAGACTTAACGCCAGGATACATCCACGTCCGAGCTAAAATAAAACTGTCCTTCCATTTTTTGGAAGGGCAGTTTGATGGGCACCAACACCCACGCCGATTTTACTCACCTACTTTACATGAGATGAGGGTATTATTGCAAAAACCTCCGTTACCAGAACTGGAATGAATGGCGCACGTTCCAATGTTGCGATCAAACGTTCGAATGCAACGCTCCGAAGCTTTGTAGCGGGTTCTCAATCCACTTCGGCAGCATCTATGATCATTTTCATTCGCACACTACATTTGGTGGCAACTCCCATCCTGGCAGTGAAGTCCTCAGAAGTCATACATTTGACAATTTAACCCTTTACGTTCTATTATTTTGGGCAACTCATGCAACTATGCCGTGTTTAAACGGAAAGATGCATAGTAGTCCTTCAAACAGTATTCAGACGAACATTAGCACACATATTCATTACTCAGGTCTCCAAGAACAGGGTTCACCCACTCCCGACAATTGCTGGAAATTAATTATTTGTAGAAATTAACGAACATCCGATGCAATTTGTTCTTTCCTTTGCAGACAGCAGATCCCGCGCTATGATCGAATACACTTTTACTAATTTCCAGACCAGAGTAAATCTCTTATTAAGTTGGATTTTGAGAAAGTCCAGAATATGTGCCTGTCAAATCAATAGTTAATAGTCAAACTTAATCAAAATAGTTCATAGTCAAATCAATAGTGCCTGCTAATCAAACGTTTTCGTTCGGATTCTTAAAAAACCTCACGTGAGTTTTTGAGCTGGGCAAACTTTAGCCAACCACCTAGTGTATGTTACTTGTGGAACAATAAGGAATAGTTTTCGCTTTACCCTTCTTAAACGGTGAAGTACTTAGAGCGCTTGGTGGAAACAAAACACTCACAATTCACAAGCAACCACATCATACTTTGCGTTCGCGCGTTGTTTGTTGTAATTGAATTCGAAATTTGAATAATAGCAAATTCAGTTTGTATTTTATTATCAGTTTACTTTATTTTGTACTTGTACAGATTTTTATACTTATTTGTGTAGGTTTGTTGAAATTAAATTTGTGTTTTTAATGGATATTTCGACACATCAAATTATAGCTTTTGTTATTTCATTTGAAATGATTTAAACATCATTAAATGGCTTTGAGGGTAGGGGTTAAAGGGTTTTTTTGTTTGTTTCCTTATTTTTACCGTTTTAAAAACCCCGGTTGTTTGGGGGGGGGGGCTGGGGAAATTTAGGCAATCCTGGCTTCATTCAAGAACAGTTAAGATCTACTATGCAGGAAATGGTACCACGTAATCAATGTGCCTTAAAATAAGAGATAAGAGGATAGTCCCTCCCAGCCTGACCTTCATAGAGTAATTTGGGTAACATCGTATTAATTAGGGATGGTCAGCATTAGTGCTCCACACATCATCCTTTCACTTTTGTTTTTGAAGAACAGGAAAGACTATAATAGGAAAATAGCAAGTGCCTACAACGTTTTTCGTTGACAAGTGTGAGAAAATTCTCCATCGACCGGTGCACGAACGTCATATTTTTGATACCCTTGAATACTGACTTAACTACGTAGTTCTCTCTTTCCCCTTCCGAAACACCGATCAGGATGCAATTGGAATATGCCTTCGAGAAAAAAGTGAAAGGGAATTAACTGGGAAGCGGATGAGGGGGATAGGTGACCGCGGGATGCAAGAGAGAGATTCCTTTTTAAACCAGGAAGATAATCTCCAATGCATTGCATGCTTTTTGCTGAAAACTCGTGACTCATCACGAATTTTAGCTGACCTAAGAGAATAATACTGGATTTGATAAACACTTGAAAAGCAAATGCGTCAAACTGTGTTCAACGCAATTGAATTCGTTTCACGCAATGCAAAACGAGCCTCCGATTCATCGGTTCGGCATTCCGCACAATAAAATTCACAACATTAATAATTATTTTCAGTATAAGTCGCATATTGACAACAAGAGTCCTGTCTCACAAACACGATCATGGGCATGAGTGTTGCGATTTTACGCGGCGTGTCCGATTACGTTGTTTTTGATCCGAACTTCATGTGATGCTTCATTTTCTTTCTCACCAACCAGACAGTAACTTCTGAACGTATGCATCCTCACTTAAAGACGAATCAATGCGGAACACAAGAAAAGTACATGCATATTCCACAAACTAAAAGATGTGCGAGACGAAAACCAAGGGGAGGAACAGGAACTACCGCTTAGCCGGAGGCAGCCGGCGCGGCGACCAGCGCCACCACACGGTAAAAACGAGAGTGAGCTACGGGCACTGAAGGCGAGGGCGGAGGCGGAGGCGGCGGCTCAGGAAAGGAGGCCGGGAAAGGCGCCGAGCACCACTAGCAGCGCGCCATGTTCCCAATGCGTTCCTCTAGGCGTTTGGGGAACAGCAAGGCGCACGCAAGAGAAGAAAACTCAACTTCGCTACGGTTAAAAAAAATAACAAATCTAATAATTTGGTTCGAAGAATGTGGAAATAAAATAAATAAATTTTACACATCTGTAAGCATATAAAAGTGTTAAAATGGAAATTAATATATTTCCTCATTTTATACTAAAAATTATTAATTATAAAAGAAGACAAATGTATAGAAGGGGAAACCAAATCAACTCCTTACAGTTTGAAAGCTGATTATTGGGTATACGAACAGAACTTTATTAACCTTGAAATTCCTATTTAAACTATGTTAAAATTTGTTTCGTTTGAATTTGTTGACCTTTTACTGGATGACTTGATTTATTGCAAGGAGATGGAGAGCTGAAAGAAAACGAGATGGTGTAACAAATAAGATAATTTATCTGTTGATTAAGGTGAAGACTAAATTGGCAGAAAATTAACAAAAAGGCCTACACCATAAATGGTCAAAAATTTTAAAAGGTTCATTAAAACATTCATTGAAGAATGAAGCCATGTTTCATGCAAATTATTTTGAAATAGATTTTGTAAAATGCAAAATAAATAAATAAATAAATAAATAAAAATAAATACAAGCAAAAAGTAGGAATTTCATTAAAAACAAATTATTAATTTAGTTTCTTGATTGTATGTGCAGAAATATATTCATACAGAAGTACTATTCATGTATTTAGTTTCTCCCACCTGAAATATTGTATTCTATAGAAAAACACAAAAGGTATTTCTTAAGGCATTTTCCTCTGCATTTTCAACATTGTTCCATGCCTGTTTTATTAATGATTTCAAATACCAATATGTCTTTTAATTCGAATTTTCGATAATTAGCAACTTTTTCGTTCCTTCTTAGAGTTCGAATTACGAAGAGTCAACAGTTATAATTTTAAGAATAGCCATATCAACAAAACTTGACCATCTAATCCAAGGGTGTCCAATTTGCAAGGCTCAAGGACCACAACTAATACCTTTATTATGGTCGCGGGCCATGTTTTTAATATAAGGGTGATCTATACGAAATCCCGTATTGTTGATCTCGGCAGTTTACCCGACTGCTCTGAAACTGGGGGGCGGGAATGGAACCATACGTGATATCAGGTCGTAACAAGCATAACGCAGTGAAACACATGGAATGATTTTGAATTTCTGAATTTACTAGAAAAAATCCTTAAATGTAAATTTAAACCTTTTTTTACATTAAGGGGGTATTGACCCCGACAGGCTTGTGAGCTAGGCTTACCATGTTCTCGCCCGACTTGGATGCAAGACATTCACATTGAATAATAATCTTTCGCGGGCCACAATAAATGGAGCTAGTTGGACAACCCTGATCTAATCAAATGTGAATGTCATAATCTGGTGAAATCAGCCCCCTCCAATGTGGAAGAAGCACTAAATATAATATATAATTTCAAATCGAATTCAGCAAGTTTCAAATCGAAATCATGAATTCTATTTTGTTCTAATTAAAAGTAAAATAGGGTTCACTATTACTCACTTCCAATTATTAAGTATTCGATGTCGAGGGCCCAGCTGATATAAGATTTCATAGAACGTACAAGAATATTACAAAATGATATCAAATGCATGTTGTTTAAGTACTCGAATCAGGAACTATATGAACGAACAACAAGAGCAAAGTAACTGTCACAATGGAATGCAAACATTCAAAACATTGCTGTATATCCTTCTGTAGTGTATTATAAGGGAAGTTGAAACAAGAATTTAAATTATATTGACCAATAGTGTGTTATGTATGTTAACTGCAATACGTTGAACCATTTGATGTAAATAGTCTGACAGAGAAAGAAAACTGACTGACAAAGAAAATTAATGTCGGGCAAGAATTGTTTTACACCCTCAGTCTCGAATACCGGAGAAAAAAGAGCATTTAGGAGCGTAATTTTTAGTACATTACTTTACATGTATTTTCGGATTAATAGCCACCCTTTTCAATACAACAAAGAATTCGTAATAGATAGGACGTCACGCAACTAGATACAACTGAATCAGAGGATGTGCGGTTATGGTGAAATTTGATATTCCATGGCACTTCTAGTAAGCATCTTTCCCATTAAGACACTGCATCTTTTGCTTCGAAAAAAAAATCACCGAGGTATGAATGACCCTTGGACATTTTCCCATCGCTTTAAACGTCGAAATAGCATCGAACAGCGCGAAAGCATGCAGCAAGCCTCCCACTTGCAAGTGACCTTGCACGCACAAGGCCGGTAAGCGATCTCTCGGCAGGCCGGAGGCAGGGACAACGTTGCTCTTCAACTTACTCCCACAGCGCGCTCTCCGTGGCTTCAACCAAAACATGCATATGTAATTCGCCTTAGGAAGCACATGCCACGCTATATGCCTCGTAAGCAGTCTTCAAACAAGAAAAAAAAGCGGACATCGATATACAGTGTTAATTTTTTTCTTTAACGTTTAGAAAGAAACGATGCAATACAAGCCAGTGGCATACACAAAGATATATCCGACACAAATTTTCACTCCTCTCTTTCCATTTCCTCAGTAATACGGAATATCTACCCTGCACTTATTACTAACGACATTCAACAAGCAGTTTTCAAGCGTGCTGCGGTACTGAACCCTTCCCGCTTAAACGCACCCCGGGCAGCCCGCGGCGCGTCAACGAGGGGAACCGGTTGACGGCGGCGCGCGAGGGCGCAGAGTGGCGCAGCGACGGGCGCCGTGCTGATGAATGGCGTCCACACGCGCCGCAGCGGCGACCGCCCTCCGCCACGCCACATTCCAGCGGGGCGCTGCGGGGGACGCGCCGCCGCCGCCGCCGCCAGGGCCAAGGACGCGGCGAGCCGCGACGGCGCAGCGGCGGCAGTCGCAAAGTTGCGTCCCATGCTTGCGTTACCCCGCCGCTGCCACTCCTCTCACATACACATTCTCGTACACACACACACGACGCTCAGCACCCTGCGAGGCCGAAAAGCAAGCAGGATGCTCGAACAGATCGGGCAGAATGGGCCGCCCCAGAAACTGCATCACCAGGCGCAGGGGAATGAAAGCAGATTGCCGCTACCAAAAACACTGGTACTAAAAAAAAATGCTACCTCAATTCTCTCCTCTTGGTTTGTCGTTCTTGTAAAACGATGCCTATTAATCACGCAGATTTTCTTCACTCAAAAGTGAGTGAAATAGATACTAAGGTCAATGTCTAGTGGTATCGCCATGACCTACCTTTCATCGAAACAGTGTTCTTTAACCGTACTAAATTTGTGTAAAAAGTGCGTAATAATTCTGCTTGTTTCAAGACCTGTGGTATACACAAGCAAACTAGTAAGAACTAGTAGCAAGCTCTTTTGAGGGGTGGCGCCTGAGAATAATAGAGCATCCCAAACTGTACTTTAAAAAAATCTTTTCCCGGAATGAAAGCAAGGAGATACTTATGAAACACAGCATCATGTACTAAATATAATGAAAGCAAGGAGATACTTATGAAACACAGCATCATGTACTAAATATAAGTCTGATCGATTTCACTTTGGGCTAGGATGGAAAATGGCGATGCCAGACTGCATTATCAGTGCTAAGATTGTCGTCAAAAGTTCAGTAAGCGTTTATTTCTCCTTGTTCGAGTATGAATACTTTCAATACTTCAATCTGAAGAAAAACAACCTTAAAAGACATTTTCACACAGAACTATTTCGATGTTTCCATTTTAATGGCTTAAAAATGTTCGGTAAAATTAAGGAATTACGTCATTTTTTGCATAATTCAAAGAGATATTCTACCGGCTACAATGATATCAGGAAAGCTATCTAAGATTTAGTTTCGAATTGCCTTGCAATGTATCATAAAACAGTCCCACTTTCACTACTATATACCATTTTCCCAAACTACATTTCAAAAACAACTGTTTTGTTATTTAAGGTCGCATCAGCATCTAAGTCATTAGCGACCACAATTGAAGTTAACGGTAACTATGAAGATGAAACGAAATGGCGATGATAAGGGGTGAAAGGACGAACACAAATTCAACCATGCCCGAGGCGGGGCTCGAACCCGCGACCCTTCGGTCAGAGATCACGACACTACTGCCTTAGCGATCTCGGCCACCAGCCCGGCTAACAGAATTTTGTGTACGCAGTCTACGCTCTGAAGCATAGGTAGGCAACTTGTCACTCGCGGGCAATTCCAGGTGGCTCGCAGATAAATTTAAGCAAGACCAACCATTTGGTTCTTTGAACAGAGTTTATTAATGGGACAGGACGACAGGACGACAGCACATGAGAGAGACTAGTGATTAGCATTAACTACTCACCTCACGAGAAGATATTTTAAGTGCACTCAGGAATGGAAATGCCAGACCCAGTGGGTATTTTTTGGATTATTTTGATTTGCGTGGTATTTTGAGTATTTTGATTTGAGTGGAGGGTTAATGGGGAATTTGTATTCATAAAAAAATAATTTCATCTTTCGAACAAACAAATTCATTTATATGTGTATGTTTCAAACTATCATTAAAGGGTGCATTCGAGTTGTCTTTGTATTTGTTTGTTATGAAATTTGAATTTTCAGTACTAAGAAATGAAGTTTTAAACAATTGTCAATTTATTTGTACTAGTGTTATTTGGAGTTCAATGAATGAGACCTGTGCAGCCTTTTTAAGCGCTTTTTGCCATATCCGACATAAAAATTTGGACTCACTTTTGGGTGAAGAAACAGTAACTTCCATTTACTTCCAAACAAAAATTTCTCGAAAACTTCTTTAAAAAAATGTACACGAACTTGAAGATCTTTGAAGAATACATTTCATTCAAGGAAAAAAATCCATTTTCCATATTGCAGAAGGCACCGAAATACATTTGAACTTTTACGGTTTTCAAAAAGTTTACCGAAAATAAAACTAAATTCCGTTTTATGCGTTCCTTCGTCTCTGATGAAATAAATATCAAAAACAATTGGAGCTTTTTTTGAGAATATTTTGGAAACAAGGTTTCATGTACCGTACCTTCAAAATTAAAACATCCGTTTGAAATTCGCAGGGTCTCAAATTGGGTCAGAATGATCGGAAAATCGAATTGGAGAAAATAGTCTGAAGATTTGGCCATCGACCACGACCGGACCAGTCGACAGGCATTTTGCCATAAACCAATTTCTCAGTATCAAGGACCCACAAAACGATTCCGTGTTGGAGGAAGATATTTTCGACAGTAGGAACAAGATTTATCCACTTTTTCGAAAATAGGGTCCTACAATACACGAGTTTTTCTGACGAAATATCACTACAATTCATTCTTAACTACGTAAGTATGTAGTATGCAAGAAAGTAGTATCTTAAAACATTCACACGTTTTTAACTTTTTCTACATGGGTTTAAAAACGGGGTAGGTCTTTTGGACTGGGGGAAAATGTAGTCAACCCTGAATGTGAATAGCTTATTTCAAACAGGTGATCTAATTGTGCATCCCAATTGTGAAAATACTCCTCAAAACGATTTTAACGGTTCTTTACATTGTAATAAAAACATCTCCCATGCGAAAATTAATGTATCGAAATATCTAATGACCCATTTTTAGCAACTCAGATTTCGTTGTTGAGTTTCTGTAGCCAACCACTAGCGTAGTACGCATGAATCCATGGGCTACCTACATACATACTAAAGCAGTGTTGTGGCGACCGCCAGTGCTGGCCTTGTGACCTTCGTGGAATGGTGCAGGTGCAACCCGCGACTGTAATTCGAACTTGCTGACCTGAAGATTAGTGTCATAATTAATTCAATTATGACACCTGAATTGAATTTGCCTGCCATTGAATAATGACTGTCCAGGACCAGCGAAACTCAGGTTTTCCTTACTTTTCCCTGGGGTTTAAAAAACGACATACAAACTTTTGGGGAAAAAACACAAATGCTTTAACGAATTTTATATTAATTCAAATAAAAGTTATTATGTATTGAAATATTCATTAAAAACTCAAAAGGGTACCCTCGGATAATATGGTGAAAAAATCACTCAAAACTAAATGACACACGAGTAGTTAAATTATGACTAGCATGAAAATAAGATTTTAAAAAGGTTTCTTAGCCCTCCCTCCCACCACCACTCTAAGACCAAACAGCCTCTACAGCCTACGTGTTTTTTTTTAATTTGATTTTTTCGTCAACTTATTTTATTACGATTTATTACAATATTTTATCCGATTGAAAAAAAAAACATGAAAAATAGGAAAATACATACCGTCAAAAAACATTTTTTGGTATTTTCTCAGTGCGAAATTCAAACGCAAAAGAATGATTTTAGACAAAAAAAAATTTTTTACAATGTCTTAGAATTTGGAAAAGGGACGAATCAATCTCAAATTTCAAAACACCAATTGTTTTCTGTTGTTTTCTCTACATTTTTTTCAATTCGCCACAGCATCGTTCGATCAGCAAAGTAGAGGACTGACAATAGTCACCGTAACGTGAAACTCATTTCGATCAGTAAGGAAAAAGGTATCATTCACTAAAATACCATACTTCTGATCAACTGGGACGCGGTTATCCAATCGGGACCTTTAGTATCAAATGTTGAAAAGAAGCTCCCATTCGGTTGACGCGACCTACCTGATCGCTGTCAATCCAGGTCGTTTTAATTGGAGTACGATATTGACGAAAACTTGTATTTCTAATATCGCTTATTTGTTTGCAATTTTACTAGGTACGCGCTTTGATGTCTTGTTCGTAGAGGAAGCTATTGCTCGGTCACGCATTTCTGGCGTGGATGAACTGCGGTGCTGGAACTTCACACAGAGCACAACAGAAGTAAATTTAGCATCGTGGCCTTCACAAAGGTGTAGCTAGGGCGTGAGTTTGCCGATCAGAGCAAGGGTGGCTACATATGATGAATTCTCTAAGAAAATATTAAACTGAAGCAAGTTGTGAACAAGAGTTAAAATGTTATGAACAATTTGAAGTAAATATTCCTGTTGCACAGTTATCTGTATCACGTTTACTGTATCGAATACATATCCAATATATTTGACATTACAAAGTGATGACAGTTGTGGCAACGAGTACCTCTGTGGTTTCTGTTTCTTACAAAGAGGCGTTCGTAAATTACTTAACGCTAATTTGGAGTATACCGAGTACCCCTCATCTCTGTAACGCACCCGTAACGTGCACTTCAACTCCCCTAAATAATTACGTAATTTACACATGTAAGAGTAATGTATACAAAAGTAATAACTTTTATTAATTTTATTCATGTATTAAAATACTTATATTTGTATTTATTGTATTTTTATATGGGGAATCCTTGGAAGCATTCCTTCCTAAAGAATTTTCATACAACGCCTATCAACATTTCGTTAACTACTTCTCCAGGAAGTGGGAGTGGATTTCAAGAAATTCACTACGTGCGCTAAGCTGAAGTCGAATGGCAATCACCACCATAACCTAACCTCTCCACGCGCGGGAGCTCCCTCCAGCCAGGAAGCACCGGCCGCACAGACAGGCCATTAAACCCGTCGGGACGCTTCAACCCGGCGCGGCAGCAGGCGAGTGCTGCACGCTCCAGGAGCTGCACGGGCAAGTGCACGCACAAGCCGAACGGCGAAGCGGCCCGCCTCTGGAATTGGGACTATCCATAGCTTCCCCACTCGTCACACAACTTTCTCCATTAAATCGCTAGAAAGTATGGTGTGAATTAACATACTACGACAATGCAAGTTATTTTCTATCATACCGAGTCCACGTTGTTAATAAAGAGGTGTACAGAAAAAAAGCATGTTTCCACAATTCCGGATTAAAGCATATCCTACACTCTCCCTGAATATCTACGGTGAATACAAATTGCAACAAGATTGCAATAACAAGGGAAATTGCATTAACGGAGATGTGGCGGAGACTGGAGAGGATCGAGGCCAAGGCCGCGAGGAGCGCGTGGGCGACGGCGGCAACAGCACCGGGGCTCGACCCGCGCCCTCAAGGCCGCGAACGCGCGCGCAACAGGTGGTGATGGTGGTGTCGGCGGTAGCCAAAGCAACGGCCGCAGAGGCAGTGGCAGCGCGCAACTGGCGCGGGGCGCGAACCCGGTGCCCGCGCAGCGGCCTGGCTCGCGGGTCGACGACCGCACGGCGCGGGGAGGCGCGGCGCCGGCACAAGCACCGGGACCGGACCGGGGCTGAGGGCGGTGCGCCGTGCCGCCCGCTCCCGCCAATCAATACGCGCGCCTCTAGCGCCCACGTGCTCCTGTTTACACTCGCGCATCGATCCGCGGGGTGGCAGCGGCTGCGGCAACGGCAGCGCGAGCGGCTCAACCAGGCGATGCGAGGCGCCGCGCGGGCGCACATCACATACACATGGCAACGGGGCGCCGCAGCGCCCCCTCGCCTCGGCATTGCCTCGCTACGGCGCTGAGTCGGGCAAGCCCGCCCGCAGCCCAGCCAGTTCCGCCCGCCGCCGCGCCCAGCCGTTGCGTCTCCGCCTCCGCCACACGCGGATCGCTTTCGGCTGTCGCCGTCTTCCGCGCGGCCGCCGCCCGCGGGCATGTTGCAACGCTGCACGCGCGGAGCGGCGCAGAAGAGCGCGGAGTGGAGTGGCGCGGCGCGGAACGCCCGCCCGCCCAGCCGGCCGGCAGCCGCGGCGCTGCTGCTTCTTCCGCGGGCCGACTGGAGGCAGCACTTTCTGGAATCCGGCTGGGCTGGCTGGCGGGCGGGCGGCGACGCGGCCCGCACGCGCGCGGCAGGCCGTGTAATTTACGAATAACGGCGAAAGCCCGTGCTGCGGCGGCGACGGTGCCCGCTCTGCTCTTCCCACCGACGGCGCGGCTGGCTGTCAAGGACCCCGCGGCCCCGGGCGCACGCGACCACCGCGCAGCTACCCGAGTAACGAACGGCATCCAATCGGACAGTTTCGAATTAATGTCCGCGGCAGCATAAGCGCCGCACCTGCACAGCCTTCGATGCTGCTGCTGGCGCCGCCACAGCGACATGCCCCGCACCCCCGCCGAGCGGGCCTACCGCAACTGACCTTGTTACAGTTTAGTGCGACTGTACGCTGCGCCCGCCCTCCGGAGCGCGGCTAATCCGCGACCAACCAACCCGCCCACTCGCCCGCTGGCGACGCGCTATCGCACAGGAATTTGCCGCTGTACCATGTACGGACGTCTCGTGTAGTCTCACTGTTTCAAAACAAAATGCTGCGCGTATTTGGAGAAATCGTTCCGGTGTGAAGGGTTGCCAACGTGCGCGGAATATAGGGATGGCTAGTTTCGTTCCCACGGGGAGTTATTTTCTCTATCAGTTTAGATTCGCATAGGCTTGATGTCAAGCTGGTATTAAAAATAATTTCGGATAGAAAAACAAATCATTCGTCAGTGTTACACATTAACATAATCGGAAAAGTATTATTAATTTCATTTATGAATTTGATAGAGCAGAAACAGAAAAAACTGCTAATATCGTGCGTTTCGGCGTTATGACACTTAACAAGAGACTAACGATTTGCGCAATGCACCATCTGGCATTATTGGCATGAAATGTTTGAAAACAATATAGATAAAAGCTCTATCACTACCATTTTTACTATCACGTCACCCCTCAAAGAAATTCCACAAGACCAGTCAACATAGCGCCCAAAAAGGCAGATGACCTTTAACGTACTAGTATATGGGCTCAGAATTTCATACAGGTTCTCACATATAAGGCACAATTTAAGAAAACTACTGCGACATGCGTGGGGTGTACACACAGACAACTGTAAATAACATTCCTGTATACACCTCACATGTATTTCAAGAATAAAAATTCAATTCTTAAGGTGAGGTTGACAAATTGGGGCACTGCTCCAAAAAGGTGCGAATTGCGTACTCTTCTACCGGGCTAGGCGAAGCGTGACACTACAGACAGATGAAACTTCAGGATTTCATTTTAGCACTAAGCATTAAATTCTACAACGACCTACGCAATTTTTCATTGTTGCACACACTGGTATTTCAAAATAATAACAATACCAGCTCATGATCTACAACAATATTTTGACTTCATTTTCTATTGCTACAGAAACACTTCTGAAATCAACTCACCAGAGCAAAGAAATTTGTGTGGCAGTCCTCCAAACTCGCACCGTTCGTCTGATGATTTGGATGCGTCATGGTTTCTCCATCATCTTAAATTTCGTTTGGACTTCTGCACACACGATTTACTCCACAAAAACCACTCTAAAACCGATATTATCCACGATCACTCAGAAGGCTTTTCACCTTTCAATGGCGACTGTAAAATGGCGGATAGGCAACAACAAGCTCGGAGCTTTCAGATTTCTGATTGGCCTTCTTCAGTCACATGATACTAGACAACATGGCAGCGCTCATGAGGCATGGGTTCCTGAAAGCAGGGAAAGGATTGAAAACATTGTCAGATAATACCTTAATGGTCAGATTTATCTACTTCTTCATTTGTAATAATTGAGTTGTTTGTGTGTCATGGTATATTTGGATAATTTTTCAGAAAATTAATGATGAAGTTGAAATGTCTTAACCATTGTAGCCTTAATTTTACTGAGAGGACTTTTCTATGGTTACAGATTGTATGCAATAAATCATACAAGAAGAAAGATGCTAAAAGCAAAGAAATATCCGGAAAGACTGTCATTCCTCCCATTAAAGTGGATCTTGAAAGAGAGTAAATTAGTTTTGATTTTTCCTATTGTAAATAAAAGTGTGTTAATGTCATTTGTCACTTTCTTAGTGTTAATAATGTAATATTACTAATATTACTGTTATATTGATTTATTCAACATTAACAGTATTATCACATATTGATCCTGATTGTTGTTTCGTAAAGAATTTGCAGTATATAACCTAAGTTAAATTTTAACAGATACTTGCGGCCATTTAAGAATTATGACCCTCCACCTGATGTAGAAGAGCAATTCACTTCTCTTTGTGAGTCTTTTTTGGGACCAGAACATAACTGGAAAGAAGAAATTCATTGTGATTCAAAATTCCTACTTTTGAATGCTTGTTTTAATGTATTTAACCATGGGGTACCCAACAGTATACTACATGTTATTAAATCTGCAGGTGAGAATGTGTCATGAAAAATAATTGAAAGTTATTTTAAATGGCGTTTACTTCTGAACATTATTTCTTTTATTATAGAGGATATACTGAACTTTTACAAAACCAAAGTTGATGTTTCTGTCCCTCTTGAAAAAATGAAAAAACAAGATTTGCCACCTAACCTTCATGTAATCTATGACTATGTTCGATTTCATCCAGGTAACCTCTTCTGCTTTCTTTAACTCTGAATTTTTAGTTCATATTTCAGATATGAATCATACTAGTATAATCACTAATCAATATTTTTTCAGATACTGATACTAAATTTGGTGGTATCAGTGCCTTTCCAAAGAGCTCTACAATAGTTACTGGGCTGAAGTACAAAGAGAAGTATCAAGGACATGAGGCTAAGAAATCTTGGCCATAAGAAATTCACTCTTTTGATCATACTTCTCTTATGTTATTGTTTCGTTAAGGTTGTAGAAAAGCAAAGTAACTTTGTTCTAAAATAAACTTTATTCACAAATTGTGTAATTTGACACATTAAGACTATCTTCTTTTTCAAACTTCCATAATTTACATAATTACATTGAATCACTCTAGAAATTTCAGACTTCAAAAATAGTTTCCCTCTAAAACTATCCTTCCCAAGGTATAACTTGTAGGTACAAGTCAGTACAAGTATTAACTGTCTTATTTCCTAATAATAAAGAAATGTTACGAAAGAAGACACTTGTACTTTCAAATTCGTCATAGAGATATTAGCATGGTTTTTCTGGCATAGCAAGCAAGATTCATTGACCATTTAAGTTGCAATATGCTGTAAGTTAAATTTGAATTGGGAATAATGAAGTATTGAATCTAAAATTCTGAAAAGTAAGTTGCAGCCAATTTCAGGATAATTAGTGAACTCTTCTAAAAGTGCTAATTACATCTCTTAAGAGATTTGTCCTGATCTTTTTTCAATTTCCAGAATTTGAAAATGGTCAGGTGACAGCATTTTTAATCAATGCTTCTTTGCACTGATTGCATCAGGTAGCATAATGCATTGTAAATTCTATTCAGAAATAAACTAGAATACATTGTCAGATTCAATTATCAGACAGATCCCTTATATAAAATTGTGTGTCCACTTGATTTTGTTTCAGACTGTAATTAAAACAGCTTAATGTAAGAACCTTTTTGTGGTAGGGTTTACTGTTTTTTCTAAATGCCTCTGCATTGTATGCCTACATCTTATGAAATCTCTATGATTTTTGAGTGCTCATAAAAATGGCTTATCCCCCTCTTCAGGCTCAATCTCCCTCTGAGAAAATGTGATAGTGTGTGCTTTACAATCTTGTAACAATTTGGTCATGATCACAGTAATTTTCATGTATAAAAATGACTATTCTAACCATATTTGAGGTTGAAATCAAATTTAAATAACTATACCTTGAAATAACATACTGCATCAGCAAACCCAAAGCTCTATGAAATAATATAATTTTTCCTTTTGCTTTTGAAATTTAATCTTCCAACAAACACAATTTGAATTAGAATATTATTACTTACCTCATTGTTTGTACAGGGTATCTGTGAGATAAAATCTGATGCCAATGTATAGGCATAACAAATAAAATCATTTTCTTTTTATGTAAAAAAAATAAATAATAAATCAGTTTTCTTATGTGCTCATGATTTCAAAATGTTTACACTAGGTAACTCACAGTGGTGGAGAGACAATTTCTATATTATTTCTTTCTTACAATAATATGGATCATGTTTTATTTAAATACGTGTTAAACAGTGCATAAAATAATGCGTTCTCCAAAGAATTATTCCACTACTTTCTTAAATCAAAGCTTATTTAATACTATATATGGACACAACCTGTGTACAGTACCATGTGCATATTATACATTTCCCAACCTAAAAACAATAACAGACTTAACAAGTTAAAAGGATCTCAAAAACACAATTATATAACATGTACACATGTGGCTTTCAAAATCAATTATGAACAGACCAGAAGACATGAAAAGATTCAAATTGGGTTCTACTAATGTAGTTCAGTGGATTGATGCAGATTGTTCCCAAATTTTTAATCAATATAATCTAAAGAAGCAAGTACAATTGGTGCCAGTTTTAATCTGGAGTTCATAGTATTTTATACTCTTGTGCTTTCAAGAATATGCAACATTTATAGTATTTCTGGCATAAGAAGCTTTGGCATATCAGTCATTTGCTTTGCTAGCAGGGGAAAAAGAATGCAGTTACAAATCCCTCAGCTTTTTGCGCTTGCTGCGCCAATGGAAGAAGCGCATGCGCAGGCAGCCAGGGAGCAGCCATCTTCATTTGGAGAGCTTGAACACTCCTTTCTTCAGACTGCGTCCATCTCCAGGCTGCAACAAACAACAAAATTTCAAAGTCATATAAAAATAATTTAATATTTTTAATCTCTCTACTTAAGGTGTCATTTTGTCAATTAGAATAATTCATTTTTAGAGGTTTTGTTTATGGATTTATAGTAAATGGCTTTCAGTAATTATCACCTACAATTTTTGTTCTATTTATGTCCATGATTTGGCATAAAATGCTGCAGGAACAGAACAATTCACCAATTCCCTTTCAATTAAAAAGTTATTAAAAATTTGACAAGGCAGCAAGTTTTATATGTTTATTCTTAAAATTTTATGTCAGAGAGATACATCCAGATCATCTTTCTTGGAATATTTTTTTTCTCTTTTTCATGGAAAATTTGTGCACCATCTTTACTAGTCTTAAGGCCCCATTGCAACAGTACACTGATTGAATTATTTAACTCTAGTTATTCCCCACACTTATTCTTATTGTCAAATTCTGTTCAAGCAAAACTCATCATGCAAAAACGCAAGGCATGTTACAGATCATAATAAATCCTACACAGAACCCGAAGTGAGAAACTCGGTAATTACTTTCAATTTTGAAATGTTCACATTTACTGCAACATCCTCTCTCCAAACTTAGCACACATTTATCTAAAATACTGCAACTTTAGTAAATCATCAAATCATTTATCACAATATGTTTGACACTCTCAGATCAATAACACTTTTTTCATTTTTACAGAAAGCTTGCAGGTAACTAGTACTACACATCAAATAGCAGAGAGTAACAATCTAGCAAAATCATTCATATTCACAAACCCCTCTTGCTTGCAAAAAGCAGTTGCTTATGAAAATATTAGTACATTGCATGTATGATACTTAAACAATATAACTTTAGATACTCTAATTAACAGTTAAAAATAAAAGAATTAATGTATTGCAGAAAGTACAGAAGGAAAGCAGTTGCAGAGATACTTAACACTTCAAATGATAAATGAACTGGTTGATACACAAATTTCTATGAGTACAATTTACACATGTGGTATTATTGCAAAAATACAGTGAAAATTCTCCTACTATTAAATTACTGTGTAAGGGAATAAAGTATTTCATTGCCTGAAAAAGAATACCATTCCTAGTCAACAAGTATTCAAGTCAGCAATGCAGTTCCTTCAGTGAAGCCATCAGGAATTAGATACAGGGCTCTGGAATGTCAAGACATGAAAAAAATACATTGACATGAATTCCTTAAATGGTATTAATATGTGAAAGGCATCTGTTAAAGAGTATCTGATCAGGTTGCTCCTAATGTAAATATTTAAAAGCATTATATAAAATCATGTACTTAAATGTTACTTGTTAAAAGAAACCACCTGCATTTTGATGTGACATTTTACAACTCTGTCTCCTAAGTTCAGAACATGGAGACATGTCATCAAAATTTTTTCTTCAAGAAAGAGCAGTATGTTAAACGTACATGTGTATACTGCATAGTCTGCTTTTAGGCTTCATGCTTCACACACAACTTATCACTTTGATGACATTAGGGAACAGTGGAAGACGTGCTATAAACCTCTGATTTTGAGCTGTTTTGTGCAATTAAAATCTCTTTAGAGTAAAATTTCTTTATCAGATAACAACAACATATAAATACGATTGTCAATGACAGCTTTGGACACTACTTCCGAGAGGTACTGATACTTTACAAATGAAAAGGAATACATTTGCCCATGCTGATGCATGGGCAAATTAAATTTAATTCCAAAATGTATACTTCGGTATCATCTAAAATTAAAAGAATCAATCATTTTTACGCTCATCTCCCACAGATGTTATGTTATTACTGTGTAGATGTCACAGCCCAATAAAATCTTTGTTTCTTTTTTCTCTTTCTCATGACACAACATGCAAATTTGATTGTCACATTCACAATGACATAACATGCAAAATTCAGGAGCAATGTCTTATTAATATAGAAATTAATTCATCCCAGTTCGTCTTTCAAATAGATGTGCTGATAAAACAAAAACCTTTAAACATGCAAATCGCAGCTGGAAAAAAAAAATTTTTTTCTTCTATTGTAAGAAAAAAAATAGTCTGCTCTCATTTACCTGGGACTGAAAATCATAAATTGAAAAATGTAGGTACATCATTCTATGTTTGTTGTAGTTATATTCAAATGTGTGTGTTATAGTGCTATTAAGTAAGTATCATTCTGAAATATACATATGTAATGATTGTAATTACGAAAGATAAATAAACCTGACCAAGACTTGAGTAACACTTCAAAATGACAAAGTAACAGAGTATATCAGTTGAACTGAATAAGATCAACACATCTCAGAAATTTTAATAGTTTGTTTTTTTCCCATTTCAATGTCAAAAAATTTGAAAACATACATTAGCACACATTAGTAGGCACAAGTATATCTTCATATTCACATAAAGATTTCCTGGTATACACATTTTTTTACTTAAGGAACAAGAAATAGATTGTAAATGTCAAGATTACACAGTATTTAATGCTTCTTAAAGAAAAGAAAAATTATACAAATCTATTAATTCCCTTGCCCTAATAGTGGTTTTGGGCTAAAGGGACAGTAATAAACCATCGATAAAATCCCTCTGTTCAAGGACTAATTCAGACACTGAACATAACTTATTTGCTTGGGATACAAGCAACATAATTCATAATTTTCTCAACAAAAAATATGCAGAAAAAGGAAAGATCCAAGGATGTAGTAATGACTCTTTAGTGGGAATAAATGACGTTGGTCATTCTTAACATAGTCCTTTGAGCAAATGCTGAGATGGCCCCTTGTTTTGCGTCTGGACAATAAATGATGCACTCAAGAAGATGCATGCAATTGTACTTCCTTCATATACATCATATTTGACTCATCATACACGATTGAAATTGCATATGTGACTCAATAAATATTATTATTATTTACACACAAGTGTGTAACAAGCTGTGAATGCATTAATAATGAACTTGAAAGAACTTTTTTATACTTTATAACAACATGAAAATTTATTGACAATATGCAAAATTACTATTTTGAAATAAAACTCTCTGGAAACAATAATAGCATATCAAATAAAATAGACTGTAATATAAACTAAATGTTCCTAGAACAAGAACTCAATAATCTCATAAAGAAAATTCATAAAATATTCATGATGTCACTTGTAAATTCACTTTTTAATTTGCCATTTTTGTCACTTAACTTTATCAGATGATCCAGATAATTTATAATCTTTTGATTTTCTAAGATTTCATATAGAAATACACAATGCAGTAAGGGAAATACACATATATTTTCTAAGTAAATTGCTTAAATAAAATTGTATTACCATCAATCGAGACCCAAACAGCATACGTGCTTTATCTTCCTCTTGTGGTGATGCACTATCATCTGATGCAGCACGATGCATTTTGATCTGCAGTTTTTGTTTGATGGCCTATTCACAGAGAATTTTTTTTTCATTACAATTGTAAAACAAATTATAATAAGTTCATCCTAAATCATAACAGTACATATAAGTTTGAAATACAGTGAAAGGTGGGGATGCTCAACTTGCTTTTATAATATTATTGAACATGTATTCCTAAATAATTTTATTTTCACACTTTATAGGAAAATTACTCCAACAAGGAAAACAATGTTATCTTTATAACGGTTTAATGTAAACAATTTAAGATTTACTAGTGTTTTACTTTTACTAATGTTCTAAGATTTATTAGTGCCTCCTTTTGCCTTTTCAATAATTTAAAAATAACTAATAGTTTTTTCAAACATAAGAAAAACCACAAATTCACTTGGGAAGTAAGACGCACAAGATCCATCCTGGACTACATAATAGTCAGCAGGGACTTATTTAACTATGTCATCAGCATTAAAGTATTTCAAGGATGTGAAATAAACACAGACCACTAGAGAGCAAAATTAAACTCATAGTGCAACAAACAAAAACTAAGGAAAATAATAATAAAACACTCCTGAACCTCAAGATATTCCTTCTACAAGACAAAAGTATCAGAATGTTATACAGAAGAAGACTGAGAGAAAAACTACAGAAGATAGACAAACAAAATATTGAGAAATTTTGGAGTTCATTTAAACAATGATGGAAGCAGGAAAAGAGAGTGTAGGCTTTCAAGAAAACTAAACCATTCAAGAAAACTAAATGATTGAGAACAAAGGGACAATGATCTATTGATTGATTGATTTTTTCGTGTTTCTGGGTGCGTCAACTGCTCTGGTCATTAGTCCTGTTAGTGTAGTGCATGTTTTTTTTCTCGGGAGATGGTGGTGATCTTCCCCCGCTGGATGGCGAGATCCGGTGCCGTCCTACCGTCGGCTAGTGGAGTTTCCCTATAACCAGGACTCTCCCACCAGCGGGCACCGCCCCAGCCAGGACAAACTCTAAGCTCCCATCCAGTCTCCCGCGATATGTGGTAGTGTAGTGCATGTTAGTGTAAGAGTGTGAGTAATGGGAGAGGATAGGACAAGGAAGGGAAGGACAGATCGCATGCGGTCCATGGCCCTTTTGGTAGGGTACTGCTCCGGCATTCGCCTGGTGTTGATCGGAGAAACCACGGGAATCTACCGATCGCAGCAGCTGGCGCTAGAATTCTCCTCCAGACAGCGACTGAATTCAACCTAGCTGAAAAGCTAGTGTCGAAAATTCTGCCGCCGTCAGGTCTCGAACCTAGGATCTCCCGGTCAGAGGCGCTGCAGTGACATCAGTTGATGCACTGAGCTACCGCTCCCGGTGACAATGATCTAAAAGAGATAAAAAAAAAAAAAAAAAGAGCTTATAAAACCTACTTTCAAAAACGAAAAGTGAAAAACTACGGGGAATACAAAAGACTATGGGCCAAAGTGAGTTGCCTCAGTCGAAAACAGAGAAGAGAAGACTGGATCAAATTTGTTAAAAGCATAGAAAGTGATGTCTCAGGCCCTCAACGAATGGGATTCAAAATTTTGAAACTGCTGCTCATGAATGTGAAAGATAAAATCAGACTAGATGGCACAACACAAGAAAACTGGATAAAACACAATTGCATTTTGTGGAACACAATTGCACTTTGTGAAACAATCCACCTCTCAGATCTGGTGAAGTGCTAGAAGGAACAAAACACATTACTGACAATGATGAACTAGACATCCTACTGAATATAGAAGAACTCAAGACTAATAAGAAGAGCAAAAAAATTGGGAAAGTCCCGAACCAGATGAAGTCAATATAGAATTCTTATAATATGGAGGAAGGGAGCTGAAAGAAATGTTATGAGAATTTTTTAACAAAGTATGGCAAGAGAAAACAATTCCAATAGAATGGTAAGAGGGTTTGGTTAATAATATTCACAAGGAAGGCTCAAAGAAGTTATGTGACAATTATAGGGGCTATCAACATAATGTAATCTATATGCGAACATGCTGAGGAATAGACACAATGAAATATGTGAGAATTTCATGGGAGAACAGCAATGTGGATTCTGAAAGGGTAGAAGCACAAAAAACACCATTTTTACATTACAGATGTTAACATACAAAAGAAAGGAAAGGAATCTAGTAACTTTTATATTTACTGATTATGAAAAGGCATATGACAAAGTTAATAGATAGAAACTCAGGGAAGTAATAGAAGAGGAGAAAGTTCCAAACCAGGTGCTCAATGCAATTCAATGTCTATTCAAGATCTTATATACCATTAAGAGAAGGAAGAAAGTCGACAGCAGTAATAACCAACAGTGTCTCAAGGCAAGGATGTGAATTATCAACCATCCTCTGCAACATTTATATTAACCATTTGGTGACAAACTGGAGAAGGTAAGTTAGGGAAGGAATACAGATCACAAAAGACAGGAAAATAGTAACAATTTTGTATGCTGTGACCAAACTATCGTAATGGATCCTGAAGATAATTTACAAAGAGCAGTTTTTGATTTGACAAAAGTGTCCCAAGAATATTCCTTGAAGATAGCAATTCAGAAAACAAAAGTTGTGACATTACAAGGCATCATCGTAATAGGTGGAAAATTAGTGGAACAAGTAAATAAATGTTCATACCTTGGAAAAAGCATAAGTAAATAAAACTAAACTCAGGAAGACATATAAAACAAACTTAATACCTACAATACAATATGTGGAACAATTAAGAGACCTTTGGTAAAGGCATGGACTCGGAAATAAAACTGAAACTCCACAATGAAGCTGTTAAACCTACAATCATGTATGCCTCTGAAACATAGGTAATGAAGAGCAACAACTACAGGTAGCACATATGGAATTTCTAAGATCCCTCATGGGAATCACAAGAAGAGTTATAATGAGAAATAAACATATCAGAAAGGAATATGAAAACCAAAGGTTTAGATGAAGAGATAGAACAGTCTCAAAGAGACGGAAAGATCCTTTACAGAGAATGAACAAAAACAGATTGCCAAAATTAATCTGGAAGTACAAACCAAGAGGGATCGGAGATAGAGACAGACCACTAAAGAGGTGGCAACAGCAGGAACACTTGGGAGACTAATAATCTACCAAGAATTCTGAATTAAGCCAATAGAAACAGACTGTAAAGCATAATTTCTGGTCAATTTATGATGATGATGAGGAGGACAACAACAATGACTTGTGTTTATAACTATGCAATTGCTGGGACACACTTCACCTGAGGGAGATGGTATCATGGAGGTTTCACCCATGTAAATTAAGTTTAATACTAATAATGATACGAAAGAATGCACAGTTATGCCATTTTTCAATGGCAGAGTTTTATCTATAACATAAATTTATAACAATATCTTCCAGTCACTATAGCCTACTGTTTCATTATTGAAATTAAGATTACAAAATAATGAGAAACTAAATCTAGCTTCCATTCATGCTGTCTCTTTTTAATAATACATTTAAAAAATTATTACATCTCAGCATATGATACATAAATCTTCTACAAGCATTTGGAGACAAACTCTAATTTGAAATCTTTAATTAAATAATGTTTAATTTGAGTTTATTATTCTTAGTTTGAAAATATTTGATTAGCTCTAAAATTCAGTTTAATATTGCATCTATTTTAAAACATTGGGGAGGGTCACACATGCCATACAGTGCCAAAAGATCACTGAGATCTGAATCATTAAGTTTATATTGGCACAATTATATCAGTGTAATCAACATGGATGAGCATCAACAGAGTTAAATTTCAACCTGATAAAAAAAGTTTAAACAAGAAGTACTTGCTGAAATTTTTAAATTTTGAATTAAAAACCACTGCAATTAGTACTATGGTGCATTGTTTTATATCAAAGCCTGCATATTGTATATTGTAATATAAAATTTAACATGTCACTAAGATTTGCAATCATTTTCTCAATCTAATTTAAATGTACATTTCAGTTATAAATAAGAAACAAATTTAAATATAAATTAAAATTATAAAAATTATAAAAAGAATTAAATATAAATTTTTGTTTTATAATGAAATAATTTTCTAAAGCAACAAGAATACTCTCTTCTAGTCAAATCGAATACCTCTCTATTCAGAGCTTATCAGATAAAAACTGAAAATGATGAATATAGAACATGTCTGATTTTATCCAACAATTTTTGCAATATCACAATATCAAATTAATGATTACATGTGAAAGTTTCATCAGATTGAAACAGAACACTGAATTGTAATAAGTGATCAATATCACAGATAATACTACAAAGTAAAACATATCATATATGAGAGCTTTTTGAAACTGTATTACACAGAACAATTGGTGTCAGAGAAATGCTATACATCTGCCCTCATTAAAATATATCAAATTGAGTTTTAACACTGAAATAAACTGTGTAACAAGTATCACAGATAACAGTTGTTTTTTTTTTTTTCTTTCACATCAAGATATTAAAAACTGCTATTTAAATTTAAAAATTTTCTTGCTACATCGGTCACATATGTGATAACAAATTACAATGCGAAACAATGTGGTTTTAACTTCTGATTTACATTACCGATTCTGGATCTCAACGAATTTGTGTATTAAATAAAGGACAAAAGAGTATTCAAGTGCTAGTGGAATCATAAGCTGAAGAGAATGATAATATTCTTTTCAGCCTCCATAAATATTCAAAATCTCAAAATGTACGTTTAATTACACTTACCTGAGAGAGGATGACACGTCTACTGTCATTTTTCATGGCCAATAGGAGATCTAACCACGTCCAAGTGACATTATGGTACTCCAAAGTTGGAATAACTAAGCTGAAGTCACGAATATCTTCCAAATTTTTATCCTTGTTACCTTTGTAGCTAACTTTAACCGGGACCTCAGGTATCTTTATGTAGATAAATAGTTTGTTCTTCTCAGCACGTTCCTAAAAGGAAAAAATACACTCACATAATATGAATTTAATACATTTCTGAGTAAATAGCCAAGTAATTCTCATATTTTCATCCACACCAATTATATATAAAAATATTTAATTCAACTCAAAAAAAGAGTGATATCACTGATATTACACAATTGTTACTTGATAATCAAATGGATAATAAAAAAGCAATACCATATTTCCAAATAAGCACTTCCTTGGAGCCCCTCATTGTAGGGACTCCCTGTGAGCTTCTTTTTAACTTTTCTTATTGTTTTATTCATTTTGGATTGTTCAAAATAATCATTATTGAAGAGTATACTCTCTATACATAATACGCTAAGGAAATCAATATCAATAGTTAAATTGTTGGGAAGGGATTCTGAAACTCAAGAAAGCGTGCGCAGATGATTTTCTCCCCCATACGTCACATACAGTTTTTGACTGTTTTTGACTAAATAAATAAATAAATACATAAATAAATATAATAATTCTGTACCAATTGACAAAAAAAGCATTGATACAAAACCTCATTAAGTGTGATGGATGGAAAGCTGCACTGCTGGATAGAAAGTTACCCCTGCTCCTACACCAAATCGATTTAATCCACCAAAAAAAGAGTTTGCAGATTATGCTATAAGCAAAAAGTAAGCACACATGCAATCTGCAACATATATTACCAGCGTGCAACACTCAGAAGTAATGTAGCCCAGACTCTTGAAACTATGTTTACTAAGTGTGTTTCTTAAGCGGTAATCTCCAATGCAAGATCTTTTTGGATGTTCTATGACATCTTTTAGGTGCCCCCACTTCTTAGTAAAGGTTCCATTATTAAGCTACATTCAAAGCAATGATTTACAAAGTGCAGAATGTTTGCCTGCACCTAGTCTTTTAATATTTTATTAATTAATCGGCTCCTATGTTATTTCAGTGGTATAAATACCTTTTGTGGCTCTCACATGCAACCAATCTGTATAAATGAGGTCTCTAAAGAAAGAGAATTTCACAGACACATGACAAATTGTGCTTTGACTTTCAAAATATAAAGGATTTGTTTAAAAAATTGCATCTAAATATTCATGTCAAATGCAACCTGCTGCATTTTTTAATCTATATCATTAAATAACTTCTAAACTAAGCATTTTAGAATCTTAGAATTTTGGGGTAAAGGCCTCAAAGAAAAGTTTCTCACACCATAATCTATACGTTGAGATCTTCTTGAACATTCCATTACATTTTTGCTAGTTTAATACTTCTCGATTCTACCCCACCTGTTCAGAGCCTGTAGAATCTGCAACTGTATGTGAAATTAAAACTAATTACTTGATATTCTACAAACTGAAGTACATGGGTGTAGTTCTCTGCTCAGTAATAATGTTAAATAAGAATAGTTTATATTGACAAGGGTGTTTTGTATTGTTATCAATTACAAGGAGGCATATAGAACAAGTGACAAAGGATAAGAGGGTCTTGATGAAATATTACAGACTTAATATGAAAATGGAAAAGTAAGAAGGGGGTGGGGTTTAACATGTGAGAGTTCTCGCACAGGTACACTAGTATAATTATATTTGATGAAATATCTTAAAATACTTTTGACCCAGCATACTTTGTCTTGGAGAAAGTTGCTCAAATCATACCTTGAAAAGCAATGCACCCCAATGGAAAAGAAGATGAAAGCATTCAGTTTCATTAATACTATTTTTCAGTATCTTATCTTGTTAACATGTTTTCAACCCTTATTGGGTCTTCTTCAAAAATTATAACTTTGGACCAGGATTGTACCATGACTTTGTAAAATTTGAAAACTATTGTGTACAGCCAGGTGCTTTTAACATGATTACATCAATAGACCCACACTTTTTTTTGTACTAATGACTTTTAATGTTGAAATGCTACTTAATAATTTTAAAAGTTTAACAAAGTCTTTTTAAAAACTCTGATCCATGGTACAATTTTTGAAAAAGACCCAAATAAGAAGGGAAATGTTAAACAATATAAAGCATTTAAAAATAGTAGTAATGTGTCTGTTTTGAAAAAAAATTGCAATATTGTTAACATTAATACTAATATAATAATGACAATATATTCCTATTATACAGAAATGAGTTACATTAAAAACAGACAATGCAACTGCACCACAAGTTGATCAGTGGTTCTCAAATTCTCCATCAACAATGATCTCTTGATGTCTGGAGAAAGGTTTTGCTAACCCAATTGAAGAAATGACAAGCATAGAGAAAAAGTTGACCTTGTCACAGATGAAAATAAAACCAAGATAGAAATTTTCAACTCCCATTACACACACAAGCAAGAACTGGATAATAGGTTGCATTTTGAAAATTGAAGAAAGAAAAAAAAATTAGCAATGTTTGTAGAGAGAATCAAAAGCAATATATTAGTTTTTGTTCTGAGGCAAGAGTGGTAAATCAACAGAGAGAGGTCTCCTAGCAAGGATTGAGAGAAATGAATCATCTTCTAATGACTATAGATTTTCATTTTACATTTATTCAGAATATAAAAACACAAAAAATATATGAGAAACCCATAGCTTTGAAAATCTCTATAAGAATAGCCTTCACACAAAGCTTCCATTGGAGTGGAAGATATTACAGTGCTTACCTTCATTTTCTCCACATCATCTTTAGGGTCAATGGGAACATAGAAGCTGGCTTCTTTGCCTTTAGCTTTCTTTCCTTTCTTGCTCTTTCCTTCTGTTTCCAGATCTTCTGATCCTTCTCCTTCAATTGTGTCAGGATCTCGTTCAGGAAAACAGAATTTGAGCATTGTGTTGAAGAACTTTTTTGTGAGACCTTTCATGAAAAAATCAGAAAACATAGATACAAAGTAAATGACATTTACATTGAATCAATAATTTTATGATAAATGAATAAGTTACTTCTTACCTATTGTAATAGGTACTACATTAATTTCAAAATGTTCTTTCACTGAAATCCCTCCAACTGGTGCTTTTTCTCGACAGAACACTCTGACAGCTCTCTAGAAAATAAATATGTGCTATTATTGTTACTACTATATCATCTTCTTCTTTTTCTTCTTCTTCTTCATCATCAACATCCTTGATGTAAAAAAGAAGTTCATCCACCTTTAAGAATATTTGCTCTCCTAATGAGTAAACATCCTCTCCCCGATAACTTAGTAGAGTATTTCTTGATTTGTATAAAAAATAAAAATTATCATACACTACACACTGAAAATGTTATTAAAATATTAAGCTTTAAGTTTTGTATCATTTATTAAATTAATAAAATCAACCTTTAAATGAATATTCAAATTAATAAAAAATGTATCTCCTTTGCTTTTAGGTTTAATGAAGTTACTTTCATTTAACTGAAGAGCACGGGGGGAGGGGGGCTCCAAATGGAATATTTATCACGGGGGGGTGTTATAAGCCATTAAAAAGGAGGGAGGATACAAAAAGCTGAATTTGGTGAATCACTCCCAGTTTCCGGATTAATTGCATGAAATAATTCATAATTAACATATTATACAATTTCTACATTCTTAAAGAAAATGGTGATAAAAGTAGAATTTTCAAATCCTTCTTTGAGAAACTAGTAGCTCACTCTCCATTCTTTGGATTCATTCTAAAAGTAAAATTAAGATTTAATTTCAACTCATTTTCATTTTTTGTTTTTTCACTCTTATCAACAATTCAAAAACATTATTTCCTTACTTTAAATATGTAATCTATAAATATAAAAGTGCCAAAACAAGTTCACATTATATATACTAAAAAAAAAAAATTTTAAACCGGTGGCGCTAGCCGAATTTGTTTACTATGCTCCATGAAGTCACGAAGGTTAAGTGATTTCAAGACTCGTGGGTTCCTGGTTGGGTGACCAAATCTAACAGCATCGAGCTCCTGGCCGAAGGGATAAAAGGCACTGACTGACTGTGACGTGATGAGACTTGACAAACATCGTAATTATTCAGTAAAGTAATTACTCAGAAACGGAGAATTACTCCAGAAGAAAGCGCTCAACGCCCAGCAAGGGTTAAGAGATGCATTGCATCAACAAATTAATTAAATTAAAAAAAAACAAAAAAAAATACTAGAGGTGCAATCAATGAAAGCAATGTTATACACAGTGGTGGCTGGTACAGAATTCTATTGGTGGTGCCAGTTAGTGATGAGACATTGATAAAAAACATCGATGTTCAAATTGATAACATTGATATTAATAAAAAACATTGATTTTTTTAAACATCAATGTAATGTTTTAAAACTGGTTTAGTAATCACCAAACTAAAATTCATTAATACAAAATTTAATTTTACAGTGATCATGTTTATTAAGTTATAATGACTGAAAACAAACTAAAAATAATAAGAACAAAAGTATTCACACAAAAAGCCTGAGCACCCACAGAAATCTAAAGAGGTCACAGCTTCCTGAGTTTGCTGAAGAAGGGTACAGGAAGAAGAGGGGAAACCTTATGCCCACAGCGTACCCACCTCTCCACGTGCCAAACACAAGGAAAGACATATGAAATACCAGGGCATCGGGGTCATTCTTAACGAGACATAGTCTGCGTGTTGAAGATAGTGCCATTAGGTGTAGGAGAATGTGAACTTGTGCTACTTCGATTGTGACACCGTCACGTCCATTAGAAAAACCAACACAAGAGTTCTTTATACACAGTTAAATGGACACAGATAGAGCCAATCCATAGGTGGCTCAGAGGTTTAGAAGGAGGCTGACAGATAGCACTGCGCTCTGTGCATTTGAAGAAAGTATTGATGGGACATCAAAGGACTAAGCGCTTGTTCATATTAATTATTATAAAGAAAAATATTTTGCAGAAATGATATTTTATACACATTTGTGGTAAAAATTTTCTTATCCTTCCTTTATGTTGGTGGTGCCATGGCACACTGGCACTACCCTATAAGCCACTGCTGGTTATAGGTCTATATCATGAAACTAATATGAGAGTTTCTTACCTTACGATCCACTGGCATGTTGCTTTGAATCTCAGTGGGTGATAACACTTCCTTATACACTTGATTGGGTAACAAGTTGGTCATGCGAACATAACCAACTTCAAGTAAGTGTTCTCCAGAATCATCACTCTTGGAGTTCTTGGTGTATCTGTGAACAGCAAGCAGTAAAACAAAGCAATTCCACATTTTCATCATCCGTCATCATCATCATCATCATCATCATCACCCTCACCACCATCATCATCACTACTACACAAAGTATAATTAAGTGTAGTTAATAGCTTCAAGGAATTGAAAACTAGAAATCATTATTGAACCCACATTGTTTCATATTTCACACTTTATTCAAATAATTTATGTTGAGTTTAAATAAGGACATGTACAATTTTAAAATAAAATTTTTTTAAGCAAGACATTCAGAAACAAATTTTGAAAGATGAGCCTTCATGATCTGGGTCATGAAACAAATATTTCAACACCATTAAGTATAAATTGGTTATCAGTTTTCTCTTTCTGAATTGTATTTCAAATATTCAAACAAATATTTTGTAATCAGGTGTTTTAATTGTGATCAAAAGCACTCTGAACAGAAATATATTCCTAGGGAGTGGTGAACAAGCTTTCTGCCTACTGATAACCACTTGGTCACAGGTAACTATCATGTTGAAGAGGATTTCATTTTCTGTTTACAATGTGAAACTTCTCTTGATACGAAATAAATTTCAAACTACAATATCCACAAATATTTTAAATTAAGGGAATTAAATCTTTTTCGGGAACATAGAACTTGAATAAAAAACAACAAATACACATAAGGTTTACATTTGATCATACTCACAGAAAATTACTAAGTACAAGATCAGCAATTCCTAATTGACCATCAGCTTGGGTAAGTCTCCACTGAGCATGTTTAAAAACTATCTCATTTGCACGCACAATTGTTACTGGTTTGTCACCACGCATTGTGGCTAGTTTTTGGTTAGCAGAAAGTTGTGTTTCTTTGTAACATGATATCATCATATCTAGCTCTTCACTGTGAGCATTCAACTGTTCTTTACATTCATTTATCTGCAACACACATACATTGAAATTACGGATGAAATTTATGATGTATCATTTTCATGTACAAATATGAGAGAAACCATTATGTTTCAAGAACACAATGACAACTTTTCCAGAAAGTTTCAAAAATAATAAACCATTCAATGTAATTGGTTAAATACAGAAAGAGAGAATATGAAGACATAAATGTTTACACAAACAAACAAACAAACAAGCAAACAAGCAAACAAGCAAACAAGCAAACAAGCAAACAAACAAATAAGTTCAAAATTTAAAAAATGGCAAGTGTATTAAAAGTTCTTATTAATTTGTAGATTTTAACAATATTAAAATATTAAGCAATAATCTACAAATTCTGCTCTTAATATCACCAACAAAATAATAACTAAAAAATTCACATTATGAATTTGGTATGCATGTTCTGCAAGATATCGGATTCATTTTTCTCAAACTTCAGATATGTTTCATTCTTCCATGAATGTTATTCAAATGAGTAATACTCGAGAAACATTTGATATTTGACAGAAAAATATTCATGTTTACTTTCATTAATTTCATGATAAATTAGTGGTGCTACAACAGCACATACTCTCTCACATTACTCATAATTGTATCTTTTGCGATTTTCACAAATTCATAGTTCAATGAAAATTGATCTTGCGCCATTTCTATAAGCATACATCACACTAACCAAGAAAAAACTAATTTACAACTTAAATCTAATTCCATCTTATCAATTCATGTGTTTGATTTGTTCAATTATATACAGTGATAAGGTTTTCACTAATAAAACACTATTATTGCATAATATGTTCACTGCCAAGCCCATTCTCACTATACTACACCTCTCAGTAACATACGGTTTTTTTGTGTACATCTCCATGCCAACAGCATTAACGCACTTCAAAAGTATGTACTAGAACATAAAAACTTGCACCCATATTTATATAATATTATATAGAATTAAACAATCATCATCATATACAGCATGGATTAGGCCTTTAGGCCTGTTCCATCTTCAGGAGTTTCATTTGATCATTCCATCACAGTCATGGATGTCCTACATTTCTTCTGCTTTGCAATCCGTATCCAAAAACTTAAAAGAAGGATGCACAAACTATCCATTCTCTGAAGATTGTCGTACCATTGGGATTTATGTGAATATAATATTTGGCCTATATTGCAAACTTGAAGTTCTGACCTAATGTCTTCATTTTTCACAGAATTAAATTTATTCATAAGAATGTACAAGTCCATATGGACTCATGGGAATACAGCTACGCAGCTGTTAACACTAATGAGACAAGCCAATGCACAAGACCTTATGATCTCATAGTAAAAAAAGTTAAAGCTCCCTATGAGACCATTTGGTCTCACATGGCAGCCAATATGTTAATATTATTGTTGAGGGCTTCCATGTATTATTCATACAGTGATGTCTTCAAGACGAAAACTCATAATTTCATTGCGAATAAATGAGCAATGAAAATTCTCAAGGTAACAGAATGACTTTAATGGAGACATCTCAGATGTAGACACCACAGGAAACAAAAAACATGCCACTGACAACATTAAAAAAAAATTGGTTGCATATCCAACACATTAGAATTACTAGTCTAACAAAAAAAAAGCCTTATTCAAATTCCTCATGAATACCGATTTCGATGAAAACAATTTGAAATAAATATCAAGAAACACTGTAGTGTCCAAAATCTTCTACAGACATAACAACACTTTAATGTTACATATTTGTTACATTTTAGAACACATTTCTGTATTTTCTATTTTACATACATGACACTGTGTGCACATATTTTACTATCTTAAAACTGAAATCACTGCTTTTGAGATAAAAAATGAAACTATACTTGAAAAAATTTGCTAAAAAATTTCCTCAAAATTTATATTTTGAAGTTAGTTCCATATCACCTAACTACAACCCAATATGTATTAGAGATCAGTGAAGTTACTTTATTGGCTGTTTTATTTTATTTTTGTTAAACTTTAACACAGGTTTGCAATGTAGATGTTTCTAGAAAAAGGGCATTCAGATGCAGAGTATTAAAAATATGATACACATAATTAAAATATCCATCATTTACCTGCCGATCCAAGTCTTCCATTTCTTGGCGATATGCTTCTTCATTGATGTCAGCATCCAGTTCAGCTGCTGCTCGTTCCAGTAAATAGCTTTCTCGCTCTAAACGGCGTAATTTGGAAACCATAGACCTACAGAGACACACAATCATAATGGTTGATTTAACTACTTCTCCCCCTCCATCTCTCACCTAAACTCAGAAAATGTAAAGACTACAATATATATAAAGCCCAAAAAATATTTATTAGAAATGAAGAAAAGTCTTTAAAATACTGTATTCAGTTATGTATAAAATAATTGAGAATATCTTAACAAAAAAAATGTATGCTAAGGTGCAGCATGTCTGAGTTACCAATGAGACTTATTGACCACTTCAGCAATTGCCACTTACCGCACTTTGTTCTGAAGCTGCTGAATCGGCCGGCGTTGATCCTCTACTGAATGTAATTGCAACTGAAAGCGCATTCTCTGCAGTCTTGCTGATGCCTCTTTGCGTCGTGGTTCCACATACAGCAACAAATTGTTTACAACATCCAGTACCATAGCATATTGTAGTGAATTAGTGCAAACCTATATAAATATTAGCACATAATGAACTGGGGCAGAAAATTGAAGACTTGTTAAAAAAACTTCATTCATGCTGGTAAACAAGGATATGAACCAGATGAAGAATGACAGTATTTATAAAGTATGCCATATTTTATGCCATTTTAATTCCTTTGGAGAACCCTTCTTATTCTTGAATTTCTTACCTCCCCACTGTCAATTAAAAATATGAAGTTATCGACCGGTAAGAATACAAGTTTAAAGATCATGTGATTGTTTTCTGGCTTAATTTGACGCTTAACTGGTTTATAGCAGAGATGGGCAGGGAGTTGGCAAAGGGGAGGAGGGGGATGATGGTGTGTAAGGTGGGGGCAAGGAAGGGAGTGAGTGAGTGAGGAGGGGAGTGGGAAGAGGAGAGTGGCGGGGAAGAGGGGAGAGAAAGAGGGGAAGAGGAGAGAAATGGAGAAGAGGGGAGGGGAGCGAAGGAGGGGGTGGGAGGTGAAAAATGGAGAAGAGGTTGGGAGAGGAAAAGGATGGAGAAGAAAGCTGGGAGAGGAATGGGATGGGACAGGAGGGTGATGGGATGGTTGAAGAGGAAAGGGAAGGGGTGAGGAGGGGGAAGGAGGATGTACTCGCCTCGAGATCGTGGTGCATGAGCGTGAAGGCGTCGACGGCCGGGTCGCGGCGCTCCCACGGCCCGGCGCCTGAGCCTTCCTCGTAGGGCGGCGGCGGGGGCGGCAGCTCGGCGGCGGCCGCGGGGTCCACACTGCTCTCGCCGTAGCACGCATAGAAGAACTCGCACCGGCAGCGCGACACGATGCGCTGCAGCTGCAAAGGCGCCGCGCAGCCCTCGCCGCTCACCGCCGTCGCGCCCACCGTCTCGCTCACCACGCCGCCCACCGACCGACCGCTGCCCACCAGGGTTGGCACATCCGGCAGGTCCGAGATGTGTTCCGCCGCGTCCTGCAACCGCAAACGACACACACTTCGCACCCGACCTTCGGCACCTACGCGTTGCGTCCCAACGCGATAAATAAATATATATTGCACGGTTCTCGGAGGGCTTGTAAACACGTTTCTCAACACTACGCCTCGACAGTACGCGCTATCCTGGCTAAAAGCCATCTATATACTAGAGATATTATGCTACAAACAAATTTCTTCCCGATGACCTTATTTGTCTTTTTTAAACATGATAAATGCTACAATGATCGTTTCATTGAGTTTAGTGCAAGTAAGCTGCTGGCATAAGGTATTTCGAGAAAAATAGTTCTTGTCCTGATGGATGGTTTTTAGAGCAACGGGGAAATTGCAGCTAATCGTAGTTGTTATTTCATTCGTTCCAATAAGTTTTTATTTTATATGATACGATTTTCAGTTTGGGTTTAAAATTATATTTATTTATACCGTATCTTATTAGGTATTATAGAGACAGTTTTAGTCAAGAGACCAGCTTTTGCCAACCGCACTTTCGTAGTTCTTTCCAGTCCTATTCGTGAATATAAATAGTATCCATCGAGACGCGGCTCGAAGGTTTAAATATTGTTTTGATTTTCATAGTGAAAGATAGGGGGCGGCCTTCTTAATTTGATTTATTAACTGCACGATTTGTGACAATATGAGAATAATCCGGGTATTAGGGTCTTTCATTTGATGTGATGATTCTATTGCAAGTTCTATTATTCAGTCATCTTAGAAATTTCTGCGTATTGTAGAGCATTTTGATTTTGATTCCCAAACGAATCAAATGATAACAAGGATAAAAAATGTTTGTATACGAATGAACCTTGTAATGAATGGGGTTTGATGAGGAAGGGGTATGATTTACAAATGGAAGATATGCTTTGCAGCCGAGCGAGATAAGGAGGACGTACCTGTCCCCGTTCTTGGATGTTGTCGACGGTGAGCCACATGATGTTGTCGTTGAGGGCGTCGGCATCGCCGGCCGCCACCGTGGCGTAGTACTGCATGCACTCGAGTGAGCCTACCCACGTGGTCTTGCTAACGGGCGTGCGCGCCTTCCACACAGGCCGATGCACACGCTGCAAAATCTCGGCCTTGGCGGCGCTCAGGATGACGTAACCCTTGGTCTCACAGCCCTTCAGCAGCACCTGGCTGTTGACCAACGCGACTGCGCCCCCATCGAGGTCAGAAATCCTCTCGCATGCGGAGCTTAATTCACAGGGAGATCCTTAGCCTATGGAGCCTCTTTCCCTTATCCATCGTTTAGTTATTTACTACTGACAATTTTTTGTACTTTTGTCTTCTTATTTGCAAAGAGGGGGTTCATGGCGCGCACTTGAGAATGTAGATTTTTGTTACGAAACTGTTTGAAAAGGGGATCAAAAGATGACAATTTTTGTTCACGTATTTGTTGAAGAAATCTTATACAACACTTCGGCAGTTAAAAATCTCAGTAGCCCGCCTCTTACAATCGCATTTTCATTAAATAGTTTCTGTGGCCATACCGTAACATCAAAGATTTTTTTAACTTTATTTTTCATAAAAAATTAGCCATCCTTCAAGATTTTTAAGCGGTTGCCCACTTTTCTCATTCATAAAAAGGCGTCTGCCATCGATTTAACACACAAAAAAAAGGTAGAAGTGGAGAGGCCGAATGGGTGAAGGGGAATATGCAGCACTCACTGAGCCAGTTCTTATGCAGCGCATCGTCCTCGCGGCAGGCGGCACGTCCCAGCAGCTGCGGCTCGGCCGCGCCGTCGCCGGGCGCCGCCGAAGGGTCGTCGCTGAACACCACCGCCTTGTTGTCCGCCTCGGCGATCAGTCGCTGCAGCATCGACGCCGCCACGCCCGACTGCAGCTTCGACATTGGAGACGGCGTCGCCTGCGCATCGGAAAAACTCCTCTGATCTTACAAAGGAAAAATGCTCTCTGGGTACCATCGAATTTTGGAATAAGAAGTATTTAAGTGAAATATAGTTTAAATCGTTAGTATTCAATGATATACAAATATTCGAAATGGTATGATCGTATTGTACTTTAAGTAAGTCAAAGGTGAACCGAGCTCCGGTCTGATGCGCCGCAGCAGAAGAAATGAGTGCACGTCCCCAATGGACGAATTGCGCAAGCGCGAACAAATCAGAAAAGAGATCCTTTTCCACCACCCTTCCCGCCTTCAGTTTCCCCCTAGGTCTCCGCACGAATCGTTTCTACCTATTCTATCTGCCTCTTCATTAATGGATTCATGTTGTTTGGTATGAACTATTTTAATTGAACTCATGCAAACACAAATCTTTCTACAGTACAACGCGAACTTATCTAGCGTTTCTCCAAGTGGGCAGTTATCCTTGTATCTTAAAACTGTTCTGGTAATCGCTCGCAAAGAATACATCAAAAATCATAACACTTACTTTCACATTGAAAGGGTGGTAGTTCTTTCGCTAGAACGGCGTTCTTTCTATCTGATCAACATACGTTTTTTTCGTATTATGGGTCTTGTAACCATACCGGAAAAGAAGTGGTCACGAATCGCTATTTAAAAGCTAAATATTATTTCATCGCTGGACCACATTGCAATGACCACGACTTTCAAGACCAAATTCGTCATGAACATCCGGTGTATCGGTCATTTTAGAGAACAAATTTCTTCTTTCTAGGACTTATATCCAACCGACAGTCGGTTACTCCTTACTTCCCGATGGGACGCATATTCGACCATACAATAGATGCCAACACACTTGCGAGATCCTCTGATCTGGGGTCAGTAGATCGCGAGACCCTCCGCCACAACACACACACACACACACACACACACACACACACACACACACACACACACACACACACACACGAGAGACAAGGGACAAAAAGCCATGCCCAAGGCGGGACTCAAACCCGTGACTCTTCAGACCAAAGGGCTGAGTCGGTACACGCTCTTAGCCACCTCGGCCATCCAGGTCGGCTAGCAAACGGATTTAAACCATCAAAATCTTGATTGGTAAATGCAATTCCGGAATTAGTAATGTTAGTATAATAATAGTTAATGTGCTCACTCTCATCAAACGGGTAAAATGACGGCACGAAAATGTGTCTATCGCGACTAGTCTTACAAATATGTGAAATGTGAATGAAACAACAAAAAAAATGCATTGGTAATCAATCATCAGGGAACCTAGCTTTCTTGCTATGACTTTTAAGGAAAACAATAATTGTAAGAAAACGGGCAAGTCAGAAAAGTATTATAAGGTTGCACTTTACCTGCGCGGCTGCCGCCTTGGCCGCGTCGACGCCCGCCGCCGATGCCGCCGCCGCCGCCACCACCTCCGCGCCCGCCCCCGCGGCGCCGGGCGGCACGGGCGTGAGCGAGCCGGCGTCCGTCGCCGCCGCGGCCGCCGCCGCCGCCCGCCCCCGCGCCGCCTTGGGTGTGGAGGACGGCTCCGCGCGGAACCCCTTCAGTGCCTCCGTCGACAGGTTCTTCTTCAGTTGCTGCGCAAGCGCCGTTCCAGCGAATCACACGCGCTGCTTCACACCCGACCACTTTCCCATCAGCGGAGTCAATTTATGAACGCTACGTTTTATCTTTACCAAGGGTGACTGCGCCGCAGTTCACTTTTCGTGCTCCAATATATCGCGACGCGTACTAAATAATGAAAAAATATATTTTGTAATATCATCAACTTTTCAATATTTCTAAGGTATTTAATGATTTCCACGTCTAGAACTTTCACCCAAGCACCACCAACTTTCACCAAACATGCACTCCTGAGAAGCTTTTAATGTGCATGATGGTTTCGAACAGGTTAACTAAATGGTTTGGAAGACTTAACAGAAGTTACATTTTGTTTCATTTTCTAAAAACGCATGCTAAAATAGAACGAAATTCCAGAAGCATTTTGAAAGAGGTGACTCAGAGCAACAATTGTGCAGTGCAGTGCAGTGCAGTGCCTCTGACCGGGAGGTTGTAGGTTCGAGTCCCCAGTACTAGCTTGTCAGCTAGGTCGAATTCAGTCGCTGTCTGGAGGAGAATACTAGCGCCGGCTGCTGCGATCGGTAGATTCCCGTGGTTTCTCCGATCAACACCAGGCGAATGCCGGAGCAGTACCCTAACAAACGGGCCACGGACCGCGCGCGATCTGTCCTTCCTCTTCCTTGTCCTATCCTCTCCCTTTACACACACACACTTACACTAACATGCACTACACTTCCACTCATGTCGGGACACCGGTCTCCAGCTTCGAGCTTGTTCCAGTTGGGGCGGTGCCCCTCTCGTGGGACATACCTGGTTGGGGAAATCCCCGCTTACCGACGGTAGGTCAGCCCCAGATCTCGCTATCCAGCGGAGAAAGACCACCACCACCTCCAGAGGATAAGCATGTACTACACTAATGAGACTAATGACCGTAGCAGTTGACGCGCCCGGCAACACTAACAATCACTCAATAAACCAATCAATCCAGAAGCATTAATATTGAATTTAAGCTCGAGCTTCAGATTAATACATACATCTAAATTCTAATCTGAATTCTAAACTCCGCATGATCAGACGGAGATGCAAGATTCTGTTTGTAGATCTAGATCATGACAAGGAACAGATGCCTGAACATTACAGTATCTTCTTCTTCCTAGGAGTCAAAGAGGTGGGTGGTTGCTTGGTTGGTTGTTAGTGACTCCAAGGACATCAACAACTGAGGTCATTAGTCTCGTAAGTGTTGGGCATGTTTTTTTCATAGGGAGGTGGCGGTGATCTTCCCCCGCAGGATAGCGGGATCCGGCGCCGACCTACCGTCGGCTAGCGGGGGATCTCACAACCAGGTATCTCCCTCCAGCGGGGCACTACCCCAGCCGGGACAAACTCTAAGCTCCCGGCATGTGTGGAAGTGTAGTACATGTTAGTGTGTGTGTAAGGGGTGAGGATACGACAAGGAAGAGGAAGGAAAGAGCGCGCGCGGTCCGTTAGGGTACTGCTCCAGCACTTGCCTGGTGTTGATCGGAAAAAACACGGAAAACTTCTCATCAGAGCAGCCGGTCCCTAGAATACTCCTCCAGACAGCGACTGAATTCGACCTAGCTAAACAAGCTAGTGTCGCAAATCTTGCCACTGGACGTGAAAGAGCACAATGTAACGATCGACGGGACACGGTTCAGACATGACGTACCTTGGTTTTGACGAAGGCATCGAAGAGCGCGAAGGCGACGTCGCGATTGCTCTTGGTCCAAGCGCCCTTGAGATCGTAGACGACCAGGCGGTGCGTGGGCGTGTCCCCGCCCGCCGGCAGCAGCGCCTCGCGCCCGTACGACACCTTGGCCACGCTCAGGCAGTAGCACTTCTCGACAGGCGGGCGCATAGCGGCGTGCACCGGCTGGCCGGCCCCCGCGCCACCTCCGCCCGCGCCCCCACTCTCCGGATCCTCGGGCAGGGAGCTCTTCAGCCAGATTTCGGCGTCGTTCAGCTCGCAGTTCATGTAGGCGATGGCCCAATCGGCGCGAGGGCGGTGCTTCAGTCCGTCGTCCACGGGCACCAGCGTCAGCGTGTGCTCTGTGCATGTGGAGGTCATGGAGTTTTGTCAATGCTTCGAATGCAGCCTGGGCCAGATTTAGTTACTGCTCCATTCAAGGACAAAGTCGTATTCTTCCCCCCCCCCCCTCCTCGGAAAAAATCCATCGGATTTACCAAAAATCATTCATAAAATAGAATTGTTTTGTTCAAGATTTTTAGTACAAGTACTAACTCTTTAATATTAATGATTAACCATTATTTTACACATACAAACAAATTTTGTAACTTTCAAAACATATTTTATAACGTTTTTCGGGACGCGGGGCTTCCTTGGGGCCTCCTTACACAACTGCTTATTTTCCTCACAAATAAATTTAGCCCTGAATTCAAGAACTATCTGTTCAATGCTGCACGAACCATTGGACAGATAGTTCAGCAAGGGTAACATATCAGGCCAATCAGAATTCATCTGGACGCGGGAAGAGAACTGAGGCAGGAACAGGGAGAATGTCTCTTTGTTTCGAAATTCTATGGTGGAAGAAGGGAAGTAACTGAACAGTGTTCGTGCACTTCAAAAACTTAGTTTCATTTCAATATAGTTTCGTACAAAAGACACGAAAAGAGTCATATAGAACTTTTTTCATGAAAACATAAATAAGTTTATTTGGTTAATTATTTTCTTTCCTTTATACATCGCTTAGATAATTATTACACTACTAACATTAAAATTCTGCAATCCTGTCATTTGTGGAGAGTTCATAGAGTAGGTACACTCGATTTTGTAGAAATTGCATGTGGAGGGGAGGGGGAAGAGCAGATGACGATTTTTGTGAACATATTCGTAAAAAAATAATAATAATAAAATAAAAAAGATGGCAAAATTAATAACAGTCATTAATCAGTCTGACCAAATCCAACATATCCAGCTCCGCTATCACGTTCCGAAATGTAAACGACACCGTTTAGGGCGTGGGAATTATTATAGTGACTGGTACAGCTGAAATACCCAGAATCAAACCACGGTGACTTTATGTCAGTGTTTCAGGAGACTATTGCTACTGGCTAGCTTCTATAAATAAGGAATGAAGTTTCTCTAGAAGAATTTTTTATAAGAAAAAAATTAGTATTTTAAACAAAGAGGAATGGAGTTTCTCTAGAAGAGTTTTTTATAAGAAAAAAATTGGTATTTTAAACAAAGAGGAGGGTATATTCAAAATATATCTAGGAGGCTAGGGGCCCCACTGGCACGCCGACATATCTAGACCCGTCGTTGCCAACGCAAGCAATCAACAGAGCAGGACGCTGGAGAAGCGGCGGCGGCGGCGGCGGCGGTGACGGCAGTGCACGTCCGGGTGGCAAGGAAGCGGCGGCTGCGATAACGTCACGGAAAGTGGGACTATCTTATCTCGATTTCGCCTTCAGGCTTTCTTTGCAATTCAACTGCAATTATTTATATTGAAGCAGTAACACTGGAACGAAGCATTTTCCGGACGAGAAGGATTTTTAAAACACGTATTTTCTGCTCTTCATTTTCCCGGCGCTTAGAAATTACTTTTCCCGCCATTGGAAAAGTAGTACGTTAAAATGATCATACATTTAACTATTACTGAAAGAGTGGTAATCCGTTTCCTAAAAATTAATAAATAATAATTTGTTATGAAATGAATAAAATATTGTGACAACATAATTGAAAATTGCATAAAATGAATATGCTTATGCTATTTACAAACAGAAACTGAATTAACTAAATTGTGATCCAGCAAATAATAACTCATATAGACGTTGATCTGTCAAGTAAAAGAAAAAATAATTTAGATATTAATCATATAGTACTGAACAGATTGTGTAAATGTTTTCCTTCTTCAAATGTGATCTGATGTTGCAAACAAATGTGTATTATAAGAGTATCAATTGCATCATAGAGTACAAATTTGTGAGCAAAATTGTGTCAAAACCATGACACATGGCTATTGACACAACTTACTTCTATTTTAATTAGGATCTGGATTTTAGGATTTTATAAACATCATTTTAGAAAAGTCAATTTAGCTTAAAAATTCTTATTGTCTTAATTCTTGACAGAAAAACTGTTATTGTCAGGCTCTGGTATTGAAAAAGTGGATAAGTATCATCCCTATATGTGGTAAATTACTGTCTCCAAAACGTTGCATAGTCAGAATCCATATTTTGAGAGTTCTTATTACCACAAAATCGATTGATGGCAAGAATCCATCTATCCTTCCATCCATAGCCAACTGTTCAGGCCACCCCCTAATTGTTCTCGGGACTTTCTCCAAAACTGATATTCCTTGATCGATTTTAACCAACTAGAGACCCTGTGAGTTTGAAACAGATTTTTGATTCTTGGTGGTGCTTTACTAAAAGCCTCAACATTTTCAAAATTTTCTCATAAATGGCTCAAAATAGTTGGGTTACACTTCATCCATGTATAGGATATTTAAAAGAATGGTGCAGGTGACATTTTCATTCCAATCCTGATTTTTCATAAATTGCAAAAGTTCAAAATTTTGACATCTTTTACAATTGCAGTGTTGAAGAAAGATATTTTTCTCCTAACAAAAACTCTTGTTCAAAGATAGATATTGAAATAAGGTCCTGTACAATGTATTGGATATTGTATTGAAATAATAATGTTATGATGTGAAGAAAAAGATAGGTTAAAACCTAAGAATCTAGGCCCAAGTTATTTTGCAAATAAATGTAGCACTGATGATGAATAAGAAATAAAAGCAACAATTACTAACTAATATGTCAATGTTTGATGTACTAGAAAAAATCTCAGAAAAAGAAAATGAAAGAAAAAAATTGTTAGAGTAATGGGAAAAGAAAAGAATTATTTTTTCTTTTCTTTTCTAAAGCCCAAACAGTTTGAATAACCATTCTTACAACAGGAACATTACTTTTATTGTTCCAATTACTGCACTGACCTCTTTTGTTCATCTAATCAAGAAATGAAAATAAAGAAGGAAAAGAGGGTAAAAATTATCCTTAAAAATTCATAAAATCTTTGGTATAAACATGAATTATTTTCTTAATTTCAAATTTCAATTATGTTTTAAATTTCTTTCTGAGACTCATCAACAAATTTTAGGTTTGAAATTCCCGGGTTTTTCATCTCTAAATGAAATATTAATTTCTTTATTTCATGACACAGACACCAGCCCATGAAAGAGAATTTTGGACCATATCTTCTTTTTCATAACGAAATATTTTGTTTAGGATTTTTTTCTCTCCCCTTCCCTAAGTTGTGTCCCAGGCGGCTCAGTCTTTTTTTGCAGTGCCACCTCTGTTCTCACCCGAACTGCAAGAAATGCGCCCGCCCAGCATCTCACAGCCGCGCTGCATGGCGAAGGACATCCAGTAGCACACTTGGAAGCGGTGCAGCCCCAGCAGCAGGTGCAGGCGGCGGTAGTGGCGGCTGAGCTGCGGCTTGCGCGGGCGCACGTTGCCGAAGACGGCGCCGCGCCGCGTCGGGCGCGTCACGCCCGACAGGATGAGCTTCAGGTTCTCAAACCACCTGCGCAACGGCACGGCGGACTAAGCGCGGACGGAGCAGTGGTCACGATAGCACGAAGGCAGAAAGATAAAGGGTGAAGAAGAAAGCCAAACACGGAGAGATGAGCTAGGGTTAACGCAAATGAACCTCGTGTAATTTCTAAAGAGAAAAAGTATTGTTGGTGTGAAAATTAAAGGCAGAAATATTTTACAGAAGGATCACGAGGAAGGTAACAAAGTTCCTGATCTATTGAATAAGCAACTTCTCGGCCACTTCACAACTGATGATAGGTAAATGAAGGAAAATGGCTTAGTGGTAAAAGAGTATGACAATAAAAAAGATCACGGGCCAATAACATGCTATGCCACTATACGTAAGTTTTGAGAAAAAAGATAGTAAAGGTTTAAGTATTGCGTGCTACATATTGGGATTAAGAACATTAATTTATGAACTATGCCGCCATTTTGCGGCGAATCTTTAAAATAAAAACCCAACATCTAGATACATCTACGCGGCGTCGAAATACACTAATATCTCAATTCCACCATAAATGAGGCATAGCATTGCCCCAAGGCCTTCAAATCTAATGACAAAGGGAAATGCATCTCATGAGAACCGACCGTGAAACCGTTTTGGGCATCGCAAATTCCATGTAGAAGGCAAGCGCGATGGTCCCTTCGTCAGAGGTCGATTGCAAGACAAAGATGATGAGTAACAAAGAGGGGAATGAGAAAGGAAACGAGAAAGATAAAGTGCTATGTAAAAACGATAAAAAAACACGAAACAAGACGTAATCGGAGCCAAGGTGAAAGAGACGGAAGTTGGGCGCGCCACTTGCCTGAGGGTGCTGCCGTAGAGCAGGACGACGGGGCAGTCCAGGTCTGCGGCCGGGGCGGCGTTGGAGCTGCGAGCCAGAGGCTTCGTCTCGAGCGCCACGCTCAGGTTGAGGTTCTGCGAGCGGAACGCGCGGAAGGAGTCGTGCTCCTGGTTGGACGAGTACTCTGGCAGCTTGTCGGGCGCGCACGGGAACACTGAGTGGTGGTCGTTGGGATCGCCCAGGCACACCCACTGCAGCTTCAGCGTGAGGCGCAGGTTGGGCAGGTGCAGCAGGCGGCAGTCGTCGTACTTGGAAGCCGTGCGCACGTACACGTTCAGCTCACCCTTGAACACCACCTTCGCTGCGGGCAAAACCAACTCTCACAGGATCACGCACGCGTCTCTCCATCTCTCGATTCACATGCCAATTGAATACTGAATTCTTGTATTTTCCAATCGCATACGTGTAAATTAACTGGAAGAAATCACTTCAAGTGAAGAGATTCGGATAAATCTCTGAAAACAATGTTGAAGTCATTGGATATGAGAAGACAATCTGGAACCAGTAGTTTGGAACAGGCACCTACACACAAAACTATCATTTATTCCAAAAATATCTTCCCTGTGGTGAACAGTACAAATATGCTCCAGAGAAAAATGGAAATCAAAGTCTGATAGCATTAAAATAATAACAATGATCTATTTTTCTATAAATTTAAATCCAAACAAAGGCAGATAGGATTTTTTCTTCACTGGTCATGATCTATGCCTATTCTGCAGAATAAAATACGTTACAGAGAACAAGTAAAATAGTTCTCAATGAGAACTAATGTTCATTAAGGAGAAATATCTTTAGTTATTGGATTGGAAGTACCACATTACACCATAAATAATGACACCCGGAGTAGGGCAGGCAGGATTAGTTTCTGAATCCTCTGTTACATCGTGCAAAGAATGTGATGTGAACAATTAGTTCTGGTTCCTGCAAGCAATTTTCTAGACAATAGTCAACCATATTCGGCAATGTCTCCCAGCTCCCTATTATATGTAGTTTTTCTTAATGATAAAAAGTAAGTGATAAGGATGTAGAATGCAGAAGGGAACTTCATCAAAGTTCTTCCTGAGTATAAATAAGCAATGTTGCTAGAAATGTTGCTAAGAAGTTGAATAAGGCTATGTTGCAAACAAATTAAAAGTGTTGACAATCATGAAATAAATAATGAACAATTAAAAACTACTTAAGTAATAGTAAGCTTCTTTCTTTTCAATGCATTTGGGTCAAATTATTTGTGTTGTCATTTTTATAAGGCAATTCTACCATCACTCACTTACTTCATACCTTATTTTAGTTCGTATCCTACATTAATATTCTACATTTCCTGCATTCCATTTTGGTTCGCACAACACAGAGTTGTTTCAACCAGTCACATTGTAATTTTTTTCTTCTAGCATTCTCCTTCTCATACATCATGAGATTCACAAGACTAGTGAGGCATTTTGCTTAATCTGTTTTTACTTTTCAATGCTTGCTTCCCCTGCCTGGATTCAATGATTTTCTGCAAAGATCAGGCAAATCCAGAGGTGGGGCTCACCGTTGGTCCAGTCCATGGCAACGTCTCGCCACGTGAGTTCCATCTCCTCAGTAGTGTTGTAGGGGTCAAGTGACGCATGCAACAGCACCGTCATCTGGCGCACGCACATGGTGAGGCGGCCATGCAGCAGCAACCGCATCTTGTCCCAGAAGGGCAGCGGCACGCTGGGGTCACGCGATGGCATCACAATCTTCTCGAAACCTACATGAACATTAATGTTTCATTTGATTGTGTACATTAAAATTGCATTTAATATTATGCTTATGATTTTCAGTTTTAATTCCTTTTATTATTAGTATGTGGAATATTATTTAAAATAAATTGGATTGTAATTTCACTTTGGTCCTATTTGACTAGTCCAGTAAACCAAAGCGACCTGCAGCAGGGAGCTGTCCATTAGGTGGTTTGGCTGAATCCTGAATTTTAACTGCCATGAAGCCATTCAATGTACAAGATTAACTTATAAAAGTTACCAAAAAATGTAGAAAAAGTACCATATGAAACTCGATATAATCAGTATTAACACACTCGTGGGAAGTTTATGATACTCGCTAATGTCTTAATATCACACTCGTGTAGTAATGCCCATAATTACATCATTTCATAATGTACTATTACAATTCAAATGTGCTTTGGATAGCAAAGACAATTAATTTCAGATTCGTTTTGGAGTTTCTTTTGGAAGATCATTTAGAGAATATTTTTCAATCAATCACAGACCCAATAAAAAAAATTATAATGAATTTTTAAATTAATTTGACGTTCGAATTTATTTTAAGAATATCGACGTGTATAGTGCAAGGAATTCATAAATTTATTAATAAAGATATTTGCAAATGATATGTACATTTCACTTTACTGCTCCACCGTAAAAGGAAGACCCATTAATCATGATCTCCTTTGAGTTGTTGTTTAATGTTTAATATTTGGAATGAGGGTTGGGTGAAGCCAGATTTACAAGTAGTTTAATTATTATAATTATTTCAATGAGTTTTTTTACATAAATTGTAGGCAGGTAAGTGATTTTGGAACATTAGCGTATATCGAATTGTGGAGCAATTACCGGTACATACATGTTCATCATGTGTAGTAGTGGAGACTTCACTACACTATTAAAATTACATACCAAGTAATCAAACAAATAAAAATTAATAAAATCACATGTATATATTTAGTATAATGGAAAAGTATGTCATATTACGTGTTTCTGGACAGAGGGCATACTCACTAAGGTTGCACTGCGCAATCACAGGCTCCCAGCAGGGGCCGAAGGCGTAGCTGTAGAGGTCGACGTCGCAATTGAGGTCGTGGTAGAACTTGAGCGACGTCATGGTGCGCTCCACAGCCGCGTCACCCCACGGTTCCCCCAGATGCAGCACCACGGTGCGCCGGGCTGCAACACACGCACCATCACCACCCGCACAAGCGCTCGACTGGGCGCGTTTTCACCTCCAGTCGCCAGCTACAAACCGGTGGAGGTGGCTTAGGGCATCAGCAGACGTCATTGCAGAGCCTTTGACCGGGAGGACCTAGGGTCTGAATCCCGACGGTGGCAGGATTTTCCACAGTAGCTACATAGCCGGTGTAGCTATATTAGCTACTAGCAGCCAAGTTCTACCAATGCCTGGAGGAAAAGTTTTTTTGCCAGGCTGCTCTGATCGGTAGGTTTCCGTGGTTCCTCCGATGACCAGGCGCATGCCGGAGGAGTACCCTAACAAACGGGCACGGACCGCGCGTGATCTTTCCTTCCTCTTCCTTGTCCATCCTCTACTCTTACACACAGTTTCGCGCACTACACTATGTCGGGAGTTTACAGCTTGTCCCGGCTGGGGCGATGCCTCGCTGGTTGGAGATACCTGTTTGGGGAAAACCCTGCAAGCCGACGTGTGTTCGGTGACGAATCTCGCCATCCAGCAGGGCTTCTCAAATCAAATTCCCGGCCTTTTCCTCGGTTCTTTCAGGCTTTTTCAAATTTCCGGTTTTCAAGGATTCCAGGTACGCTGGCCTCTCTGAACACCGTCACTTCCCGAGATAAAACATGCACTATACTTACGGATCCAATTACCACTGCAGTTGACACGACCGGAAACACGAAATAATCAATCAATCCTGTTACTAAGCCAAATTATCTAGCCGTTTCAGTAGCTGTAGATGAACCGTAATATAAAACGACCTAGAAGGTGGTGTTTGACTCAACGGTGGGGAACAGGCCCTCTCTTCAGGTTCTCCCGACTTGGATTTTTGGGGCTCTGCAATGGCCAACATGCTATGTGACTGGCTCCCAATGCACGTGCCATTCAGGTTAACATACGCAATAGAATGAATTGCCACTGATAACGAATATGCAGCGACGCCCACGTTGAACGACGGAAGGAATGCTGGCCTGCGGCATCTGATGGATATAATTGGTGGACAATTGCCAATCAACTTTCTTAGCGGATGTGCAGATGACTTTCTTTTCATTGTTTTCCTTACAGAACTATAAAAAGATGGGTGAGTGTGGGCGAGAACTGATCCCTGGAGGGTCAACTACGGAGGACATTAACCTCGTAGGTGTAGTGCATGTTATATCCCAGGATGTGGCGTTGTTCCTCCCCCGCTGGAACGAGAAATGCGTCGCCGACCATCACGTCGACGTATCTCCCTCGCTGGGGCATCGCCCGTGCAGAGGCAAGCTCTAAGCTCCTTGCTGGTCTCCCAACAGGTGTAGTAGTTAAGTGCATGTGAATGTAGTAATTGTGTGTTTAGGGGGGAGGAAGAGGCAAGGCTGAAGAAAGCAATATCAAGAGCAATCTGTGGCCCGTTTCTTGAGGTATTGGTCCAGCATTTTCCTGGTACCGATTGGAGAAATCACGGAAAATAAAACACGAAGGGTAAACCATGTATGTTTTTCATTTTCACGTACATATTCATAAGCTCACAAATCTTTCGTAGTGAAGACATCAACAATACTCTGAACTGAACGAATTCTAGTCAGGAGTATCAGGCGCATTTAGGCAACCCACTGAGTCGATACACATTCGCGCCCAGCGGGTTGCCTACACATTGCCCGGTCATAATTTTCTTGCAGGCATCGGGAAAATTCCAGAATGTCGCCCTGTCTCAAAACATAATCATGACAACTATCAATCACAGCATCCTGCCACTAGAAATTGCCACTAGCTAGTGGTTGAATTCCATCCTGCTATTCAGCAACTGTCCTAAATCCAACAACGCGGGACTCTTAACACAAGAGCCTCCTTTTCTACGATGCCGCAGGTCAACGATGTCGCAGAACTATCTGCCTTGTCGCTGAACTATATGCGTTAACAAAATATCTTATAATTTTAGCAACTAGATTACAGCCTCTGCGAAGTTGGAGGCGGTAACTTCTAAGTGGAAAGGCAGCTTGAGCAGTGAGAGGGAGTGAGAGTGAGCCAGTGAGAAATACTGAGTGTCATTGTGTGACAGCGATAGAGAGTATGCGTGGGAGAGTGGGAGACTGTGAGAGAGACAGAGGCAGAGATAGAGAAGAGAATGAGAGTGAATGAGATGTACCTCGCGGCGGCGCCTCCTGCTCCGCGCCGGCCAGGCGACCCCAGAGGCGCAGGCCGCGGATGTGCAGCAGCGGCTGCGGGAAGTCGCGCAGCTGGAAGGTCCATTCGGCGCAGGCGGCGCTGACGGCGCGGCACCACAGCGTGGAGAAGCGCAGCCCGCCCTCGGGCGCCGGCGCGTCGGGGTCCATGGCGGCGGCGGCCGCCGCGGCCGCGGCGCGCGTGCTCACCGCCGGGTCGGCCAGCGACACGATCTCCACTGCGCTCATCTGCCACGCGAACAGGCGCGTGCGCGGCGGCGCCGACCGCGCCATCTGCTGCGACCGCTGCACGTAGATCTGCGCGTTCTTCTTGCTCAGGCTGGCGTACAGCTCTTCCACCTGGAAGCGCACAAGTTCAAATTGAATGACGATTAAAGTGTGCAATAAAAACAGAATGCCATGGCATTGCAAATGCAATTCAACATTAAACCCCCATAGAACAAGAAAATAGCAAGGTATGTATACATATAAAAGAACGGCTGAAAAGAATTAATAAATTATGTCATTCACTTACGAAAAGTAACGCTTCTTCCAAAATAGTCATTGTCATCCACCAGAACAATTTCCTCACAACCCTCCTAACCTCGGAATAGCACTAATGTACGAAGGAAATTGACGTTTCAAACACGACAGAGCTCAACGCATTTGCCTAGAAGATCGGGACAAATTTTACACGATCATCTGAAGAATGCTTTTCTGTAGTTTTTTTATCTCCCAGATAATCTATGAAAGCAGAAATAAATTTGCACTTTTCGAAGATATATCTGAAATTGAGAGATTGGTACATCATTGCCAATACCTGGAGTTCGAATAAAAGCATATTGTAACGCAGCTCATGACACCTGGGAAACGAAGGACGAAAGAATAGAGTAGCGAAATCCATTAGTAGTATTTTTCTCCGACTGTCCACGAGAAATACTTCCAATAGAAAGGATAACTCGAAAAACATTTCTAAATATAAAACTATAATTTTACTTGTTCTACTTTCCATTTTCTTTTATTAATTAATTATATTCTCAGTGAACATTTGCGATTAACGTCCTCTCTTAAAACATTCTAGCACTGTATCAAGCTCATATCTCATAAAACCATGAAGATGAAAAATAATGTTCTATATTTTCAAAGTTTGTGAGTTATTTGACAAATTTTACAACACAGCAGTTCCGTCCTCAACAACACCCATGATTTTCTTCTTCGCGCGCGCAGGAAGGGAGTGAATAGCTGATTACCTTCCCGGCGGGAAGCAGCAGGTGCTGCTTGCACAGCTCGGCCACCTTGGCGTCCAGCATCTTCTGTCGTCGCGCACTCTCGCGGCACTCGTCCTCCAGCAGCTCCAGGTTGTCACGCAGCCGCACCTCGAATGGGTCGTCGCTCATCTCGAAGAGGAACTCGCGGATCTGCGCACGCAGGACGGGCCAACGTAGGATGAGAGTTCCTCTGAGAGCAGCTCTTCCAACGCCAAAGACATAAAGTTCAGTGAACACCACTTTCAACAAGATTCTTTTTACTTTCTCGTATACATATGTATAAAGGGGAGTAATATACGAAGTATAGAAAAAGTTATGTAATGCGGCGGAAAATCGATTTCGAGATTTCAACGGAAATACACGCTTTTGGGGTCCCCTGATACCGAAAAAGTAGTTTTTCTCAAAACGTGCGTCCGTCCGTCCGTCTGTCGTACGTAAACAAATCTACCGCCTAAACCACACATACGATCTTTTCCAAATTGAAGAAATTTCTGTCCATCTGGCTGCAGTAGAAGCTTTGAAGTTTTGAAACATTCTTTAAAATTTGGGGGTACTTTACATGAAGCCCCCTGGACATTTTCAAAATTTTCTCAAAAACGGCTCCAAATATTTTCTTAAAATTTCTTGTAAGAATAGAGTAAAATACACTTATAAAGGTGGCATATGTCCCATTTCCACGGTTAACTCTGAAATTTCGAAAATTGCAAAAGTTTGAATTTTTTTGGGGGGTGGGTCTTTCTACAACTATAAAATTCACGACACAATTTTTCCTTCAAATGAAATTTGTTACCCATGAATAGTTCTTTCATTAAGGTCATGAGGTTTTTGAAAATTTTAGTAGTTTTTGTGCAATAAACCGTGCAATATTTGCAATTTTAAAAAATTAAAAAACATGATTTTCTCAAAAACGGCTCCAAATTTTTTCTTTAAATGTTTGGTAGGGTTAGTGCCCAACCAACCGTATCCGATGACATAAACGACATATTGCCATATTCTTTTGTTTTTTCAAAAATTACAAAAATGTAATTTTTGACTTATCTCTCACGTTGGTAATATTTACCTGTGCTAGAAAGGACTTCAAATTAAGTTTTTCGGAAACTCAATAGATTCCTGTGAAAAAGAGCTTCAAATTTCGCATTTACTTAATGCTTAATCGCCATTTTCTTAAAAACGGCTTCAAATTTTTAAATGAAAGTTTCTATTTTGGACGAGATTTTATTCTTCTTTAATATTCTTGAAGTAATATTTCGGTTCTACTATTAAGTTACCGAAAAGTTACGAAAACGTCAAGAAAATGTACTTTTGGTGACGATAGATGATAGCTGGCCAGAGAATGGAGGAAGACCTTAACGCCAGTCCACGCCGAGGAAACTGGAAAAATTTGCTATGAAAAAGTCTGTGACATTCTGTAGCACCTCGATTTAATTTTATATTTTTAATTGTTGTAGTACTCCGGTCGCCGAGTTCAAAACTGTTTCGGTAGCTCTGCCACGTATCAGCTTGTGTTTGATAAAAAAATATAGTTTTCGATGAAATTTTACGAATTTTAACTGCAATAAATGGTTATGTTGATGGAAGAGTTTTTGTTTTTGTCCTTGTTGCCTGATAAGGATATTTTTTATTCCGCGTCTGAATATAAAACTATCAGTCGCTTCAAATACCGTCAAAATCTATAAAATTGAAACAAAAGAGTTATTTCGGGCACATTAGAAAATCCATTACACATCCGGGGGATGAATTAAAAAACAGAATAAACAAAACGAAAAGGTCAATTAATGAAGATTTCGTTAGGATACGGACAAGTTATAAGATGATAAATAACCGACGATAAATATAGACAATATACAACACTAAGAAGCAAATAGTATACATTTCTTTATAGAATGAACTACCTATCAGATCGAAACAGAGGAGACGGTTGCGAAGATGTAGACGAAAACTGTGAAAAGCAAAGGAGAGTGAAAGAATGGGCGGATGATGAGAGTGTGACTCAAGAATTAGATGAAGTGATAAAGGTGGCCGAGGAATGACACGTCTAGAGTGTGGGCTCGGCGAGGTACGCGGCATGCGCAAAGTGTATGACAGGAGAGTGAGTGAGGGCGGAGGAGGGAGACGGGGTGGAGGCGGTAGCGAGGAAAGAGGAGAGACTGGGTGACACACCTTGATGACGAGGTCCGGCGGCAGATGCTCCTCGCGCGGGGCCGCGGTGGGCGGGCGGCGGTGCGTGAGGCGCAGCCAGCGCACGATGGACATGAGCTCGTCCTGGAATACCTCGGCGAAGCGGTGCTGGTACGGGAACACCGCCTTGAACGAGCCCAGCGTCACCGCCCTGCGCACATACGCATCCACTAATTCACCTCCGACTAACGCCCCTCTCACAAGCGTTTCTAACATCTAAACTCTGAAAGACTACCAACATTGAGTAGCATGCTTGGAAAGGTTCTCAAAAACATCATTTCCTACGCCCCAGGCGATAAAGTGCGTTTCATGGCTTCCAAGAATCTTCATGAAATGGTAACTTCCTTCTCTAAGCATATGGCGCCGAAAATTTTTTTGTTATTTGCTCTATTTTTAAGTACTCCAAATTTGTGCATACTGTAACATAATAACGACGTAAGTATTAAGTATCAATCACTAAATATCATTTTTTTCAGCTCTTGATGCAAACATATTTGAGTCGTCTCCAATTCAATTGAATAGATTCACGAAATATAGGAAATGAATGTTTGATGACCACTCAATACCGGGAATACTTGATGCGAGACATGACATCTCGACAGTTAGTTTGTTAAAGCAGAATTTCCAGAATACAAAAAGCTAGGATTAAGGCATTCATGAAAGCAGCGTGGTCACAGATCGCCAACTTTACTTAATACAAAATTTTCTCCCTAAACCCTTTAGTTGTGTCTCCCTCTCTTCAGACCAGAGTCCAACGGCAACTGATTGTTACATCCACGTTTTCTCTCGGGACTAATGGAAACATTTCGAAAACCGAAGGAGCACTCACAAGTAGGGCGAAATTCCGAAATTTCGTCCCGCTTGCGAGCGCCCTTCCATTTTACAGCAAACTCCACCGATATCTCGCTGCAGTTGCGATGCAAACGCAAACAAGGACGGTGCAAGGTGCTCTTATTGCGACACACGTGTCTCGTTACGCCATTTCCCTCCCTAACTAGACGCCCCGAAGGCCAAGAGAGCGGAGTGCATTGCTGACCAGCAGCGCTCGTTCCAGGCGAGCGTGAAGCCCTCGGCGTTGCGGCGCTCGAGGCGCACCTCGGCCGAGTCGCGCAGGCGGCGCACGTCGAGCTGCGAGGCGCGGAAGAGCTCGGCGCCGTCCACGGCCAGCGCCAGCGCGGGGCTCGTCAGCGCCCACTCGCCCGGCCCCGTCGACAGCACCACCTGCGCACGCGCAACATACTTCGCACTGCAAACTGCATTGCACTTCAATGTCTGCCATACATCATACACTGTCGAACCATGGGCCATATTTAGCAGGGGTAGACAAAAGCTTCAAGGAAAGGAAGGCACTATGTCAGACTTTTCTCTTGGGATCAAAGCAATTGGAAGTGACCTACAGTCACCGATGTTACCAATCCAAGGGTTCTAATTCATTCATGATAAAAAAAAGATCGGGAGTAAAAATGTCAAAATGATTCCATCGGTGCGACGTTTGTGAGGCAGAAAGGTTACCCAATCTCCAAGGCATCTACAAATAACACGACGAAATATCAAATAGTTACTACTCAAGTGTAAACTGAACATGAATTAACCACTAGACAATTCTGTACAGTTTTTTTGCGTAAAATGCTAATTATTTTACATAAAATAGATGCAATTGACCGCTTAAGCAATTTTTGTGCAAAACCGTATGCAAGACCAACTCTAACTACAGTTTCGCGCAGAGACAATCGTAAGATGGAAAGAAACTCAAGAAACACAATGCATTTTGTGAGGTCACACGAATTTGGTAGAGGTTAAAAAAATAATCAAAATCGTGGAATAGTCCATAGAAATAACGCGCTCGAATGGAAATTATACACATTCTAGGTAGGGGTATATAGAAATGGAAATACAGCAACGCATTTGAGTGCAGCATATTTGTAACATCTAAGTAATGCTGAGAAAGGAGAATTCTTAGTGGACATGCTTTCATGCGGCAAAAGGATAGTAAAGCAGATGCATCCCCACCTCCTGGCCGGTGAGCGTTGCTGCGGGGCGGCGCGGGCCGGCACAGGCCGATGCGCTCAGACGCCCCTGGGCGCGCACGTTGACGGTCCACGGCGCGCGCTTGGCACTCGGTGCGGGGATGGGCGCGGAGGGGGGCCGGAACGAGGGTGGCAGAGCCGCACGAAACGCCCGCAGCTCACGCATCAGCGCCAGCAGCCGCAGGTGTAAAGCGCAACTCCAGGCCACCTACCGCCAGAGCAAACACACCACTTCGTCTCTTCGCACACAAAGGCAAAGAGGATTTCTTTGACCGAAAATCGACATATGGGCTTAAAATTTTCCAGTTGAACAAATAAACTCTACGACTATATCCTTTCTCAGCAGCCAATGCTCACAGAATGGGCAATGACACGTACTGACGAAACAATCTCAAAATTGAGCAAATGTAATTGGAGTTAAGTATTAGCGATTCGCAAAAGGCATTTAGAGTTAAAACATGTTAAAATGTGTATTCTGGTTAACTTCTTTTTAAATCCTGCACACGTCTGACTTTTCAACACGGCTGACAAAATATTTCCTTCACAAACCTTCCAATCGCTCGAGGATCTCGTGTCCCTCCGATCTCGTACGCGCCTGACTTTTTGTGAAGTTATGCAACCCACAATACAGTACCGTATTGCGTTAGAAAACTGTAGTATTATATCACTTCAAAAAGAAAAAAATACAGTATAAAAGCAAGGCGTGCGCATAGGGGAAGGTGGAGGGGGCCGTACCACTCTTGAAAATTTCGAAACGGGTTCCGTAGTTCTAGGTAATAAAAATTTTATTCAATAAATATGATACATTCCGTATTTTTTTATTTTGTATGTGACAAGTTTGAATTGATTGGACATTAATTGATACAGCACATTTGGGGATGAGGCTCTCCAACCCTGTAAATGTTCAACATAAAATAACTATATTTTTCAATTGTATCATTAAAGTTATAAATTCATATCCCTTGTAGTAAGCTTTATTATTTTCCAGTAAAATGCGCCTATGCAAACAAAATTGTCTAATGGATTTTTTTTTGTATTCTTTCTTTTCATTTATCCTAAGGAACAACAATGCCAAAACACCGGAACAATTACATTTGCCCTCCTTTTCAGTAGAAGAAAAAGTGAACAAAGCTCTTCAATTATTTTATACGTTAACATGACTTTTCCAGAATGTGTTTTATAGCCAAAGGGAATCGTTGATCTCTATCTCCAGTGTCCGCAACCGACATGTCTAACAACGTATGTGTATATATATATATATATATATATATATATATATATATATATATATATATATATATAATTCTTTGTGTGTGTGTGTGTGTAAAGAAAACAAAGTATTTGTGCCTGTGTCATCGTTTACTTAAAATTCGAATTTGCCGCCGACCGAGCAAATGACTGATAGCTGACACCGCGTAGTAGGCACCTGGTGACTGTGTGTGTGTGTGTGTGTGTGTGTGTGTGTGTAAATGAGCGGCTCACATTTTACACAGGAATAAAGAATGTGCGAAGAGCACGACACCCCTCCCCGAGTGGCTCACCTCGACGTCGTCGAGCAGCTGCAGCTGGAGCTGGCCGGGGCGCGAGGCCGAGGGCGCGCGCGCGGTGAGGCGCAGGCGGCGCGCGTGCGCCACGCCCCCGGCGGCGTCGGCGGCGCGCAGGCAGGCGAAGGCCGCGCGAGGGCCCCGCGCCGGCGCCAGCACCTTGGCGCCCTCGGCCGCCGCGCTCACGCGCCCGCCCGCGCGCTCCAGCGACGCCGTGTCCACGCGCACCGCCACGCACACCTGCGCACGCACACACACTCGCCTTCGCACGCCTCCAGGGCAATGTGGGGATGCACAGGACATTGTGGGTAGGATGACTGGGCTTGTTCAATCCCAAAAATCAGTACAGGGAAGCGTTTCTGGAACACCCCCCCCCCCGCTACCCCTTCAAAAATACTTTAAATATTAAAATAGTTGCACTTGTACATAAATAAACAATACAAATATTTATAGCAGCGCCAAGAGTCTTAAAGAAATCTTTATTTAGCGAGTAAAATTTAATTTTAGTTTTTAAAATGTATATCCCAAAGCAAAGTGTGGGTACAATATCCCAGTGCTGATTTGGGGTACACCCAGATCTTATGAGATCAATTGACTTATCATTCGCTTCCGGGCGCGTCAACTCCCACGGTCATTAGTCCGGTAGGCGTTTTGAATGTTTTATGCCTCGAGATAGGAATGTGAGACCTTGCCCTCGATGAATGATGAGATCCGGCACCAACCTGCACGTCGGCTTGCGGGGTTTCCCCATCCTGGTATCTACCATCAGCGGGACACGCTTTACACGCCCGACTGGTCTCCGGTCATGTGTGGTATGTAGTGCACGTAAGTAAGGGGTGGCGATAGGACAAGGAAGAGGAAGATCGTGCGTGATCCGTGGACAGTTTGTTAGGTCCTGCATTACATGAGGTCTTTTTGTATACACCTAGATGAGGTAAATTCAAATTTGGACTTCTATTGAGACATCTTAACATTTTGGTGATTTTCAAACAAGACTTTATGAAACTGCCTCAGCTATTTACGAGCAGAATGCCGATATTCACTGCGTTTACTGACCTTGGCATCGGGGCCGGTGGCGTGGCCGTGGGCGCGGGCGTCGGCCAAGAAGAAGGCGTTGGCGTTGGCGAGCGACGCCGTCACGTGGCAGTCCGCGAGCAACGCGCCGAGCCCGTCCTTGCGATCTCGCTCGCGCACTATCTGCGCGGGCGAGGTCGGTGACGAAGCCGGGGACGGGGACGGGGGCGGCGGCAGCAAGGCGCGATAGTCCTCGAGGCACCGCAGCGCCAACAGCGCCGCCGACGCCAGCTCGGGGCTCAACTCGACGCGCAGCCCGTCTGCCGACGCCGACAGTCGCGCGCCCGCCGACGCCCCCTGCGCGCGAAGGGGACACTCAGTCACTGGACAACAACTCGCCATTTCCTAGCTTGTCATTGAAAGTCTAATGAACTTTTATACCTCATTACATGGGCACAACGAGATACTATAAAATACAGTTCGTATTTGCATTATTTTAGAAGAGATATCAAATTTGAATACATAATTTAATTGGAGAATATTGATATTTAAATACATTTGTTAAAAATATAATATTATAATATTTAGTAAAAAACTATTTATTTATTTTCTCAGACTCTTTTATCCTGTTTCACATTTTTTTAGTTCAAATTTTCCCACATCAGCCGGAATGAGAATATTTTACAATCATTTTTAAAGACGTTACTATAAGAGATTTAAAAGAATTTCATTCTTTCGTCGTAAATTCTGCGAAAAAATTATTGGACAAACCCCTTTTAGCCACGAACGTTACAGGCAAAACCGTTTAAAAGTCGGAGTGGCAAACATTAAAACCTGTTTTTGAAGTAACTCACGGGTTTATGCTATTTCTTTAAAGAGCAGATTCTTAGAAAAATATAAACATAGAGAATAAGGAAGAAAAGGCAGAAGAAAGTCAACTTCTGAAACAGAACATCACTCCAATACGTACACACGTATTGGAGTGATGTTCCAATACGTAAAATGAAAATTATATTGAACTAATTGGGAATTACAAATAGTTTGAACATAAGTATAAATGGTATTGTAATGATCACAAAGAACGTGTAAACGAACTACACGTCTGTTCTGAAGGTATTTTAGAGAACGCCTTATCCCTCACCTGCGGGTCCTCCTCTCTGCGCAGGCGCGCCAGCAGCGAGCCGAGCGTCAGCGGCGCACCCCACGTGTGGAAGCGGCCGCGGCCGGGGCCCGGCCCGTCCGTCGCGTCCGCCGCCAGCGCCGCCTCGTCGAGCGCGCAGCCCAGCTGCTCCAGCAGCAGCTCGGCCGCCCAGCGCGCGCCCGCCGCCTGCTCCAGCGCCAGCTTGGCCCGCGCGCACCGCAGCGACGCGCAGCGCGGCGGCCCGCACCCGCCCGCCACGCCGCAGCTGTCCCCGTCGCCCTCCGTCGGCGCCGCCGCCGCCGCCCCGGAAGGCAGCCGCGCCAGCGCGGCCACCGACGACGCCTCCACGCACCCGCGCACCTGCCACGTGGCACCAATGCGGCTCAGCACGCGCTTCTTGGCGACACTGGCTCTCAATAACACTAGCGATGCCATTGATACATCCGTTTATAGAACAAATCTACCTATATAGTAGATCTAACTTTAATACATTTAGCTATAGAGACTAAGCTATGTAAACGTAACTAAAGAGAGGGGACATTGTCATACAATCGGGAGCTTCAATACCAAAACAATTAAGTCGAAACAAAGCTTCCGACTGGATGACAATGTCTCCCTGTCCTCCTAGCTCGTGTCCTTGAAGAGACATTTAAATCGAACTATAAACACGTTCAATCACTATCACTGCTTGACGCAACTAGCTTGCTGGTTATGCGTTACATGTTCCGTTGCAGCGACTCCTCTAATCGTGAGGCCACGTTAATAATATTAATATGGAGCATCAAGGAGAAAAGGAAGGAGGAGGAGGAGGAGGAGGAGGAGGAGGAGGAGGAGGAGAAGAAGAAGAAGAAGAAGAAGAAGAAGAAGAAGAAGAAGAAGAAGAAGAAGAGAAAGAAACATGAAGAAAATAAGAAACAGGAGAAAATGAAAAAAGACGAAAATAGGAATAAAAAACAAAAAGAAGACAAGAAGGAAGATCAAGATGAAAAAGGGGAGAAAAGAAGAAAAAGAGAGAATGATTAACTTAGCCCAACACTTGTGTGCTGTGTTTTCACTTCACGAATTATTCATTCTGTACATTCCTATTTTAAGAGACCCCGATACATTGGGGCCCCAGGAGCTAGTAATTTAATACTTCGATAAATGCCCGTTCAAGTAATCAAAGTTTTTTAATATTTATTATTATAACAATGACATTTTGTCAACAGTAGCATCTACGAGACGATGAATACATAAAAAATATTCAGTTTCTTTTTTTCTTAGTATGTCCTCTGCTTTTTCAGCTTGCAAACTCGAGAAATAATGAGGCATTAACCAGAAGAATACGTAAAATGCGATTGAAAATACAAAATAGAGGGAAGTTCCAAGATTTTCATTCATACATTTTAATGAAAGTATCTGAATAATTTTCTGAAAAAATTACCACACATTTTGACTTTATTAAATACATTTAAAAGTTCCGTGAACCAATTGATACACGAATTTTCAATTTAGGGAACTTTCAGAACATGCCTTTCCAGCATTTTCAGAGGGGAAACTCCGAGGGTTAAGAGGATAAGAGAGAAATAGACGTAATATGAGTAAGTTGCTTATACCACTTTCCCTAAATTGTTTTAACTCTGAATACCAGCTAGTGGTGCTAGATTCCTATGTTTAAACATACATTGATTTCATTTATTTATCCTCAAAGAAACAGTAAAATACCTTGGAAGTACAATATGCACACTTTATCTCGGCACCTCTCCTTTTCCTACATAAAGTCGATACAAAGGTAGCACTGTGAACATTTTATTCCAAAAATGTCATTCCCCGTGTACGAGAGAGACTGCATGACGTGGAAGCGCTCACCTGGAGGGGTCCGAGGAGGCGGCCCAGGAGGCCAGGCCCGCGCGAGCGGGACGAGCGTGGGCGGGCCGCGCGGAGGGCGCGAGGGGGCGCGGGGCCAGGCGGCCCGCCAGAAGGCCGGCGCTCCGCCAGCCACCCGCGCAGGGCGGCGTGGTCGTACACTGCCGACAGCGCCTCCAGCGCCACGAACACGTTCAGCACGCCCTCCTCCAGCTGCGCGCGAACAAGCACACGACATTAGGCGCTGCCCTTACGTTTGCTCCATTATTTGCTGTGTTGATCCTGCACTCATTCTCATCCTCAGAGTGCAGCGACGTGCTAATCACTCATTGGCGTTCGATTCATTCCTCAGATTCAGAAAATTTCCAATGAGCGTTGGAGATTCGGAAAGCAAATACTAGTTGGGATGAGCACTAAATGTATCTCGTGGTGGGAAAAAACCAACAACAACAACAACAACAACAACAACAATAATAATAATAATAATAATAATAATAATAATAATAATAATAATATTTAACTTGCCATTTGCAAATAAAAATGGAAAAAATGTAGCGAAGTATTTGCGCGTACAAAATATTACAGATTCCAAATTCACTACATTATCCCACCTCTTTTCTTAATAACACTTCATAGTCATCAAAATACGGAGAAAAATGTTTCTGGAATGAAAACAACTGCTATCTGAACAAAGGAATTGACTAACAAGCTAAACATAAAAAGATAAGAAAATGACAACCCTCAAGCGATAATCATTCATTTTAAACCACCTTCGGCGTCGTATTGAGGGGAAAGGTCATTGGTAGATCCGCCGCGGTTCACGAGAGGGACCATGACGGTTCTTTTCATTCACCCAAGTTATTTTTTGCACTACACGTCAAAGATAGAATTCAGTTGCGTGGAATATACCTTGCTGCTGAGCGAGAGCTTGCTGAGTTGCAGGGCGGCTGGATCGCGGCCGCAGCGCACGCTCAGCCCCTCGAGCTGCGCGCTGGCGAACAGCTGCGGCGGCGGCGGCGCGGCGTGCAGTCCGACGGGAGGGCCGGACGAGGCGGAGGGTGGGGGCGGCGGCGGAGGCGGAGGCGGCGGGGGCGAGGGCGCGGTCGGGTGTCCCTGCCCAGGACCCGGTGACATGCCCAGCCCCAGGCCCAAGCCCAGGGCCCCCACGGGCGCCGCCGGCTGGCACTGCGAGCTGAGCTGCAGGCGGCGCAGCGTGGCCACCAGTTCGGGGCGGCCGGCGCCGCGCGCGCCCGTCAGCGCCGTCTCCTGCACGCGCACCTGCAAGCTCTGCATGCACACACGCGCGTGCTGCCGTGAACTGCCACACTGTACATGCGTTTCGCAATCTACATAGACGTACATATGCCTATCCAAGGACCTTTCTTTTTCATTTTTGTCGAATTTCCGACGGTAAGTAGAAGGTATGAAGATTGAGCCCGACATGCTTCCAGCGTTCGAAGCCAACGAATTGAAGGCAAGCTCAGTACCCCTTTATATTCACGAAGGGACTACCTAACGAGGAGCAATTTCAAATACACATAAGATAAGCTGGATTAATATGCTACGGTGCTCTAAGAGTGCAAAACGCCAAGGCCTTTTAATAATATTCCCAAATTGATCAGAAGTTATCAATATGAAAGCAAATATAAACAAGCTTTGCAATTTTAAAAATTAATACTAACATGATTTTAATATCCTTGAACTACATTTTGTTTCATAAACTATTAGGGGTCCTCTCTTTGGCGGGGATGCGCGCTTGGTCTTCTAATGTAAACATCCAGTCGTCGTAATAAAGTCTGATTGAGGATTTCGCATGTGCTGCAGTGTTTTCTGAACGTTCATGAAACATCTAAACACCCATTTGCGAAACATAACTGTCACGATAAAAGCAACGCGTTCAGATTCTATCTCTAGATAATTGAATACAAATGAAAGACATCCCCACAGGAAGAAAAAAAAGGCCGCACCTTGGGCAGGATGGGCTCGAGTCGGCGCAGGGCCTCCTCGAAGGCGGCGGCGGCCTGCGCCTCCGTCTGCTGCTCCTCTTCCTGCTCCTCTTCCTCCTCGTCGGGCTCCTCCTTGTCGGCGGCGTGCTTGGCGTGGGCGGCGCCGGCCAGGAAGGCGCACAGGCCCTCGTGCACCACGGCGCGCGTGTGCTCCATGGCGACGTAGAGGCGCTCCACCGAGAGCGGGCCGCGCGCCGACAGCGTCGCCTCCAGCGCCAGGCCCAGCGCCACCTCGCCCAGGCACGCGCCCGCGCCCGCCGCCTCCGCCTCGGCGTCCGCGCTCGCGCCCGCGCCGCCACCCTCGTCGCCGGGCTGCGCAATCATCACACGCGCGCTCACACATCACTCATTAAATGCACGTTAGAAGGCTCTGAAACACTTGGAATGTTTCAAAAGATAATTTGCTACTTTTATTCCAGGTAAAAGCGAAACTGAAATATTTTGTAGGTTGTAATATAATTCAAAAGGGGTTAATGGTTGTTTAATTTTAATACAAATTAAACACTGTGTCTATCGAATCCATTAATGGCCCTTTAATTATTGAAAATTATTCTCTGTCAATTGAAACGGTATTGGTAAAATGATTTTCAACTTTAAGATTTCCTCTGCGTAATTCGTAAAACACAGAAGAATAAGAAAATAAAATAAATAATTAAACAGAAAATTTTCTCGTGAACAGATCCTCAACCCAATTCAGAGAAAACCCAAGAAATTCTCAACAAAATTCATAACCGGTAGCATTACTTAGATGCCAATAGATAGAATCACAACCGGTACAATTTTTAAACAGACCAGGTGTGCCTATCTCAAAGAAGCTTATAAAATATATATTATAATCAAATACAGTATTTTGATGCGCTACAGCCATTCAAGATAAGGTTTAAGACAACATTAACATTTAGGCCGAGGTTAGAATTTATAGAATTAGAGAGCAGGGCGTATTTAAAACACGGGAGAAAAATTTCCTAGAAAAAGTTCTGTCATTTGAGGGGGATATGTTTAAAGAAATCAAGGATTGAAGGATTTGATGAATGAAGCTACAAGGAGAATCCTACGATACTGGCTATGCTTTGCACAGGACGGACAAGTACGGAGCAGGAAGCCAGCCTCACCTGCGCGGCGCGGTCCCCCTGCCCCCGGCCGGCGGCGGCGGCGGCGGCGTTGCGGGCGCGAGCACGAGCGCGCGGGGCGGGTGCGGCGGCGGGCATCGGGGCGTGGGCGGGCGCGGGGGCCGCGCGGGCGGGGCCGGCGGCCGCGTGGGCGTCGGGCACGTGGCGCAGCAGCTTGGCCGAGGCGCCGCGCAGCGCCGCCGACACCAGCAGCGCGCGCGCGCCTTGCACCACGCTGCCGTCCAGGCGCAGCTCGGCGGCGGCCGCGTGCACCAGCCAGGGCGCCGGCGCGCGCGCGTGCAGCAGCATGGCCGTCGCGCCTTGGACGTGCAGGGCCATGAACTGCGCCAGGCTCAACAGCGCCGGCGGCACGCGCGCGCCGCGCAGGTCCGGAGGCAGCCCCTTGCGGCCCCGGGTCCCGCCCGCGCCGCCGGCCCCGCCCCCGCCCCCGCCCCCGCCGCCGCCCGAGATGTCGCGGTTAATGCGCACGTCGCGCACCACCACCGCCAGCAGCTTGCTCTCGTCGCCCCCGAACACGCTGCTCCGCAGACCGATCTCGTCCACGTGCTGCAACACACACGCGGACACACTTCATTTATTTTTAGGAAGTTTCTTATCCTCTTCGGTGTTCTCCTGGAAAAGCTTGTTTAACTTAATTGGCAATCCAAAGTGTTTATTGATACTTTGAAAACAAACAGGATAGACAGTCTGTAACTCCAAATGCTAACTCCCCTGTTTAATATAAAATAATAAGAAGCACCATTTACAATAAATGCAAAATTGATAAAAATCTATAACTGATAATTTGGAAAAGAATTTTCAAGCAACTTACACAATAGTCCATCTTTAGTCGTTTTCTAAAAGAAAAATATGTGTGAAATTACGTTCTTTTTCTGGAATATAGAAATAAAAATGTTAAAAATCCCTGTTTTTTATAAGAAACTTTTTCAATTAGCCAATTTTTCAATTTACACCTAGCTGAAGGCAATTTCATCTCAATTCCGTTTTATCTAGTTACAAATATCAAAAAAGAATGTATAAAAATGCTGTAATTTTATGTAATAGTAAAGAATGTGTTAGAATTGCATACGAACACGAAAAGCAAAGTATGGCATATTACAAATACTATTTTCCGAAAATTGTTGACATATTAAAAAGTCATAAATTCTTTGGCTGATTCTTTGGGTCCAGTACAACATGTGAATGGACGTGTTTTGATCTCCTTGTTTTGGAACCCGTTCAAAGCTGCTACTTCTTGCATTTGAATGGTCAATATTGGCGATCAAAGTGAAGGAAAAACAGTACATAGTAAAATAATTTTAAAAAATCGCATGTCCCTGTGGCATAAAAGGAAATGTTTCATACGAAATTCCGGAAAAGCCATATGTTATACAGTAGTTTTTATGCAAATTTGTCTTGTTTAATAAATGAGCTCCCAACCTTATAAATAAATCTTCAAATATAACAAAGCTGACGGCACATTTGCGATCCTCGTCAAGGAGGAAGGAAGAAGGGAGAGGGGACTCACCACGGAGAAGCCGCTGCTGCGCACGGAGACGTCGCGCAGCTTGAGCGACGGCAGCGCGATGCGGCCCACGCGCACCTCCACGTGGAAGCGCCGCTTGCACAGCCAGGCCAGCACGCGCGGCACAACCCTGCAACAGCACACCACGCTCGCCTCGCACTCACGCCCACGCCACCTCCCCTAAGAGCGGGCAAGGCAAGGCGCTGGGTCACGGAGTCGCGTCGATAAAAACCTGGGTAATAATTGTCTACGAACCAGAGATTTGTATTAACAAGGAGTTTTTTGCTGCCCAATACCATATAACGTAAGCGGTTAATGCATTAATTAATGTTTTAGTTTAATGGCGTAAATAAACACGCACGTATGTCCTTAGCGCGTTTATTTACGTGCCCTTAGCCTGTTTAGATCTACAAATGAAATAAAGCTTGCGGCCATGATAGCGAATGTTCATCTAGAGCCAATAGTTGGATTTAGGTTTTTCCGTAATACTTTTCTGTCAATGCGGTGAAACCTATTCAAACGACCAATTATGCAGTCCCCTCAATTAAAGGCCATTTTTCGTGTAACAGATTGATTTTTCCACCAGATACTTCCTGCGACGGAACGCATTGACAGGTTACTTGGAGTAAAGACATCCAGAATTACTTGTGTCGAAGAGAGATTAATTTCTATTTCAGGTAACAACACCCAGTTTTAATAAATAACTCTTAATTAAACAATGCGTTCACTTCGTCCAGTTCACAGCATTCCTATGTTTCCTTATCTTATGCTCCCACTCTGTAGGAAGTTGTAAGGAGTCGCGGAGCACGCTGCGTGCGCGAATCCGATCTGAAGGTTATCCGCGAACTCCTTCGCAAGTCGGCCATGTTGTCAAGTTTTTACAAGATGTGAATTGCATCTTCAAGTCTAGTTTACATGATCGATTCGGTGAGGACGGGAAGTGAGTTTACGACTAGGAGAACGAATGACAAGTCAAAGGTGCGTTTTGATATTAGACGAAAGGAGTCAAGTGATACTAAGTGCCCTGTTTAAATTTATTTGGTCATTTATGGTAATTAAATATGTTAAAGAGAACATACATTTACAAGCAATTAGGAGAATTAGATTTGATTTCCGCTTCTAGTAACCTCATAACCTTGATTTAGCGGCCTTTAGCGGAGACCATTGGTCTCCGCTTAAGACAGGTTTCACTATCGATTATACGCAACCAACTAGAGGAACGAAATGTCACTTATGACGGCCGGCTTCTGTTAAGGATTTAAATGTGCATTGTCTGTTAAGAACAATCGAAACAAATGAGTTGTAACTAAAAATTGGGACTGAGTACACTTACTGCAAGAAATGGTATTTCTTGTTTATATTATTTTTTGTTTAAGATGGTATTACGAAAAGTTGAAACGACACATGGCCGACAACTCAAATAACAGACTCAGTTATTTTCTGTTCATTGGCCTAATGACGTTAATAACTATAGTACTCCTACTAAATAATTGAATTTATAGCACGTTGCTTTAGAACTGCATCCTCCAGAATAATTCAAAACTAATTGATATTAAATCTGGTTTTGGTTCACAGATATTAACATTTCAGTTTGTTTATAATCACGATGTTACAATATTAAAATTGTTCCTCGTGTAACTTACGTGGAGAAGAATTTTACTCATATTTTTATGCATATTGGCACACCAACAAACTTTATTTTCAATGTCATCGATCATTTGTTTAAATTAAAAACACAGTATCTTCATTTGAAACTCATACTTTATTTAAAAAATCATAAGTTTTCTCTTAAATAGTTCCAGATTTGAGAGGCATGGCAGTACAGCTTGCAGCTCTGCTTCCTTTAAAATGTCGTCTGATACCAAAATACAGTTCTTTAGCATGTTTGCTTCCAAATCTCCCGACATTTCTGTAAATTATCAGCTACCAACGCTTTCAACTGTTTGATCACAGACCTATCCACCCGCAGACGAGGCTTTCCCACATAACATCAAGGGGAACTTGCTTAAAATAATAATAATAATAATAATAATAATAATAATAATAATAATAATAATTACAAAATAGTAAATATAATATATAAATAAAAAATAAATAAATATATTTTATTTGGAAATTTTGTAATTTTAATATGGTAGTTTTAACTGATTTAATTAAAGAAGAATAAAAAGATAAATTAACGAAGACGTATTTTCAGGTTTATTTATTTTGCCCTTTGGAAAAGTTTGAAGCAGGTGATGAGAGGTAATTTTATGAAAGACTATTCGCTCATTCGTCTCTAAAATACCTGTATGGTTCAGCTATCATATCATTTTCTCATTTCCTTTTTTTAAGCTTCTGTTGTACCCTCAAAATTGCGCGCACGTACCAGCGCGTTTGAGAACAATACTGCGTATTATTTTCCTAAAAATGTACTTATATGAGAACGTCGTAGCACTTTGTGATGGGTGGATCGATCAGAAGTTACTCCAGAAGGTTTTCGTTGAAACAATTAGTTATTTATGCACTAGGGGCGTTATAAGAGTTCTGATGATCGAGTGGCGACAAAATGCCCGATGACCTTTGGCCCGAGCCCGCCCGTGGTACATACATAATTTTATTTTTACCTACTTGATTCAGATTTACTTATTTACAATTTAACTAGATGTTAACTTGACTCGGTTTGTCACTTCATATTTCCCTCCCATAATTCCCTCCATAAGAGAACGTGTAGCATCATTCAACTGTTTTCATATTTCCCTGCTCATAGTAACCACGATCCATTCGATACAGGTAAGTTATGTAGTGTATATCGAGCTCCTTATCGAAGGCAATAACAAGCTAAGTATAACGTATCAGTAAAAAATAATGATTTTTCTATCAAAGAACAGCCCTTCTCGATACACGGAAAAAGAACAGATCGTGAAGTAACTACAAAGTATTCATGGGCCATCTTGGGCGAACAAAGCTGACTGACCACACACGGACCGGAAGCTCTTGTTGGAAACAATAAATGCACATAGTATTTCTTTTAAATGCTTTCTACACATCTGATCACAGCTAACGTAAATTTTAATTTTCAATTCACGATATATTTTGATTTATTATAGTGATTCTGGGTGCGTCAACTGCTAAGGTCATTTGCCCGTAAGTGCAGTGCACGTGTATTTCTCGAGGTGGCGGTGATCTTCCCTGGCTGGATGGTGAAATCCGGCGCCGACCTACCATCGGCTAACGGGATTTCCGTCAACTAGATATCTCCGACTAGAGGGGCACCGCCCCAGCCGGGAGATCTAAGTTCCCGACCAGTCTCTCAGCATTTGTGGAAGTGTACTGCATGTTAGTGTCAGTAAGGGGGGGAGGATCGATCAAGGAAGAGGAAGGAAAGATCGCGCGCAGTCCTGGCCCGTTTGTCCTGTCCCCGCAGTCCTGGCGCAGTACTGCTCCGGCATTCACCTGGTATTGATCGGAGAAACCACAGAAAACTACCGATCAGAGCAGTCGGCCACTAGAATTCTCCTCCAGGCCGTGACGTGAATTCGACCTAGCTATCTAGTGCCGAAAATCCTGCCACCGTCGGGATTCGAACCTCGGACCTCCCGGTCAGAGGCAGTGCAGTGACATCAGTCAATGAGCCACCTCTCCCGGTAGACATATTTTACAAAAGTTGATACATTCATTTGCTTTAACTCACAAGGCAATGCAAATAAAACTGGAAATGGCGCTACGATTGACAAAATGTTTAAAAATGTTGTTCCTACATTGGTGTTGAAAATCCTAACTATTTTACAGCAACCTTAACTTACCAGTGAATAATAATGAATGTGAAGGCTTTTTTTATTCTCAACTTGTGGTCACCGCTCTGATCGAAATTAGTGCAGCCTTAACTTTCTGTAACTTTACAGTGGTTACTGTAGCATTTTGACGCGCATGGTTCGCTGCGAAAAACTACGAGATTTTAAGTACACAACCAGCTCTAGATTCCGTCAACTATTTCACTATACAATTCCGGCCAAGGCAATGAAGTCCCGTAACGACTATGCGCTACGGTCCAAAGGGTCGAGTACGGTCATGAGCAGCAACGCTTTCCTCGAGATTAGTTGCTAGTTGTCATGTCGATCAGTAAGAGTTTGTAAGAGTATGTAACGAATCAGTAAACCAAGAGAAATGTTGTACGACAATGTACTAAACATGTTTAGTAAGCGATAGTGTAGTAAATCCAATTATTCGTGAGGGAAGACTTACTAAACATGATTTAGCGTCGTTAAGTAAATCAAATTGGAAGCCCTAAGTAAAAGAATTGTCAGAGGTACTATACTTGTTTCGTTGATAAAACCATTCGGTGAGATCTACGTTTCTTGTCCACACATTTACTAAACACTGCTCAGTAAGCGCGTATTCTCAGAAATCTGACCAATTCGAATGGTTACAGAGCCCGTGTAAACTCCTAGAAATCAAGTCTGTATATAGTATTACACGCTGTACAAACAACATGTTTAGTATTTTATTGATTTTAAATAATTATATTTTGTATTCTAAACCAATGGTAGAAATACTGTTGGTAGCCGAACGTCAGCAGCTAGCGTCCGTAACCGTTCTGCTTCGCCTGGGTCTGTCAGGTTATCGAAGTTGGGGAAGCGAGAGTCCACGGGACCGTTGGGTGAGTGACCGCTCAGGAACTGCAGTTGCTAAACAACCTGGCTGAAGGGACAGAAAGAAAATATTCCATTTCACGTTTCTACTTAATAGAGCTTACTCAGCAGCTTTTAGTAATTTATGAAACGCAACTATTCGTTTATACATTTTCACTTCAATGTGTCTAGTCTATATTTCGACCTACTTAGTTAATATTACAATAGTTGCATTAGTTCGTTTAACTAAATAGCACTTTCGTGAACGTGACTAAGCACTTTGTTCTTCCGAAATATACTATTCCGTACAGTTCAATATACATGATTAATTGTATGAAATAAACAGTTCTCTCCGTGTAAAAGTAAATATTGAAGCCCAAAAGAATAGCAATTGTGCAAGGAGCATACTCCTCCACAATGTCTAATAACTCAAAACGTTGCTTTTTAACTTTTTTAATTACAAAACTTTCACCATAAAAACCGAATCTATGACAGAATATGGAGGTTTCTGTTCGAAATTTTAAAGACTGTCCAGCATTATCCACAACGAGGAAAGAGATGACTGCATTTCAATTTCACTGAGTGCTTCCATGAAACTAGTTATATCTCGTTTAAATTTTAAAGACTAATTTTGCAAGGTAATCGACCGCTGTCAAAGAGAACTAAAAAATACAACGAATTTAAATTTCGGCTGAAAAATTATAATAAATACATGTTTAGTAATAACATTAGCGGCCTGCAGCAGCAAAAATGGCTCGAGTGTGTGGAGAATAAAGACCCGGAGCAGAAAAAAATGCACGTTTTGAAACGGCACACGTGCATATTTCAGTATCTTTCTTCATTGTCACACGACGCATGGTAGTCTTAACGGGACCGAAACGCGCGCATAGGACGTTAAGTTAAATAACTATTTATTTAGAGAAGTTAAAGCGGTTCTTTAAGTTTGAATCTATTGAAACATGTTCTAAGTGTAAAATAATAATATTCCACTTGATTCATATTGTTTATTTATTTATGAATAAAAGTTTCATTTATTTATCCAGAAGTAAAGAAAAGGTTGTTACAAGCATTGATTCCATGACTCGGCGGAAAATGTGTTAAAAACTAGGTGGAGATAGAGTTTAAAAAGTTTTAACAATAGTTTTGAAAATTAGAAAAACCGTAAAAATCTTCTTTAAGTGTAAAAAAAAAGAAATAGTAATTAAAACCGTAAAAATCTTCTTTAACTGTAAAAGAAATAAATAGTATTTATTAGTTGTTGTGACTTACACTAACAATTGTACTACTCGTTTGCCATTTATGATGTCAAACGATCATTAATTATTTTACATTATTTCATTATTATGTTACTTAACCTGTCGGAGGTGGCGAATGGATGCTATGGACCAAAAGCCTGAAAGTTATGTTTCATGATATGGAAATACCAGAGACCTGGCTGCCTGAGTGGACTTCCTGTGAGACTTATCTTCATGTCACTTCAGTCTTATTTTTAGCAGTCGCGGTTACGCATATGCTAGAGGTAATTTCCTGTCCGTATCATTTCACCCTGCGCGCCACCTCTGGCATGACATCCAGCGCTGACGCTTCGAATGCTGACTGCGCGTCCACAGAGGAAGGCAATTCGAGGCAACGAAAAAATATTTACAATTGTTCATTTCATATCATATATTAATTTCACGGAGATGTTTCTTCGTAAGTTTTTTTTTTTTTTTATTATGGCCTGTCAATGATCACTCAGTTAATAGAAATGGCACTTTCTTTCAAAGCTTGTCAAGTAAAGTTTAAACGTTCGCCATTTTCAAAAAGGCAGGCCGAGGTGACTGTTATTAACAAAAAAATATTACCACATGTCCACTTAATAACATTTATTAATTTCATGGAAGTGTTTTGTGTAATTACTCGTCAAAGATCATTTAATTAATGAAAATCACGCTTTTTTTCAACCTCTTGATGTAAATTATAAATGGACGCCATTTTGAATGCAGTTGTTATCGACGTAAAAATTATTTACAATTGTTCACTTAATAACATACATTAATTTCACCAATATGTGTTTAGATGTTTTAATGTTATTGTCCATCAAATTCATTTACTCATTGCATATTTCAGTTCTGCAAATCTCAATTTCCTATGTTTAAATTTCTTGAAAAACAAAGAAATTTGGCAGATTGAAAGAAGGAATTTTTTGAAAAGATATTCAAAATGTTACGCAATTAATTAAAATCTGAAATTTGGGACGATAATACATTTTCAAGAAGTAAACGATTTCGGTATTATGTCCGGAGATAATGATGCTTGATGATAATGATGAAGTATTGGAACACCTCGGAAATTTCAGTTAATGAATAAATTTCAGATGTAAAATAAAATACAAATGAAAACTTTAAGGTGGCATTGAAAACTGTATATTTTCTAATTGTTATTAGCAAACAAAAACATAACATAACTTATTAGACAACTTAAAAAGAAGTTTACAAACATTAATACGCAAAAAACGCAGCCAAAAGTATTGGAACAGGCATATGATCGGTGTTCAAAAATTAAATAAAATTGTAACTGTAAAAAATTAATATTTGGTGAGACGTCCTTTGGCATTTATAATGGCTTCTATTCGACTTGGCATTAATTCTACAAGCTTTGCCGTTATAGATGGCAAGATACTCTACCCTTCTTCCTAGAGTGCGCGCTTCAGAAAATTTTAATATGAAATCGGTCTGTTCCTAATTTTTCTCCAAAAATTTACATAAATATTCAAAAGGATAAATGTCTGGAGATTGTGGTGGCGTTTCTAGATATCGTGATGTATTCTTGCGTTTCAAGCCGTGTGCTTTGGATTATTGTCCTTCTGAAAAATGAAATCGTCTTTGGCGGCCCATTTTTTCAAAACTTTTGTGTAGTTTACTTTACACAATATCGATGAACCTTGCATGGTACATTGTACCATTATAAAGTGAAGATTCCTCACACCAGAAGCACTTGTACACCCCCCGCCGAGTACAGAACCAACTCTGTATTTCACTGGAGGCTGGAGGTTCTCTTCGTGAAATTCGGAGTTTCCCTTTCTCCGCGATATACATCTCCCATCTGCGCCAAAAATATTACATTTACTTTCATCAGTAAAAATAAATTGGTTCCACATTTATTGGGAACAGTTTCAATATTTTTTAGTAAATTCTAGGAGCTTTTTCCTGTTAATGTCATTGATTCAGAATTTCCTACGCCCCACACGTCCACGATACCCAATGTTTCTTACTTACTTAGTATTATGCGAACTATACATAGAGAAATGTCTATTCCAGAAGCAAGTTTTGGAGCAATAAGTTTTGGATATAATTCAACGTTTCGAAACAATTATTGAATCACGTTCATTCAGCCACTGTGGTTTTCCACTCCTGCATTTGTTCATCGCTGTTTCCCGAACACAGTACCTATCCGTTACATTAAGCACTGTAGTGTGTGATAATTGCACAATCTTTCCAATTTCCCTCGATCTGCGTTCATTACGCAAGCGAATTATTATTCTTCTCTCTTCACGTATTTCCTTTTCTTAGCGCCCCATACCGACATTTGATGAACAAATACTTCAGGATCGTATACTTTTGAATCACCGACTGATGAATACCGGAAAGGAAACTGACACGTAAACCGTTACAGCTAAGGGTTAAGAGATGAGTCTCGAGTGACAAGGTGAAGATCAATCTACAGACGGCTGCAGCCGCGGTGACTTCCAGGAAAGCCGTTACAGTGTTAGAAAGTTTGCGTGTTCCAATACTTTTGGCTTCCTTTTTCTATGAGATATTTGTTTATATTTCTCGTTTCTCAACTTTCTGTACTTCATTTTAAGTTGTTTTTATTGCAGCAACTTTACTGTGTATAATGCATTTAATCCGCTGAACATTTGTCATTTATATAACTTTTTCTCTGTAAAATATACTCATATTCTCAGATTTTCAAGGTGTTCCAATACTTTTAAAGCTCACTGTATCCAACAAAACCATTAAAATCTCTCACACATGAATATTTTAAATCAGCAATATAGTTGCTTAGTGTTGCTTAGTATGAGGAACTTATATACTCTTTTTTGTATAATTTTAGGATGAAAATACAACAAAATTTGTCAAAAAAAGGATTTTTTTATTTTTAAGTACATCATTCTACTCAAGAAAAGAATATATATATATATATATATATATATATATATATATATATATATATATATATATATATATATATATATATTTCTTTCTTCTAAGGAAGCTCATTTGAATTTTTCTCAAATAAAAAATATTTTGTGCTTTTGTTACCCAATTTAAAGGTATTTAAGAATTAAAATTTCTAGTAAAAAGATAAAACTTATTTTTGCTTTCATTTTTTAGTATTTCATAGTTACTTTAAACAATTAACAGTATAATTTACTTGCAGTCATCATCATTCATTTAAGGCAATAAGATTTTTTGGAGTAAACAGAAAAAAATAATATTAAGACACATTAATAAAAAATGGAGGCATTTTGAAAACAAATACTCTTTAGATATTGAGAAATAACATGCAATATATAAACTTGTTGGCTCCCAACTCAAATATCATCACAAATCCATTTAATGTACATTAGTTTATAAATCAAAGTTTTCAAATTGAAATTTGTTTCAAAAACAGTGATAGCAAACAGTACATCAAAAATAAAAAATCCATTAGTTCCAAGTAAATGCTCTCACCTCAAGATGGAGCAAATAACTCCATTAGTTTCAATTTCCCCAGCCACACATATCTAGGGTTATGAATAACAAATAAGCAGCTTATGAAATACATTTTGACTGCATAAGTTTGCAAACCTTGCTCAACACTTCCCACAAAACTTTTGAGAAATTAACTGGAGGCAAGAGTAATAAATTTTAAGTCAAAAAATTAAAGCCGTATATAAATAAATAAATAAGGAATGTAGGGGAAAACAATGTATTTCAACAAGTGAAGAAAATGAGGTGAATAGCTGTCTATGAACAATATATACCTTTCTTAAAGTTTTGTGAACATAGTGAAATCAATACCAAATTGCCCAACTATTGCAATAGTATATTTTATGTTTAACTGAAAAGCTATGAATCTTATACTTTAATGTTCAGAGTAAAAGTGAATGTCAATATCATGAACCTGTATTATGTGTAATTTTAATGAAGGAATTTTTTCATTGTCCACTGATCAATTACACCTTCAAAAGTTGTCAGATTAAAATATTATGTGAGAGTCATTTGACAGTTGTGTCTTATTAGATCTCTGATATATTTCACAATGAGGCTCACATTTTTTTATAAAAGTTTAAAGTGTTTTTGTGTACTGGTGTAGTTGTGAGTCAAACAGCACAAATAAGCGACATAGAAGAGAACACCCAACCAATTCAGGAAACCTCAGAGAAGAGACTTCATGGCTGAGGCAGTGAAGCAGCAAAAGACAATGACATCAAACAAATGAGACTGGTTACAATTGCAACTTCAAAAGACTATAATGCATTCAACATTTACAAGAAAGTGTTATGATTAGTTTGAAGTATTTTTTTGATACACCTTTTTAACAATAAGCAAAATTTACACTTGGCAAGGTTGATTGCTTTGTGTCTTGCAGCTGAATCCCTTTCAAGGAAATAGGAAATAAACATTGAACAAAATCAAGACAACTGCAAATGCAGTAAATAAATAATGATACTCATTGCTAGAATGAGAACATAAAATAATCATATTGTTGATAATCATTGTTTTAACTGCTGTCTTTTGATATTCAATGTCAGGTTTGCTATCACATTATAAAAAACATATTTTTACAAGTTACCCTTGAACATGATTGAAATTGAGGAAACCTTTGTGCAATATATATTGTGTAACTTCTTTCAAGTGTGCAATGGGTTTTTAATTTTACAATTCAATTTACATAGAATTAAAATAAAGGACATCCACTGTTTTTCCCATGTCCAAATTCAGTACAGATCTTTCATTCAAAACATCATTACAAAAATAAAATATTAAATTATTAAGATTCATTCAGGAATTAATCACATAGTTTGTTCATCAATAAAATATTCACCTTGGATTCATTTATATTATTTTGAGGAAAGGAAAATATTATTGCATAGTAATTGAGAAATTGTCCACAGGAAATATGAAATGTTGAATGAATGAATGTAATTCAATATCATGGAACCCAGGTGCATATCAATATTTGCAAATATGGGCCTCAATTGAATCATTTATTTCAGAAATCCGTCAAAAGCCAAATTTCTCATTTCGAGAAAACTGAGAAAAATTGTTCCAGTTTTTCTGATTTCAAATATTTTTTAATATGAAAGCAGTTCATAAAGGAATATTTTTCAGGTAAATATGCACTAAACGATTTTTCTATCCTCATGGAACAATATTCCACCACTAACGTGCTTTTTAGATTTTGGCTTTTGACGGGTTTCTGAATAACCGATTCAATTGATGTGAAATGGATACATCATGGAACTTATAGTTATGCCAAATTGCTTCGATTTGCCATATTAATTTGCTGTCAAATTCACTTTGAATATTATAATTATTCTGAAAATTCTAATACTTATGAAAATACTGAAAAACTGACCATGATATCATTTGGTTTGACTACATTCATTTACACATTTCACCAAATAACAGTATTGCAATTACAATCACTGATTTATGAAGTAGTAACTATGATATAATTATACAATCTACTATGATATAATTAATAGGAATGCATCTTGCAGCAACTATGATATAATTACACAGCCAATACATTGTAACTATTATATGCATTATTAATGACTTACGCACAAATATAGCTCTCAACAAAAATCAACAATTAAGAAAAGATAAGTCATTATCATAATTAACCTTAGCATCAACTTCATGAATGCTTTCAAAGCTATTTTATTTAAAACTTTGGGACTTTTAATACATTTTTTTATAGAGAGGGGGGATGTTACACTGTGGCAATCGAATTCTCCTATTCATTCTACATGTTGAATTCATTCAAATTGTAGATTTTTCATAGCATTTAAGACATGTTGGTTTCATATTTCTCACTTACTTTTAATAGTCTTGTTCTTACTTCCAGTAAAGATCTCAGAATAAAGCTAATCAGTAGTACGAACTTGCAAGAGTAATGTATAAATACACAAGATGTTTGTAGAAATAAATTGTCAAATTTCAAGTAATCTTTGTGAAGTATATGAAAGAATGTATTTACACAAATTGCAGAACACAAAATATTTTAGAGCACAAAATCCAAATCCATGAGGCAAATGTCACTCTTAGCAAAGTAACTTAAGATTGTGGAATTTTTTTTTAAAAAATTTCCAAAGCCACTAACTTCATTTATTATGAATTAAATATAATACCTCATTGTTATGGCCCACAGGAAACCTAGTGGCAAGTATCTTTACTCAAATAATTTTTTTCCTTTACATAAATTTAATAGCATAGGAATCAAATATTTGGATAATAATTTATTGATAGACATGTTAATGAAATTAAAATTAATAAATACATTCATAGCAGTTTTAATTAAATTATATGTGGATAAGAATATTTCACTTGAAAACGTATTTAATTTTACTTAATCACATCGAATTTGTAACACCAATGACCTAAATACGGCTTGTGTATGATAACGCGAGTAATTTCGTAAGGTCAACATGAACCGGCACTTCCTAATAAAAAAAAAAGCCCTTTTAACGAGAACTGAAACTAAGGTATTGCAAGCGTCATTTATGTTTTTCCTTAAATTGGTATTGAGAATAGTGATCAAAAGTTGACAGCTGGCAATGAATTGGAAGATAGCACGTTACATGCTAAACGTGTATGTGATATCCCGCGTTAACAGGTCCAATTTAAACGAAACGAAACCAATACACAGCAATGATGAATTACATGACGCAGAGTTACGTAACTTCCTGACACAAACGCCGCAATGTAAACGTAACAACTGTCATATCAAACATGACATATCGAATTTCGATATATTTTAAGAAAAAACTCCATTCACAAAATATGTTCCATCAATTAAAATATGCATTTCCAAGTAGTACAAAGTCTGAATTAAATTATTTAATGACGCTTTCTAATTGCAATGATATGATTTTATGAGATTTCACACTTCACAGGACAAGAGAGGTTAAGTCACTTACCATGATATGCCACAATACAGGAGCGTGCAGATGATGACAAACGCCCCAAAACCATTCATTTTTACTATTATTAATATTTTACATCATCAACACAAATTACAGGAACTAGAGCAAAATACAACGCTAAAAAACGCGATTTCATTGGATCTAAGATATTCACAACCGCTCAGAAGCGCGGCCATCACAGTGGTTTGCGATTGCAGCGCCGGCCGCGCCCGGTGGCTGACAAACACATCGGAAGCCGTGCACATTTCGCCATCAGAGGATCAGACCGTCTCCATGGCAACGGGACGCTTCCAAAGTGGTTTGTAGCAGGTTGCGTGTTTAGCAGAGTGCATTGACGAGAAGCTTGATAGTCTACAACACTAACATTGTGGTATTCTTCTGACTGATCCTTACTTAATGTAAGTATGAACAAAAAGTTCAAAAGTATAAAGCGCATTATTTTTGGGTTGTTTCAAATATTGTAATAATTGAAAATAATCTGTCTGCATGATATAGCATACCTATTATTCACAAACTTCCCACAGTATTATGAAGTAATGTTTTGTAGCGGAGTAAAATTTCTTGAATTTAACAGAAAGTGAAGGAAAGGAACAATGTATTAAAATATTTCAGGATTTCTTGACTTTATCTTCTTGCGGCATATTCCTGCTCTTCGAACATCGTAGACTTGATTTTTAAGCACTTGAAATCTGAGAAATAAAGGCGTATAAACATCTACAAAAATTATTGTCTGGACACCAATATTTCTTTATTCAATAACTTTCTATATATTAAAACAAACAAGATTCTTATTGACCGGGATTTCTGTGACTGATCCGAACAGTCGTTGCAGAAAGGTGAATCGCAACATCCAAGAAAAAGATTTTATGGCACCGACAGGTAAAACAACAATCACTAAAAGTGACATGTTTTACCTGATGCTGGAGACGCAGCATGAACTCCGAAACTTGTAAACTGCAGAATATTTAAATAAACCATGTTATGAAAATATAAATACCTGTAGAATTGTAATATATGTGATTGTCTACAAAAATGAATGGAATCTATTTTTAATATAAAGATACATTACATACAATCAATACTATTACTACTGAATTTATTTTTTTATCCTATGCAGGTAATGTCTTAGAATTCATTTAAAGTAGAAATCCAAAATAAATTCGCTTCAATATTAAAAAACAATTTTTAATGTGATAACTATTGATCATCATCATAATACCATCATTATCATAACCCACAAAGCCATTTGGTCTCTGAACAGCAACTTACCTCAGCGATTACACGCTGCTGTGAAAAGCGAAACGTGCGTGTACGCAGGCGGCGTGACGATGTCGGGCACAAGTAAGACGGGCCTTCAGTCGGCGGTGCGGCGGCGGGTGGCGCGAGTGCGAGCGGGCGGCGCAGGCGGGCGGGCGGGCGCTGGGGCGGGGGCGGGGCCGGCGCCCCTCGAGCTGTCGGCGGAGGTGCGGCCGGCGCCCTTCGTACTCCGCCCCTTCGCCGGCGTCTACAACCCCTTCCCCTACGGCTGCTCCGTGCTGTGCAACCACCCGGCCGACTGCGAAGCGCGTGACGTCGTGCGGCGAGCCAAGGTGACTACTCCTGCCCCATCACACACGCACGCACACGCCTCGGAACTATTACACTATCCTTGCACTATTACTATATCGATTGCACTATGTCAGTGTCTTTGCCTAGGGAGACCGAAAAATGATGACAAATATTCCGTCGGACAACACCAGATCTAGTAATACCATTGCGTTCGATGCACGTCCATATGAATACATTTATGGACAGTTCTTACTTTCTATTAATCACTCATTAAATACGCTTGTATTAAACTGTAATGTATTCGTAGACGAGAAGCAAAGGTTGAGTTTTTAATATTTCAATCGATTCTTAACTTCCCGAGCTCACTTGAAGGGTAAATCTCACCCAACAGATTGAAAAGGTGTAAAGTCAAAATTGGAAAATCTTAAATTCTACGAGAGCAGTTATACTATAAAACCAATGAACATAGATTCCTTCTCGTATGTTTGAGTTTGTCTTTATCTTAAATTTTTTTCCACTTCTGTCATGACTTGTGTGTCATGGTACACGAATAATTGTCATATTGTAAATGTACCCCATTTTTATCGCAACACTATAATTTATTTCCATCTAAAAGAGATTTGTACATGTCTTACCTGAACAACTGAATTATACTGCTTTGTTTTATTTTATCAACAACTTCGGGGGTAAATCAGATATGCATGTAATTAGAGGTGCTATCAACTGACATCACGCGGTTCATACATTCCAACCGTACCCTTGCCAAGTTCTGCTAGTTGTTAGTTGGCAATGCCGATAGGATAATACGTAGAAGAAACCTTTTGTTTTTAAAATTCATATTGCCATCATTCCATATTCCGCCGTACCTCTAATATGTGAGCCTTCCTCATTGTAGCCTTGAAATAGCGTTTCCCACTGATTCTTTGACGTATACTGCCAAAACATTATTTCAAAGAAGGAACAATTTTCACATTTTGAAGGCGAAATAAAAGCCATAAACAATAGGTAAAACATTTGAGAAAATTCTTATATCACATTTTCAAAAAACTATTTCGTAGTAAAAAGAGTATTTGTTGTACATTGTTTAAAAGTAAGAAAGCAATGTAAGAGAACGTCACTGACGAGCGCTGCGATCGCGCCGCGCGTGTGCTCGGCAGGAAGCGTGGGGCGCGGCGGGCTGTGGCGCGGGGCTGGCCGCGCTGGGTGGGCTGCTGCCGGGGACGGCGCCCTACGCGGACGGGGAGCCCGCGGTGCCCGAGGCGCTCTTCCGCCGTTACACCGACACGGACTCGCGCCCGCAAACGCCCGCGCCCACGCTCGCCTCCACCACCGGCCCGCGCTCGCGCTCGCGCACCAGCGGGCCCGGCGCGCCGCGGCCACCCGGCGCGGCCAGTGGTACGGGCGCCAGCCACATCCATGGCCATGTTTTCCAAACATTCATGTCTTTATAAGAGTAAAGATGTTTTTAATATCCGTTTATTGGAGCCGATTTTTTACTTTTCCATGCATTAGTTGTAAATGAAAACGGTACATAACAAAAGAATTGTCATAATTTTCACGTATTATTTAATAAATTGAGCATCCTTTCAAATAAAAGTTGCCAAGGACGAAGCGTCTGAGAAGAAAAAGGAAATCCTACATTCTAGTAGAGTCTCATTTTCGGATAAATGACAGAAGGTTATTCTAGTGCGACAAATGACAACCAATAGGAGAGGCGACTTTGATGTCGATGTTCTCATAACATCAATATAGTTTTTATTAAAAACTACGAATGTACTGCATTGTTTTTGTAATGTTCAATCTTATAATATATTTTTTGTTAATTCCTATTATTTTAGACTTTGTTTTGACAGATAATTCTTAATTGTAAATAAACAAAGTAAATAAACAAAGCCATTCTTAAATCTGCTTAAATCTGCGAACAATAATGTGAGAGTTTATTAAACTCTTTTACCTACATCTATGTTCAAAACATGGCTAGTTTTGGGTCGAAGTATTACAATATCGATGATTAAAACGTGGTTGGCTTTGGACGCTGTATCAATGTTTTAATTTTGAACATAGAAACGACCATTTTTCAAACGACCATGTGTCGCTGTCGCATCCCTAGGCGTCGGCGCTGGCGGGGCAGGAGGAGGAGGGGCAGGGGCTGGAGGCCGGCGCTGTGTGACGCCCGACGCCGCGCTGCACGCGCTGCAGGGCGTGCGCTGCGGCAGGGAGGAAGCGCGCCCGCTGCTCGTGCTCGACCTCCGGCGCTCGCACTCGCAGGTGAGCGCAGCGAAGAGCGACAGCATGTCATCCCAGCACCACCGTTGCCCTCGGACATCTCTAAAATTTTCTGCGTCAACTTCTTCACACTATCCTTGCCTCTTCTTACAGCCTACGTGCATTATTTCTAGAGGATCAAATTACCGTGGACGGATGTAATATTATAACCGGTAGTGGGAGCCAACATTTGGTGTTCTTTTTAAGAGAATATAGTGGTGAATGTTGAATTTTTCGCTGTTTCATGAAGACTGTTTTAATAAGTCATTTAATAGCATTTGTATTAACAAACAATTCAGATAGTCCAGACAAACCAAAAGAAAGGAAAACGATTATATTAGGGTATATAGAAATACTCGTCCGTTTTCGTTAGTTAAGTCACAATTCTTTCAACCAAGTTCTTAAAAAAGAACCATGCAAGTGTATTAAGCATTCTTCTTGGTTCTGCAATAAGTGCCGTGGAACCGGTAAGACTACAGTAAATCCGGAGCTGCCGATTGCCACCTCCATAAACGGCGTCCCTCTGATGCCGCCCTGGATAATATTCCCCTAAAATTATTGTCATCCCTTCCGTGTAGGTAATTTAGTAACGGAACAATGCTTCAGAGTACTAACACCCCCAGTTTTTTCTTCTTCGCTTTTTTCTCTTCTATTTTCCCTCCTGTACGCCCTAAGGAACGACAGTCCAGCCCATTTCGAATATTCTTTTATATTTGGTGGGGTAGTGTATATAATCACCGCCCGCACTTGGGGCGGTGTTGATCGACTGCGCGGTGCCCAGGACGCGCTGAGCTGGCGCGGCCTGGGGTCGGCGGGCAGCGCCGCCGGGGAGCCCGTGTCGCCGTCCCCAGCGCCGTCCCTGTCTCCGTCCCCGCCACGCCCGCCGTCGCCCGCGGGCGGCGCCTCCCCTGCCAAGGCACGCTCCGCAGCAGCACGACGCCCGCCGCCCGGCCGCCGCCCGCGCGCGCCCGCCGCCCCCGGCGCCGCCCCTGCCGCGGCCGCCACCGCCCAGCAGCCCCCGGCGCCGCCCGCCGACGCGGCGGTCTCCGGCGCCTCCGACGCCGAGCGCGCCGACTCGCCCCCGCCCTCGGGACAGGTGAGCCGCCCTGCGCACGAGGCCGAGGACGTGCTTGGTGGTAGGGATCATGATGAAAAGACATGGGTGAGTTGGTCCGGCTCGCCGTTCTTTGCACCAGATACGCCCTGAAGCACATGGCCCAAACAGGGGCATTTCGTTTGAAAAGCCAACCCAGACACTCGCCGCCATGCTGCATGGCATGCGACATGTGTTGAGAAACATTTTGAAAGTGGCATAATGTGACGATTTTCTACCTCGATCAACCACAAATTACACGATAAAGGTGTAGTTGAAATAAAAAATGCAATATTAAAAAAATGCTTCATATATCTGTTTCAACGACTTGTGATGAAGAGTGATAAAAGGTGAAAGTGTTGATGTCCGGTTGCATTTAAAATTCCCGCCAATACTGTGATGCAAACTGGTGCATGAAGCTCATTGGCTGAAGCCGGATAGGCTGCGCCATAGCTCACCCATGTTTTTTCATCATGAGAGGAACGTGACATCAATGTCAATGTTTTCAAAACATTGGTGTTTTTATATGAGCATCGATGTTTTCAACATGGATTTATTAAATTCAATGTTTTTTTACTTTCGATGTTTTGTGTTCGATGTTTTCATGTTTTTCGTTGTTGTTGTTGTTGTTGTTGTTGTTGTTTGTTTGTTTGTTTGTTTGTTGTTTTTTTAAATAAAAAATAGTAATTACAATTTTGTAAACGGTAAAATATGAGATAACGGTAAAATATGAAATAACTGATACCACTCAGTTAATGCGGCATATGCGTATGACTTCCCTTCCTTTCCGTACAATTCTACGACGAATTGAGGAATCTCTGATCCCCTTGAGGTCACCTTCAACACTCGGGTTTTCAAGCCCATTTTTTTAAATCATTCATAGTATTTTCTAAACTTTGTTTTGTCAGTTAAATCTTTATTATCAAGCCTCTGACCGGGAGGTCCTAGGTTCGAGTCCTGGCGGCGGCAGGATTTTCGACACTAGCTTTTCAGCTAGGTCGAATTCAGTCGCTGTCTTGAGGAGAATTCTAGCGGCCGGCTGTTCTGATCGGTAGTTTTCTGTGGTTTCTCTGATCAACACTAGGCGAGTGCCGGAACAGTACCCTACCAAATGGGCCACGGACCGCGCGCGATCTGTCCTTCCTCTTCCTTGTCCTATCCTCTCACCTTACACACTCACTTACACTAACACGCACTACACTACCACATATTTCGGGAGACCGGTCGGGAGCTTAGAGCTCGTCCCGGCTGGGGCGGTGCCCGGCTGGTGGAAGAGTCTTAGTTGGGGGAAACCCCACTAGCCGACGGTAGGTCGGCGCCGGATCTCGCCATCCTGCGGGGGGAGATCACCGCCATCCCCCGAGAAAAAAACATGAACTACACTAACGAGACTAATGACCAAAGCAGTTGACGTGTCCGGAAACACGAAAAAGTCAATCAATCTTAATTATCAAGTTAATAATCGGGGTCACATAAGATGTTTACTGACATTTATAAAAACATCGATGGTTTGAGAATGCAGAGTGCGCAGGATATACAACTATCAAATACGGGTATCTTGAATCATTACCATGTCCAGATCAGCCTACCATGAAGAGATGTCGGATTGTCACTAGTTAACAGCGTTTTACAACTAAATGTACCTCTGAAAATATTCAAATACCTTGGGGGTATTTAGTTACAATTTCGCTATTCAATTATTTGTATTTTCTTTAAATTCCTGAAGATCTATGTGGTGCATTCAAAATTTACTCATCATGGAAAAAAATCCGTGTTATACAGATTCCTCTGTGACATCATTGTGAAGATAGCGTACTGTAACATCTGCCAAATGATTCGTAATTCAAACTCGCTTTCTCAGTAAAAAGTTTATAACACACTTTTGCTTTAGTTTTCATCATTCAGGCAACTATTATTCAGGTCTGATTTGACAGTGTTCATAATGTTTCCCATTCAAAACATTCCACCTTCGCGATTGCGAATGTTTAGGACTTATTTTCGATGCTCAGTGATAAAAATATGCAGTTTGTTGATAATTCTTTACGCAAACACAATGATGATCTCAAGAAAGCTTGTTTCTTTGCTAATCCGAGCGCTTGCGTGCGTCAATGAGCATGTATCTATATGCATGTGTGTGTGTGTGTGTGTGTGTGAGAGAGAGAGAGAGAGAGAGAGAGGGGGGGAGAGAGAGAGAGAGCAAGGGAGAGGTCAAATTTGATCATTTCAATGTGTTAGTAATGTAAGTTCTAGAGCACACAAACACTTAAACTCAAGTTGGGACTCCCAATTCCTTGATCAACAACAGGGCGCTCCCTTGACCGTGGTCCCATTAACTGCCTAACCCAAATGGCTTTGACATTATACTAAGACGTTGGCCTCTTTTGCTGCGGCGCGGCAGGAGGGCGACAGCGCGGCGTCGGCGGACGAGGCGGGCGCGCGGCGGCGCGGCAAGCGGCGGCGGCGCAAGCGCGTGGAGCGCGACGGAGGCCGCGAGCCCGCGGTCGAGGGCCTGCCCGACCCGCAGGTCACGCAGGTGAGCCCAGGGCAACACCTCGACACAAAACGTACTCCACGGAAACTGAAAATAAATTTTGTTAATGGGTATCATTATTAATTCCTAAGTAGTGTCATGACAAAATGTCTAAACCGGAAATGGAATTTTAGTATCATTTACTTCAAGAATGTCGTTAGTAAAGAATATTTTAAAATTATTTATTAATTTTATGGAATCGTTTTTTTGTTTTGCATAAGAGACGAAGAAACTGTTTTGAAGGAAGTGAATTGCGTCCATCATCATCTCTTGAATTTCTTGTCCAACATTCAGGGAAGCATTTTGGAGTAGTGATTTAAAAGAATTCCCAAACAAGTCATCAGGAATTCGTTGAAAACTATGTAATGTTATGTCTCTTATACTTCTGCATAACGAGTTTCTGAATGTCTTTTTCTGGAGGAGAAAATCGAAAATATTTAAATACTTTTTATTCGTAGTTCCACCAAAACATCCCTTAGAAAAACATGAATTTCTGGTCATTGAACAAAAACGCAACGAAACAAAAAGCGGAAAACGGAACAAAAAACCGAACGAATATCGGAACGATATCTTATCAATCATTACCACAAAGTCACCAAGAAAGCAATTTAAAAGAATATCAACAGTTGAAATGCATTTTCATATTTATTCAACTCAGTTTTTTTAAATTACATTGTGATAAAGAAAAAAGAGATAAAAGAAAAAAAAATGGTTCATCGTCATCCAAATCACCCTGGAGATGTGTCATTATATTTCGTCTAACAGAAAAGAAAATTATTTTTATTGAACTGCATTCATGGATTGTTAAGTGTAAAATAATTTGCAATGCAATTCCGTACCAATCGTGGAAATAAATCAATTAAAAAAGTTCCCCACCAGTAGTTCGAGAAACGACAAAGCAGATCGAGTCGCAGGTCCCAAACGTTGGATCGATGACGATCAAACGTGAATGGAGAAAAGACGGACTGATATGAGCAGATTAACTGATTACTATTTGTATGGGAGTAATAAATTATGTTTGTATATAGTTTGTACCTCATCGTTTTTGAAGGAGTTCAAGTCGTTCGTGTTCCGCCAGCATTCCCCCAATTGTATCACTATTCGGTGGGCCTCTGCTCTAATACCCCAAATGTCGCGGGAAGGTGTCGGCGCTGGACGCGTCGGCGGAAGGCGCGACCGCCGAGCAGGCGGCGTCGCCGGCGGCGGCAGAGGCGGTGGAGGCGGCCGAGGACGCCGGCGCGGGGCCGGGCGCAGAGGCGGGGCCCGCGGAGGCGGGGGCCGGTGCTCCAGGGGTCATCGCCTCCTTCCTGGAGCCGACGGTGCTGCGCCAGCTTCAACGCGAGCTCGCGGCTCCTGGCGCACTCGAATGCGAGTTCGATCCCAAGGTAAGACACCTCTGCAATGCGAGCAGCTATACTCTGTCAAGTCAACCGGCTGGCTTTAGCTCAAAGCCAGCATTGCGTGTGTGACGTCGTCGTGATGTGAAAAACAACACAGACACGGAGTTTCTTTGTAAAGGTTTATTTACAATTACTGTATATTACAATGTTTACATACTCCTCCGGAAACTACCGCTACTCCACAGGACTACCATTCCTGAGACAAGCCGCCCCAGCCTGACCCAGTGTACCCCAGCGTGCTAACTTGTAGCACCGCTCCCGGCATCTGCTGTAGCCACCCTCGCAAACCTGCGACCACCCCTCACGGATCAACAAAGTGCCTCCGCACCACGATTCGGCCCAAACTCGAATGCCAATCGCTAACACTCCACCGAAGTCTATAGCGAGGAGTCACGTGACAGACCTCCCACGCTGAAGACCCGCGGACCGCGTCACCTCATTACAGAGTTTTTCGCACAATGGGGCCCGCCGACCAGCTGCAGATGATCTGTCCTCACACCTCATTCTGCGCTAGCTGACCCCCGGATGTTCCCAGACACGCCCCCGCCGGCTTGCACCCTCAGAACGACCGCTCTGGTTGCACCGCCAGCCCGACGCCTGGACCACCCCCTCCCACGCCCCGGCCCGCGCCTTGTGCGGTCCGAAGACTCCTGAAATGCTACGACGTTACACGTGAATCTGATCGGGAGGTCCTTGGGTTTCAGTTCCACTGTTGCGGATATTCGATAGCTACATAGTTAGGTCGAATTCAGCCGCTGTGCGGAGGAGAATTCTTTCGATCGATTGCTCTGATCGATAGTTTCCCGTGGGTTCTCCGATCAACACCAGGCGAATGCCAGAGCAGTACCTAACAAACGGGCCACGGACCGCGCGCGATCTTTCTTTCCTCTTCCTTGTCCTAACCTCGCCACCTCCCGAGGAAAAATATGTATTACATTTGTAGACAGGATCTTAGTAATTGATGCGCCCGGATTCACTAATCAATCAATCAAAACCCAAGAGTGGAGATTAAACTAGACCCAGGCATAGGAGACACCGTTAGCTAGCCGGCAAAGTCGACTCAAAATGCAAAATACAGTTTCACAACTTTATCGAAAGTGTTTACGGAATTACGATTATAATTAGGCGGGAACGGTTATCACACGGAAATTCTGTTTTATAATATTATTTATTATGCGTAGTATTAACATGTAAACTACATGTCTCGAATGAAATACGAGATGTAAATGGTATACTTTTTCTTTACACTGCTGAATGTTGTTCTACTCTATATAAAGCGTAAGTTGTTATATCGAATAATCAATGCGCAAACAATGCCTACCATCTTTCTCTGAAAAATATCCACTTCCTAATTGCTATATCATATTTAATCTCCAAACACGTATCTTATTGTACATATTTAACTTTTTAGGGTCGTATTAATCCGACTTTTGCCAACTAGCGGTGTGTCCAGGCCTGGGCCCTATTTTTATTTATTATCCACTCCTAGGGCGTAAAGGAGACATGTAGCCAGCATAACGGCAGCAACATTTCCACCACCGTATCTAGCTTACTTGGCCTGCCTATACTTTTTCTTTCGTCACACATTTAAAGAAACTGAAACCATTTTCATTTTTTGCCCCGGCCGGGAATCGAACCCGGGACCGCCTCAGAGATAGCTAGCACGCTGTCTATCGTCTACCATCTCATCCGATCTACCCGATATTTAGATACCTAGCTCATCTACCCGATGAGCTAGGTATCAAAATATCTATATTTAATAAAAAAACGGCTTGATCATTATTTAGATACAATTACAGTAGTATTCCCAGGAATTCCCAAAGATTGGACCTACATTCTCTAATTTTCTGAATATCGAGCTTCCTGCAGCGTTTGTTTATGATTCCATTCGGCTCATCATTCATTGCAGTCATTCATAAGTTTCCATTCGATTGACAACCCTTCGCTTGCGGCGCGTGCGCAGCGGCGGGCGGCGCTGGAGGAGGCCCTGCGCGTGCGCGGGCCGCCGCCGCCGCCCGAGCGCGCGGGCCCCGAGCTGCGACGCGTGCACCGCGCGCTGCAGGCGGCGCAGACAGCAGCGGCGGCCGCCGCGCAGGCCCGATGCGACGGCGGCGCCTTCGGCCCCGACTGCTGGCTGGCGGCGCCGCGCGTCGCCTCGCGCCGCAGCGCGCGCTTCCAGCTGCCCCTCGACTCGCGACAGCTGCTCGGTGAGTGCACGCGCTCGGCGCTGCCCGCGTTCGGGTTGGAGGGGGATGGGCCTCCTTCGGAAGCTGACATTGGCAAAGGTGGCTCAGTGCATCAACTGATGTCGCTACACTGCCTCTGACCGGGAAGTTCTAGGTTCGAGTCCCGACGCCGGCAGGATTTTCGACACTAGCTTCACAGCTAGGTGGAATTCAGTCGGTGTCTGGAGGAGAATTCTACCTACCGGCTGCTCTGATCGGTAGTTTTCCGAAGTTCCTCCGATCAACACCAGGCGAATGCTGGAGCAGTACCCTCACAAACGGGCCACGGACCTTGCGCGATCTTTCCTCCCTCTTCCTTGTTCTATCCTCCCCCCACACACACACTTACACTAACATGCACTACACTACCACTCATGCCGGGAGATCGGTCAAAGACTTAGAACTTGTCCCGGCTGGGGCCGTGCCCCGCTGGTGGGAGATACCTGTTTGGGAAAAAAATCGCTAGTCGACGGTAGGTCGGCGCCAGATCGCGCCATCTAGTGGGGGAAGGTCACCTCCACCTCCCGATGAAAAGCATGCATTACAAATGGCCTCAGTAGTTGACGCATCCGGAATCACTAATCCATCAATCAAATCGGAAGCTGACATCGGCAAAAGTGGCTCAGAGCAACAACTGATGCCACTGAAGTGACTCTGTCCTGGAGGTTCTAGGGTTCGAGTCCCGATGGTCGCAGGATTTTTCTACACTAGCTTGTCAGCTATGCCGAGTTCAGCGCTGTCCGAAGAATTCTAAGAGCCAACTACTCTGATCGGCAGTTTTTAGTGTTTTTTTCCTATCAACACTAGGCGAATACCGCGCGCGATCTTTCTTTCCTCTTATTTGTCCTCTCTTCACATCTTACTTACACACATTTACACTCGTATGCACTACACTACCGCTCACTTGTTGGGAGGTTAGAGCTTGTCCCCTCTCGGGCGTTTCCACGCTTGTGAGAGATACCTGATTAGGGAAAACCCGCAAGCTGCTTAGGGCGGCGCCCTATCTCGTCATCCAGCGGGGGAAGATCACGGCCACCTCCAGGGATAAAAACCTGCATTACACTTACGGTACTAATGCTCTTAGCCGTTGATGTGCCCCGGGGAGAGGGGAGAGAGGAAGAGAGTGAGAGGGTGGGAGAGGGGGAGAGACGAAGAGAGGGAGAGAGAGGGAGAGGGCGAAGGCGATATGAAAGGTGATGGGGATCTTAGCAGAAGTCGAGCATCTTCACTGATCATATTACATCACACCATGCTGCACATATCTCTCCGGCGACAACGGCAATAGCGGCGGCGGAGCCCTATGGGGTTAACATCTTGTCTCCGATGATACTCTGCATGGACACAGTTAATCACCTGTCGACAAAGCCTCCTCAATTCTCCTCCGGGCCCGTGTATGCATACGGCGCGGCGCCTTGCTTGCATTCGATGGTGCCTTTCAGAGATCACTCCCGGAAGATCGCTACCGATTTGGAAGTCATGTGTATGTGGTGGGATTTTGTAATGGTGACTCACCGCAAGAGACTGTCGTTCAAGGAGGCAACGGTGTTGCCACAGAATAATGGCATCTGATTGTATATGCAGCTTTTCATTGTTTTGATATTACAAGAGAATTTGTTTTGGTATCAATTTACAATAAGTACTCTAATAATGTGTAATGTGTAATAATGTGTGTGTAATAATTTGTGTAATAATTTAATGTGTCATAATTTTGTTTTGTAATGTCCTCTACTCCACGTGTGAGACTCTATACCAGTCGCTAAACTCAGTACAGATCATTTACCTAATCGTCTAACGCAGGCATGTCAAACCGCGCCCGAATAAGGCATTTGCCCGTCTGGGAAGACCGGCGTTCCTACGTGCATGGACAACTTTCCTTGACTGCTCTCATTTCCTCGTCAAATCCACAAAGGGGTGTACACGCGCAAGCTGAAGCGGCACGAGGCGCGAATAGTGGCTTCATACGAAAATATGCTTGCCACATTCGTGCTATCAAACAATAGAGTTTCGTATTATGTTTATATTCTTTACTACTTATTACTATTTTCAGTTTATTTTCTTTTTTTAATTCTACCTTGACTAAATACTTTCCCAAGCGACAGAAATATGTTTGAAATGAATGAATTCTTTCGTTGCTTTCGTTTTCTGTAGTTTTATTAAATCATTCAGTTATTTGTTGCATATAGCAATAATGTGGAATAAATTAACAAGTTTTTATAAATTAACAATTCTCGCTTACGGGCGGACAACTTGTTTAACAGAAAAATCTTTGTTAAACCTCCTAACGTGAACATAGAATATTTTACAATTATTGCACTCTTAAGCAAACAGATTACAAAACCAAGATTCTTTCGATTCAAAATGTTGAATTTTACTCTCATTTGACAATTTGAAATCTAACCGATGTATTACTCCATTTTAATGGATCTTTTTTTTTACTTTAGAAGAAAATGGAATGAAAAGCTACATTTGGAGAAATAATTGCCAACAGAAATGCTAAAAGAGTCAGGGGCCAGGTATCTTTGACGTATCGCCACTTCGGAGCATTTTGTGCAACCCTTACTTTTAAATCTCGCGCTAATTGCTCTGGGCGCAGTATCCACGAACTCTAGTAAGCTGCAGTGCCGGCAATCTTGACATGCCTGGTGCAACGCATTGTGACAGCCCCGTAATAAGTGGACATCCCAAAAAGAGCTCGTTTGAGAGGGTTCGCTTGCGAGGTGAGGCGCGGCGCAGTGCTGGATCCTGTGCGAGTGTTGAGTGAAGGGGGCGCGGCGGCACGTGCGCAGTGCTGACGCCGATGCAGTACCTGGCCGAGCACGTCGCGCTGGACGCCGGCCGCAAGCTGCTCTGTCGCCTGGTTTTCCTGCGCCACGCGGTCGACGACCTCCTGCCGCTGGAGGTAAGCACCCCTCCCTTCTTTAGTTTGCCCCATGGTCTCAAGAAAAAATCGTTGACATCATTAGGCACTTCTTAAGAAAATCACTTGTTACGCCTAGATTTTGAATAGCTAAGTTTTAGACATTTCAAAGTCAGTTTCAAAAAGCAATTATTTTATACTTTAAAAAATAATTCATTTTAAGTTCCATAATAATATATGTTGATGATGAATTTAATTTACTTTTTCCCCCAAAAACGAAAGACACAAGTGATTTTTCCCGATATTGAGATCGAGATTATTTAAACAATTAATACACGAAATCGAAACTATTATTGCCTAGATTATATAAACTTTTCTAACACGTAGTGTAGCCAGAATCTGTGTTTTGTTGGTCTTTTGATGCCGAAAAATCGAATGACGGCAATACGTCTGTCCGTCTGACTGTGAACAACGCTAGCGGCTAAACTGTTCTGCCGATTTTCTTCAAAATTGATATTCCTTGATTTGATCTGACTGATATCGCGGCTCCTTGAATTTGAAACCGATATTTTAATTTTGGGGAGTACTTTACATGAAGCCCCTGGGACATTTTGAAACTTTTCGAAAAAATGGTTCCAGCGTTTTTGTTTACATTTTGTTGCTGGTTAGTGCGAAGGCCATTTAAAAGAATGGTGCAGGTCTCATGTTCGTTGAAAATCCTGATTTTTCGAAAATTGTAAAAGTTAAAAAGTTTTCGGGGTCTTCCAACAATTAAACTATTAAAGGTAGAAAATGTTTCCTTTAACGAAAACTGTTCTTTAGAGATAGATTTTAAAAAATAAAGTCATTTACAGTTTTTCGAAATTTTGATAACTTTTCGCGTAATTTCGCATACTACATAACCATGAACAATATCGCGAGAAAGTACGTGCTGTTGTAGCATCACTAGTTTATGTATTAGATAATTCAATTCAACAATGCTTCGTTTATTATTAAATTTAGTGATAGTTTTCGATAAAACGAAATATTGTCACTATTTTTTCAGCTTAATTCCATTTATTTATTATTTATTGTATTTTCAAAATTAATTGTTCATGGGTCTTTTCGGTTCTTTTCACATACCAGTATGTAAAATAAATGATAACCATCTGGAAGTGTATCGTGACACACAAATTAGGAACCAATTAACAATGTTATAGACGTTCTAACTAAATGAGGTGTGTGAGAATTAGCAGCTTCGAGATTCGTTATGTGTAGGGCTTAGATGCCAGAGTAGTATTCCATATGTTCAATAATAAATATGAAATCTGTAAGTTACAAAAATACAAGATTGTGAATCGTTATTTTTCGCGCATTTGGTAGTATTGAAACACGTTTAACAAACACGTTAAAAATTATTTCCAGTAAATATATTCTATTGATAAAACAAAGATTCTCCGTTGTTAGTTTGAGGGTTTTTAATATGTGTACACCCAGACTAGTTATTAAGTTTTCAAAGTACATAAATATATTAGATGTGTTCTAATCTGCGAGACTAGTTGTTTAGAACAAAAGGCATCTATCTTATATCCTTAATCAGGTGTTACATATTGAACATGTTTTTATTTCCCAAGAAATATCCAAGTGTAGCGCTTATAACTCTTCAATATTTCTTCTCTTACGAATCTATGTAATTACGGTGATTTTAATTTCAACCAAGGATGGCAAGATCACAAATGTTTAGTGGCATGATTGCTTCCCGCAACACAAAAAAGACATTTAACATTCAAATGCAAATGATAATTAGCCTCAGTATTGAGGAAACCCATACCTCACATTTTTAAAGTAGAAAATATTTAATAATTGTGAATGGGTCGAGTAACTGAATCTCTCCCTGATATGGAATTGCCAGGGATGTACGTAAAATGCAACTTACTATATTGTAAAAATATTTATTTAAGAAATAAAAAAGATACAAAAGAGAAGAAAGGTTATAGATGAACCAGTGACTAGCGAATCACAATTCGTACCTTAGAAGGCTTTTAGGAAGTTAAAGATGAACCACGCGTAAAAGCGAAAAAAACGAACACTATTTTTATAAAAGAACAGTCTTGCGCACACTTTTGTAAAGTAGGGGTTTTTGGTCTTTAGTGGATGCTTTAGGGGGCAATATTTTTTTTGGGGGGGAAGTTCTTTGTTTTTTTATTTTAATAAAAAAAGATATATTGTTTATCACAAAACACAAAAATTGTTCCCTATGATTAATGCAGGTATATTTATTCAAATATAACTAAGTATAGTAAAAACACAGGCGTGTAAGATGATTTGAATGAATTCCCTCGTTTAAAATTGCGTTGTTATTTGTCACATCCAAAGATTTGTTGTTGGGAATGGAAGGAAAAACAGATCGAGTTTCCGCCTGAGTAACTAGTATTGTGTGCGAAGCAACATATTTGCAGATGGTAATAGTAAAGTGGACGAATAAGCTTGTAACTATAAGAATAGAATTAATTTAGGTGAACGAGTAATTTTGAAATATCGTTTGATTTGGAAGGTGGAAGGAGCCCGGACGTCGTCTAGTTGTGATGATTTTCCCGCGACGAATGGGAAGTAATTGAAAATATGAGGCATACATTTAGGAAGGTCAAGTGTTGTGATACAAATTATGAACGAATATTTCTACAGATAAGACAACCTTCCGATAAGACGAGATATACATTTTCTTCAAGGTTTTATGTTTTAGCTTATATCTGTCCTATAAGACGACTCCCGAAAAGTGAACGGCTTATGAATTTAGTTTAGATCAGCGACTGACAGCACTGCAGCATAAATGGCAGCGTTAGCTTCTGGCAAACATACTTACGTTTTTGCCTGCGGATGCTCACATGAATGAATCTTGATCGCGCATGTATTACCACTATCAAGTTTCATTGTAGGTTGTGTCGTGTCTTCAAACAATTTGAACTTGTAAGTGTAACAGTTTTTAATTGTTTCTGTACTGTTCTATAAAACGACCCCGTTTTGGGGGGATCTTTTTTAATACATCTATTGTTTTATCAGCCGAAATATACGGTACATATTTTGGTGATTCTCAAAAGTTCAAGGATAAGTCATGCATGACGGAGTGTAAGAGATTACGAGGTATTTTCATGTATTAAGAGTGAATGATTAAATGTTATATTAGTTTATATTGTTATTGTTTGGGTATTTCAATTTATGTTTTGTAAACTGCTGCGAAAACGCGATACGACGGTAGTTCGTAAGTGAAATTAATGTGTATTAAAATTTGTATGAGACATTAGTTGTTGTTTTTTTATTTTTAATTTGTTGCGAGTACTTTGACGCAACGCGTCTCCAAGCCCCTTGGGGGGGCGTTGAGCGCTTTGCGCTTTTCGGAGTAATCCTCCATTAATAACAGCGCTTTTTTTAGTAATCCTCCGTTAATATTATGTCTGTCGCGTCTCATCGCAGTCAGTTGTCAAGAAGACCGCCAGGTAGCATCTCCGCGTACGCGCCTCCTACCACGCGCTCCTGTGTCACTACCCAGCGGCCATAATTGGGAAGGAATAAGGATAGGGACAGGGTTTAGAACAATTCACAAGGGTTGGACTAGCCCTTGTGAAGCAGCCAAACTCGTTTCGTTGGAACAAGTTTCATATTATGAACCGAAATGGCCGTCTTGTTATTATGAATAGTAATACTGTTTTTTGCTGATGTTTTTCTGTTTCATTTAAAACAAAAAACAAATCTCATATCCTCGGTTTTCTCAATTCATCACCGCAATCTACTGAGTAGAGTATCAACTTAAAAAGTTTCGGAAAGCCATTGCAGCGGTGAATAATTTGGCGTGTGCCTTTGGCGGTGCATAGCGCATGGACACTGCGTTGTGCGAAGTCCTGGGTGCGCCGGCGCCGGCGGCTGCCTCTACGCTGGGCGGCTGGGGCGGTGGCGGGCCCGGAGCCGAGGCCGAGGGCGAGCGGTCGTCGGACGAAGGGGCAGCGACGGCGATGGGCTTCCGAGCGTGGTGCGGCGCGGCGGCGCTGGCCGAGCGCCTGGCGGCCGCCGCCTACGCCTCGCGCGCCCAGGACCCGCCCCCGGAGGTGGAGCAGGTGGACCTGGCAGCGCTCGAGCGGCGGCTCATCGCCCTCGGCGCCGCGCCCAGGCCCGGCTCCTGCGCCACGGCCCCAGACGCCTCCGCGCCCCCGCCGCCGCCGCCGCCGCCGCCACCGCTCATCGCGCTGCTACGCGCCGTGCGCGACGCCTAGGGGCGGCGCTGCTTTACTCGTAAATTATGCCAATGGTATTTCGCTGGAACTGCAGCATCATGTAGAGCGCCAGCCTCGAAATACCATAAACAGCTACATTCTTTATTATAATTCATTATATTATTTATTATTATTATTATTATTATTATTATTATTATTATTATTATTATTATTATTATTATTATTATTATTATTATTATTATTATTCTTTCTTGTTCCTCCAGTTCAACACACCATTTATTCGGAAATGAATTTTTACACCGAATAACACTGGAAGAACATTCATCGGTCTCGTATATGGAATCTCTCCACATATAAACATAAAATATGGATCCCTCCGCTTACTCGTACTTAATATGGCTCGCTGCCATAACCACGGGCGTACGACGACCAAAAATAATTACCAATACATTTCATTTAATAGTAACTGCAGAGTACGCCATTAAAATTAGTCACATGCAGTTTTTACTGTTCTTTGACAAAAAGTAATCAAATCAAAATATTTTCATATTAGAAAACACGTAAGTATTAAATGTTGAAATAAAAACACAAATTGTTATTACTTATTACCTAAATATATATTTATTTTATAATATTTATTAATTTTATTATAAAGTGTGAAGTAAAAATGTGAATTTCAGAGGAATTAAGAACTCCCTCTAACACTTACTCATATTTCATAATTTACGGCCACACCGGCTGCCTCAGAGATCGCGTCAATGACACTGACAAATTAGCTTGTAAATACATCTAAAGAATTTAATGCTTCACGCATTGTAAAAAACGTAGAATATGTGGATTTTGGTATTTAAAATATTACAAAGATTTAACTTAGGACACACTCAGTTGGGTAATTTAGTGGTTGAATTCGTGCTTTTTATTGCAGTCAAAACAAAACGAAAGTGAAGAATCTCTAAAACAAACTATTTATACATACCAACATTTTACGTAGTAATATCATTTCATTGTATCTAAGAATATAACGTTTTGAAATAAAAAAACACTCGCGCATTCGTTTGGGGAACATCTTCTCACATAAGCTTTTATTTCTGTGTATTTTCGTGTATAACTGTTTAGAACACAGATTATGAAGCCTTGCGGACGTTATACATAATTAATCTAACGAATCTAAGCTGTAATATTTTATTCAATTGATTAATTAGCGACTCCGGAAGTCATTAGTCCCGTAAGTGTAGTGCATGTTTTATCGCGTTAGTTGGCGGTGATTTTCCCTCCAACTGGCGAGATCCGGCGCCGACCTACGTCGGTTTCCGGTTTTTTCCACAGCCAGATATCTCCCACCATCGTGGTACTGCCCTAGCCGAGACAAGCTCTAAGCTCCCGACAAGTGTGCTAGTTTAGTTCATGTGAGTATACGTGTATATAAGTAAAGGGTTGAGGAAAGGAGAAGGAAGAGGAAGGAAAGATCGAACGCGGTCCACCGCCCGTTTGTTTGAATTCTACTCCAGCATTCACCTGGTGTTGATTGGAGAAACCACGGAAAACCATCGATCAGAGCAGCCGGCCGCTAGAAGTCACCTACAGACAGCTGCTGGATTCGACCTGATTGGCAAGCTAGTGTCGAAAATCCTGGGACGTCGGTACTCGAACCTTAGGGCCCCCCGGTAAGAAGCACTTAAATGACATCAGTTGATGGCCTGAGCCACCTTTGCCGGTTATTTATTTTATTCAAAAAATAATTGGTCATTTTGAAATAAACTGACGAAAATGCTTGTGATCTGGATGTTCATTAGCTCGGCAGTAGTTACCCTCGTTGGCTTCAGTCATATCGCAGTACCGAGAATATGCCAGGAGATGCATTTATTTACACAACGGGCAGAAGATCAATAGTGACCAGCTATAAATAGACATCGAAGTGAAAAACAATCACAACTGAAATATCAGCAATGATCACCGTCATACTCGTAAAGCAGCACGAATGCTATGCTTCCCTCATCGTGGAACAATGCATCTTGCACTGGTGTTTGTCAGGTGGCTTTTACAGCGTCAGTACGCGTATCTGCCAAATACCAACGCGCGATGCGTTGCTTACCATCCAGGGACAAAAAACATATTTCGTTACATGAGATTTCCCGCAAAAATGTGGTCATCTTCGACCTCCAGCACGACCTACAAGCTTTTAACTTTTATTATGGATCGACAGAAACCCTCGACCAGTTTCTTAAATGACCGAAAAGCGAATATTATTGTTATATTTATTACAATTCCTTTCCTTCCCTTTCCGCCTCGCTAAAATTTCGCATTTTGGTCCCCAGTATTACAAATGAGTCCTACGCACCTGGCATGAGCAAGATGATTGTAACGGATGAGGTCAAGAAGACCAAGATGAATACTCCAACTTCTTAGCAAAATGTGCATCACAGAAACGAGATGATAGTGGGTAGGCTTTGAATGAACATGACTCCCAAGAGGAATCTCTTCTCAGACATCTCTTAGTCGTAATTACAGTCAGCAAAGAGAATGAGACATCGGTAATTGTTTCCAATTATATGAATGGTAATATTGCAGTAATATTAGTATGTCGATATTGATAGTTGTGGACGTTTCTAAGACCTATTTAAAATATATTTTATTTGTTAAATTAAATTATAAAATTGGAGTAAAATTAAATGAATGTGTTTAATTTAAGCATTTAACTATTAATATTTTGAAATTTTTTTTCAAAATATTAATATTTTTTCGCATAATTTGGAATTATATACTGTCAATTTTCCAGAAATATGTAAACAAGGTTTTCTCATAAACACATTTCCTTTTTACGTTTTCTACGGAATAAAAATAATGCACTGAATAATATGGCCCAAGTGCTATTTTTCTCGTAGCCTTGGCGTTCTCGAAGGGAGGGGGTTAAAGAAACGTGGCAAGAAGGGAACATATAGAGTGTTTCTTTTCCCAACAAACTTACAAAATGTTAAAATAATATTATACTAGTGGCACAGACTTTCTCGAACTCGTTAGTTTCCTATTCTTTTGAGTTTGGGCTAACTTTTTCCGTTTTGCCCCACCCACTCCCCAGCTGCTATTTATCTGTGCATAAAAGATGTACCTGGACTTCTGATAGTACCTACCGCTCCTGTGGTGACTGTCCCAAAAACGAATACCTTTTCGCTTCCTGAAAATCGCACAGGTCTCTCTCGGCATTGTACCTTACATGTTTGCCTATAATATCTCTTGGGCCCACCGCAGTGCAACATCCAAGTACCATTGTTCTTGCTGTAGGGATCCAGTCCCCCAATTACACACACCATGCCTGTCAGGCCCAGATATTCTGAAAGGATTAGGATATAGGAATAATACAGAGGAACTTGGAATGTCCCCCACAACACGAACACAAATTGAAACATTTATGTCTTAAACGGGTTTCGAAACAACAGCATTGGTGTCCACAGCTTGTGTCCGCGAACTTGGACTCATTCGCTTCAAGCTCCTGTTTCACAAGTCCGACTCACCAGATATAAATGTCTTAAACCCGATAAAACCAATATTACTAAAAATGAACTTTTTATACATACGCGGACTTCAATATGCTTTGAGGCATTGAATATATGAATCTGAAAGATAGAGAGGTTCGTTTCCGTACCAAAAATCCAAACAATGTTATTTTAACTTTAATATCTATCAATATCGCACTCAGAAATTAACATTTTTTTCAAAATTAATAAACCCTACAGAAAATGTAGTAGAGCATGATATTTACAACACATGTCAGTTAACACAATGGTTTTTGTTTACTTTCAAGGAATATTTACATTGAGGAGAGAGTGTTTTAACAAATATATTTTTTCCCACAATTTCTCGGTTTTTCGGTCTCCTCATAGCAGAATGGACATGTGATTGTAAGTACAAGGTCCCGAAAGTAATGCGTCGCATTTTTTCTGGCGCGACTATTAGTTGGAGAGCGGCCAGACTGTTTTGGATAGGGTAAGGGGAGGTTTAGCTTTTCAACGGTGCCTAGCTCCGTTGTCTCCGTGTCCTGGGGGTGATTAGAACGTGTCAGTTTGTGATCGCCTGTACAGTAGTCGCATAGTACTTATGATGGAGAAATCTTTGGATCAAACATGCGCAATCAATTTTTGCGTGAAGCTGAAAAAGACGCCGCTGGACGCTTTCGAAATTTCATCCTAATTGTTTGGACACTGATATCACTGGGGATGATACGTGGATCTTAGAGTTTGACCTGAAAACAAAGAGGCAGAGAACGGAGTGACCCATCTCGGAATCTCCGTGCTCCAAGAACACTCGCATGAGCACATTGCGCGTTAACGTCTTTCTCACGGCTCTTTTTGACACAAAAGGGTTGGGGCACAGTTAGTTCGTATCTCCTGGACACACCTTAAACGCCTAATTCTACAACAAGGGATCAAGAGAATGAACAACAGGATCACCCGCGTCCGAAAGATCAGCGCTTCGTGGAAGCTTCACCACAACGCGCCGGTCCACGCCGCCTTCGATTTCGCGGGCTACCTGACCCACATTGGTGAGGCAACGCTTCCACAACCACCCTACAGCCCCGACCTTACTCCGGCGGACTTATATTTGATCCCTCGGTTGAAAAGGGTTATGAAGGGAACGCATTTCAAGACTTTAGAAAACATCGAAGCAAGTTCGACGAGGGTTCTAAACTTCTCCGTAGACTTCCTGGGAGCGTACGATGCATGTAAATTGTGCTGGTAAATATGTATTGATTCACAAGGGTCATACTTTGAAGAATTTTAAGTTGATGTGTACCTATTTGATTAATAAATTGGTTTTTAAAAAACTGCGACACATTACTTTTGGAACATACCTTGCATATCATAGAAGAAAGAAATTTGAAACAAGTAAAGTTTCGCTGAAATATGTGGAGCCGTTTTTGAGAAAATGTTTCAGTTATAAATAATTAATTGTGGATAACAAATTTAATTTGAAGAAAACTCTCATTTATTAAGTATAGCGCACAAGAGTGAATCCTGGTCATACACACAAATTTTCATTGAAAAAAATTGGAGCCGTTTTTAAGACAATGTTTGTTATTTTGAAAATGAGCCAATTTGAACTCAAAATTTCAAACTTCGTCAATTTTTGAAAATTCAAAGTTAATAGTGAAAACACTGCCTATACCATCTTTAAAAGTGTATTTCGTCAGACCGTGCTATCATTCAATTCCTTGACAGGAAATAATGATTTAGAAAGTGCTTAGTATCGGATGACCCACAAACATGTCGAAATAGCATTGTTAAATATTTACACGGTTAATGTTGCACCACTTCATTGTTTTCTTTGCACTCTATTAGTAGAATATCATTAAAATGCCATTATACTACTAAAGATTATACCCTTTACTGCAAAAAAAATCTTTCAATCAGAGGAACATTTTCGAAAGTTAATGCTGACCATAAAAATTACAATTCATGAAGAATTGTATGACTCCTCCTTTCGAAGTTGGTTAAAAAGAGGTACCAAGAATTGCTAAATTTCCAGTCAAATTCGTTCATAACCCGACTTACAATCGTGAAGTATCCTTGTTTTCACAAATTTACAAGTTAAAAACGGACTATATATATATATATATATATATATATATATATATATATATATATATATATATATATATATAATTTAACTCAAATAATTGTTTGTTCGAAATTCTGGAGGTGCTGAATCAACCAAATCTGAATGACTGGCACAAAACTAAACTTCCGCATTACCAAATTATTTTACAAGTGTTTTATTTGCTGTTGAATAATAATTGATTCATTTTACGAAACAAAGACCCAGAATCCATCAGGTAAAATTAATATGAATGAAATGACAATTATCACATTATTTGTAAAGTGGATCTACGAATGACGTGTGACACATTGAAAAAAAATGTAATTTACTTATATTTTACTTTTAATAGTACTTTCTAGTCATCGGGAGCATATCACTACATTACTTTGATTTTTTGGCGTAATTATCTAAGACCTTCAATGATTTCATTATCATTATTTTCAAATATAACTTACAAAAATGCAAGATTCGATGCGTGCATCTAAATGAAAGGCAAAAGTGAAAATTCCGTGAGGTTCTACTCTTCTGCAGAATTAACGAGAGGATTCCGGCCCCACAGGTAAGAACTGAACGCAAGTAGATTGTAAAGATTTTAACTCGTGGCAAAGAGCCCAGATGCATTGGAGAGAAACACATCACAAACCTTGCTCGAAAGTTTATCAATGGGCGTTTAGAATTTTGTCAATATTCAAATGACAAAAATCTCCTAACAGTAGTTTACTTCATTATACACAACGTACGAAAGAAACGCAATGAAAGAAATATATTTGTCAAACTGCGAAATTTAAAGCATCATTGTCAAAATAAATTACTTATGTTTTCGTAAATTTAGACTACTTTCTAGAAGTGGTTATCCACATCTTCAGTATTCGCAACATTTAGTGCCAAATGAGATGTCAGGATTTTATGACAAAATTCACAGCTCTTACCTTTATAACCACAGATGGCGTGACATGTTTACCGTAACACGTGTTGTATGAGATGCGCGTGTAACATGTAACCTGAAATCATATTGTTTTACTCAACAAACTAAACCGATTAACTATTACATTATGACCACCCAGACACGAAAACAGCAGAACGCGGAGGATCTCACACGACGCGCTGGAAATTGGAATATAAAGGTCAGATCCACAGACTCGCTGTTACCTTCATTGATTGGTGTTTCCGAGCACGTCAACTGCTAGTCTTGCATCTCGTACGTTTTGTGCACGTTATATCCTGAGTGGTGGCGGTGTTCCTTCCCCGCTGGAACGCGAGATCCGGCGCGCTGACCTACCTCACCTTGCGGATATCCTCAGCAGGGCACTGTACCGACCGGGACACGCTGTAGGCACCCGACTGGTCTCTCGACATGTGTAATAGTGTAGTACATGTCAATGTGTGAGGCGAGAGGTGAGGGTGGAAAAGGGAGGATGTGGAAGGAAAGTTCGTGCTCGGTCCGTTTGTTAGAGTACTGCTTCGCTATTCGTCTGCTCTGAGCTAAATCAACCAATCTCGTCGTTATCAGTATCTTTGACGTCAAAATGGGAAAAGCGGTCGATACATCAGGTTGACAGATGGCACAGTGCATTCGTACATCAGATTGTGATGGCACAGTGCATTCGTACAAGCATACCTGAAACAGCTCCTCTTCTTGAGATATCGCTGTTGTGAGCACGTTGCAAATGTGATGCAACGATGAAGAATCCATGACACGTCTATCCCTGTATCGACCATAGCGCATTGACGCCATAGAGCAGCGAATACTGTCGCTCATTGATCGTAACGTCCGTAGGACACGAAAAATCGCAGAGGTACAATAATGAAACGAAGAATAATGCTTCACAGCACTCTGTTCATCGGACACTGAGGATGGGGCAGAGGAGTCGAACTCCCACACTGACTACAAGACACCCTTATGTCGCCTGATCCGATGAATTCTATTTAATGGTTCATCGACGACCGAGCGCGCAAACGCCGCTCACCATCGGAGGTTATGGTACCGGAATGTAATCTACAGCAAAGACGGTCTTAGGTAGTGTAATGATATAGATGAAGTTTTTATGTCAAACACTAGGACCATTATTCCAGTACGCCAGTTCCTGTCACCTATCCGGTTCATGGACATTATTGCCTAACTTCATCCGTCCAAGTGTTCCATGCTGGCAATGGCCACTTTCTTAAGGGCATTTCGCAAAACTACATTCCCAAGATTGTGAAGGTCTGGTTCAAAGAACAAAAATATACATTAATGCTCGGGCCCTAAATGGCCCGAATACGAGCCTTATTGAACGTTCATGGGTTGGCTGGTTGGGGAAACTGGTCCGAAATCACCACAACTCCACATGTATGCAGAGTAGGGAAGGCTTGCTGGAAAGCTTGTGGACTCTGATACATCATGTTACCAATCCAACCTCGCTGAATCAATGTCTCGCCGAGTGACCTGCATTATAGAGGATAAAGATGGTATACTTCACAATATTATGTAGGTGGTCATAATGTAATGGCTCACTGGTATAGATGTACTACAAATCTTGCATTAAAAATACACTACGCTCATACGGGTTAAAGTGGGCGTTTTCTATTTAATGCATACAGTAAAACTTTCTCAATGCGAAACGTAAAGCGGAAATGTCCAATGTGAACATAAATCGCGGTCCTGCCAAACAAACGTTCCGTATTACATTGCATAAAGCGGAATCTTGTCTAATACCGAAAAATATTCTGATACCTAGAGATTCCGCATTGAACAAGTTTTACTGTATTATGTGAATATATGAAAATTTAATACCGTTCTGTAGGAAACAAGTTTTACCATTGAAATTCACACTGCCAAAGGAGAAAATAACAGACTTGTTTCTCCCCACATCGTAATGAATCTTGAAGTTTCTCTCACATTACCAATAAAGATCTCGTAGAATCACATTCAGCAAGATAATCTCCTTAGTAACAAGGCAGATCTGTTTTCGATTCAGTGTCATTTTGACACCATCATTCGCTCATTGGATTGCAATGTTTTCGGAGAATGAGTCACAAAAACGATTCCATAAGTTGGTTCTATGTTTTTAATAAATATTGCACAATGTCGTTTTCTTGAAAATGCATTGATTATTTTGATTGAAGAATATACAGCTTAACCGTGAGCAAAAGAATGTTGGCATGTGTCGTAATGTGTGGCTCAGTCACATAACTATGCAGTAAATGTGAAATGCATGAAAGCCGGAGCTACATTCGTGTTAGCGCGTGTTCCTTTGATCACAGAAATGCTGTATATTTACAATGGCTGGCAATGTGAATAAAAATTCGTGGACAATAAAAATTGATGCCCTACCATAAGCAGAATGCGCATTATGGCTCGCAAATGAAATCGTTAAAAAAGTTTTGTGATAAATACTGTAACATTTTTCAGCTTTAGAAAATATTTCATAAGCTTGAACTTCATTTGGCACATATAGCGTTCAAGAGACCATACTATAAGGAAAATGCAGTCGATCAAATTAAGACTATTCTCTGATGGTCTGTGCTACGTCTTGCACCCAGAGCCGTCTTACAGGCTCAGTCAACTGGAAATTGGCTTTTCTAGCAATTTTGTTTTTGTACTTTTTAAGATTTTTAGTTATTTGCATTTATTGATGTGTTAGTTGCCCTTTCCTACAAAAAGGTCAGAAGTGCGTCACACCCCACAAAATTAAATTATAATAAAACACTAAAGAGATTCATAAAACAGTTTTGCAAGCTAAAATTAAGCAGCCAAGACAAAAGTTTTCGGAAAAAAGATTTCTTTAATTTATATTTTGAATTGCAAAACTGATTCACTGAATTAATTCTATCTGTACATACAAAAAATCGAACCCTTCAATTCACAGGCAAGTTTTTGAAGACGGCTCTGGCGCTTTTTAGACAATCAGTAGAAACATAAGAAAGGAAAGCAGGCTGGAATAGGTGAGGGATTTTCAATCACTGAACAAAGCTCAATCTAAAAAATGTCAAGTGCATTTCACTCGCTCCAGTTCTTATGTACAACAGTAACAGGGCAACCAACATTGCACTTGTCACGTCCCGTAACCTCGTACTACTGTTCTCAGCATAAGACAAGATCAACAAATACGCAATTATTGGAGTCTAGAACAGACAGATGCATCAGACGGCCAGGCTGCGCCCGCAGCGCGCGGGGGACGAGAACCAAGAAGTAGAACGACAGTCAGAACTAGTAGGAAAAGAAGACTTGTGTTCGCTGCGTTATATTTTAACAATAAATAAAAATAACCAGACTAAAAACAAAGCGCGCTATGTACACTACGCGAGAATACTGAGTCTGAGACATGCAGTACAGATATAGGGCAGGCGCGGACGGGGCGGGGCGGGGCGGGGCGGGGCGGGGCGGGGCGGGTCACGGGGCGGCGCGGGGCGCTCGTGGTCATGGATTGCTACGCTACTACGCCTACGCGAGAGCGCCCGCCGCGCCCGGGATCCTTGCGTCCTAGTGAGGATAGCGAGGATGCCAGGCGGGCGCTCCGCCCTCCTCCTTCCCTTCCGTCCTCCAGCAGCCCTGACCGCTGCCTACGCTTCACAACACGGCTAACATCAACTATACACCCCAACACGCACGCACGCGCTCGCATGCCCTGGCTGCGCAGCGCGGCATGGTACAGCACGGCACGGCAAGAAACATTGCAAGCTGTTGAGCTGCCGCTCTGCTCGGGGCGGCGCAGCGACACCCCGGCGGAACTGAAGGCAGGGGCGTCGGAACGAACATGTGTACGAGCAAAAGCAGCAGTTACATTTCGCCTCCCACGTAGAAACAAAATTCATATAAAATACTTCATGATTTTTTCAAATTAAGGCAGATATACTGAAGTGAAATTTGGCAAATAAACGAATTCTATTTTTCAATTTTTTAGCACGGACAAACAACAAAACGTGGGAAATGTCCAGCTGTTCCGACGCCTCTGGCAATGGGTGCATGCACGCGGCGGAAACAGCCCAGGCGCAGGGGACGATACGCTGTGAGTGTTCAGAGTGGATTCTGCAAAGATCTCCGCGAAGATGCTCGGAGACACTAAAGGAACGATGCACACGCACTCTCAACTGTGGATTTAACGTCCCACTCACAGTGAGAAGTTACGGCCCTGAACACAATCATTAGGGTCTATCGTCCCTTGGAACACGAATTACTGGGATAATTTTCAATAGTCGTTTTTGCTTTTATTATAATTTAAATGCAAATTGTCATGAAGCGATTTTAATTGACATTAATATAAAATACCCCTAGCTTTAGGATAAATCAAATTTTAATGATTTTCACTTAAACCAAGAAGTATAAATCAATGAAATCCTTTGAGAGCGCCACCAATCAATTTACCAACATTTAACAAATTGTCAAGAACTAAAAATTAACCATTTTACATGGACATAATTTTTATGTTAAATAATCTAGCACCTGAGCTTTGGCTATTAAACATGAGACTTTTTCCATTAACAAACATTTTTTGTCAAGTTACATAAGTACATTTTCCCCCCAAGTATCTATGTTTTGTGGGTCTTTTGGGTAAGGCAGTTCTGGTCATAAAAAAGCATTGGTGTCTGGCAGAAAAATTAATTATAAGATGGAAGAGTAATGGCAATAAGGGCTTTGTTGGTCAGGAAATGAAGAAATTTGACTTATGTATTTGAAAACTTACTGGAAAGATGTAGTATGCAATGAAATATCTTGACTTGAGTTATGCCCTAGGGTGGGGGTGGAGGTAAATTTCAGTTCAGAACCCTCCTGAAAACAATGCTTGGAAACAAAATGTATATTCATGAAAATACTATGTGAAAAGAAAAAGAAGAAAAAATTCAACACAATGATTCTTCAAAAATCTGTGAACATTTGCATAATACTGAAGAATTAATAAAAAATGCATTGGAATGTTTCATCAAAAATTGTGAAATAGGAATGTGAAATTTACTCCTTTCTAGACAGCACTGAATAAACTTTGCTAAGGTGTAGATGCTAAAAACTTCATTTCTGGGGAGGAGGGGAGTAATGACATTTCCTTTCCTTTATAATACTGATCTGCAAATTAAAATTCATTTTGCATCCAAACCTTACATAAGCATTTGCATACCATCTTTCCGTGTATCAGATTTGGGACAACACAAAACAACTTATCTTCTATGCTGCCCAACCAATTAGTTTCAATATTGAAATTTTAAGAAACCAAAAACAGTTAAGAAAAGAAAAATAATTGTGAACTTTTGCTTCAAGATGTGGAACTTTTAGAGCAAACAAAAATTTATGAAAATAAGGAACTCTTGTTTAAAAATGTTCATGATCATTTCAGTCTTTTCTATTCTAAACATTTCAGTTATGACAGATACTTCTAAAATTGCCGAAGAACAGGGACATGGGCAGACACTAAACAAAATAAATTTGCTGATGCAAATACAAGCTGCAGACATTCACAACAAATAATTGGGTACGTGGAGCTTAATTGCAATGCAGTAATCAGAGATGAATAATTCCTTGCAAGAGAAAATGATTAAATACATGGAAATGGATTGAATTTTTTAAAATATGTTTTCTCATAAAGTCAAAATTCAATTCTAAATGATGATAATAAAGAACTCTTTGTCACTAATTTTTACAACAGATATCAGTCCATGGCTGAGTTTCCCTTCTCTCCTTTCATCCTTCATCAAATTCAATTTTATACCACTGTGTTTCCAGTACATTACATTTATGATAGTAAATTCTTCTTTAACAATATTACAACAAAATTATTTCTACCATTATTATTAATTGTAGTTAAAACTTGTTTTAATAATGTACATAATTCTTGAAAGAATACTCCAAAAACAATTCCATGTACCCTACTTAAGAATAAATATTCATATTCCTCATCCTTAAAGAATTTGAAAAATATGTGAATAATTCACAAAACTAATTGTTACAATTATCATCTCTAAGAAGTCCATCAGTTTATTCTTGTTCAAAATTATCTTTAATTTGGCACAATATATTTTCATCAAAACAGTACCAATAAACTTGAACATGTCCAATGTCATAGAAAAGTAAGTATAGAGAGCAAAACTTTCTATTAGAAGAAGAATAAATAATACACATAAATTTGAAGTTATAAATAATTGTACTGTAGTATGCTGAAATGTCTCTTTTCCGTAAACTTGTTCATTTCTCTTGTTACTTTTTGTGGTATATTTGCATATCATTTTTCCATGAAAATGTTATACGTCTAAAATGCATCAGCATGTATATTTTATGACAGAAAAGTTCCATCACTCCATTTGTCAATTAATTTACTAGGCATGCAATGGGAAAGTGGAAACATTAGGAAAGGAACATTTAAAGCATTTGATTGCAAAACTATGTATTAAAATTAAGCTATCTCACAAACAACAATGAGGGGCCCAATGGAATTCACCAAAGTATACCTCAATGGCACTAATAGGAGATGCAGTTAGCATCTTGCCCACTTGTCTCAGGAAGATCCTGCTATTCATCAAGTATAACTAATCTGGGTATATGTGAAAGATATCTTGGCTGTCCACGAAATGTTGCATTCTTGGCAGTGAGTATCTAGACATTTGCTTCTGCTATGACAATATCACAGGGTTGTCAATAAGTTGATACTTCTGTCTGGAACACAATATCTCTGGGAGAGACCAGACAACCAGGATTCAATGCAGCAGCCTTCATTTACAACCTATGGTTTATTCTATTTGATCACAGAGGACACTTCTCATTACAGGCTATGAAGACTACAAATGCTGGTAAGTAATTATAATTCTGTTATTGAAGTACAATACTTAATTATCTTTTTGGTAGTGTTTACATCATATCTCACAAATTTTCCATTATCATTTAATCTGTTCAGATGTCATAATTTTTTTGGTTTAATTCTTATTCAGTGAAACCTGTCTTAAGTCGTCACCAATGGTTCTGGCAAAAATTGGCCATTAATAGAGGTGGCTGCTAGGTTATAAGGTTACCGATAGTATAAAACAAATTTAATTGTGCTAATTGTTATGGAGCAAAGTAGTCTCCTCAAGATTTTGAATTGCCACAAATGTTAATATTCAATCTAAACAAGTTACTCGGGATCATTTACCTTCACTCGGCTAATATCAAAACACAACCCTAACTCATCACTCATTCTCTTAGTTGAGAAACTTATTTTTCACCCTCATTGAATCATATTGAACTAGACAAGAAGGCGCCATTCACATCATGTAAGAACTTTACATTTAGTGAATGATCTTCAGATCTGAATAATGCTTATGGCATGTTCCACAAGACCTTAACAAACTACCACAGAAGGGAAACACGAGTTAGTAATGAAATGGGCAAAAAGAATGTGTTTTTGTTTTATTGAGATATTTACTAAAATCAACTGTTGTCACCTGAAACAGAAATTAATTCCCCTGATAGATAGGCATCTCTGAAAGGGAGCCAAGAAGATAAATCAACAATAATCTCCACTACATTTTTGCTTCTTATTATAATACAGCTCAAAATTGCTTGAAGTCAGTGCTCAATCAAAGTCAACCTATAAAATGTACTAGGCTCTTGGTCGCTGAAAGGAGGAAAAATTTACATGTCTCATGGAAAATTCAATTAGTTCCATGAAAAAATGGCTGTTAACAGAAATGACTACTTAATGACGGTGACTGCTTGAGCAGGTTTCATTGTAATTTGTTACCAAGCCTGATGTTTGTTAATGTCCTCTGATTCAGTTCTTTAAATATTTTTTTTCAGCATGAATGCATGGAAACTAGTACTTACCTTTCCCTCTTTTTGTTTGGAAACTGCTACTTAGTGATATTGCAAAATAGACTTTGCCACACATGTACTGTAAAGAAGTCATGTCTATATAAAACAGGATACCACAAAGTAAATAAAACACCAGGGTGACATCATTCAACATGGATGCTGCCCTGCATATTGAGAATAATCCCAAGAGTACATGTAAGTTTCCATGAATTCAAGCTAAAAAATATTGTACACAACTTATATGAAAGTGTCTTTGTCATTCTCATTTCAAAATGCTAAATTTAGCTCTTATTGTCACCTCATCCATCAACATTTCATTTGAATGACAAAGATTCACTTTCTGATCTAGTTACATAAATAACTATTCTGAACAATTCTTTAAAAAAAACGTTTGGAGAAGTTCTTGTTTTCTGGAAACAAGTGTTTGAATTTAAGAGAAGGAAAGGAGGGAAATTTCACCATGTATCTTATTAAATACTCGTAAATAAATATACTTGAATTCGAAGCTGCTGTTGAAATCAAGCCAACATACAATTCAGAAATCTATTGAATAAAGATAATACCTTATCCAGCTTTCTCTTCTACTGAGCAATTGTGACACTCACAGAGCATTGTACCGTTTCAAATCAGCTTACAAAATACCGTGCCGTGCAGTGCTGTATGGTCCTATGCCAAGCTGATCAATGTCGTACTACAGGGCATGCGCCCTCTCACTCGTGTCAACTTCAATTGGCCACATAAGTTTATATTAGTATATGCGACAACAGTCTCTGGTTAAAAAACACAGAAGCACAGTAGAAACTCCAAAGACTGACTGATATAAACATAATATACATTATAACATAAATTACTTTCAATAACCAACAGTTGTGCTTAATACTTTTCATATCTACAACATAATACAGCAGGGCAGTCGCCCGGAAAACGAGAGAGGGCAAAGGGCCCGGCAAGGACCGTGCCCCAGCCATATCACAAATTAGGCAACTCTTGTACGGATCTTCAAGGCCAGGGGCCTGGCTCATGCGTGCAAGACATGACAGGAGAAAAAACCTCCACTATCGGGAACTACACTCCATTCCATTGGGAAGGACTGTAGTGGGAGCCTCCAGAAGGCAGAACCGAGACCACAGAGAGAGAGTCCCTGCACTCTGGTGCACAACTCCTAGGCTCCCATCTCACACTGCACATCACCAGCCTCGGCAAGTCACTTGGCGCACAACAGTACGAAGTAAGAGGTAGAATGAGAGCGGTTTAGCACATAGGAATGCATATTGCTGTCAAAATACTCGACATGTAATGGCATGCTATGAAGGATGACGTAGGAATTCAAAATACTCCTGAAGAACTAGAATGTTCTGCAGCACAATTGCATGGGTAATCCTAAAATGTAAAAGTTTTTCTTTCATATCACCCTATGATGTTTTGCACAAGACTAAAACATTTCACCTGCTCACAAACCATTATAAATAACAAATATTCAGCACCAACTTATTTGTGCAAGTGCTGAGCAGATGGAAAGTTTTCATTAACATGGTAAGTGGTGGGCTAGAATATCTGCCAGGTAATATAATCTTCCTTGCAGCGCATACTCTCTCGGTGGTCACGGCTAGCCCTAGGAGCACTAAGCCAGGAAGAACCAGCAGCTGCAAAACCCTTCGTTCTGGCATTTGTCCCAATCATGGAGACAAACGTAGGCAAGGCAAGACTGGGGGCGAAGGCCGGCAACAACACAGACCTCGCGCGAATGAAACGAGCGGAAGTGAGGCAGAGGGCACAGAACATTGCACATTGCGGACTCTGTGCCTCAAACCCTGGCTCTTGCACACACGCAAGCGCACCCACACACCACACACACCGTTTCTTGCACACCACTAGCACAGAATTATCTTAAAAATAACCCATACACTGGAGGAACACAGACACCTAGCGACAATAACAGTCGCCTGCACCCTAGTTGCCATTGGTGTTGCGAGCAGAAATCACTGGAGTACGATTGTTGGCATCGCGTTCTGTGCCGTAGATTTTGCCTGCCTTCTTCGCCATACTGCTTAACAACTCCAGAGAGCACTTATGCGCTGAGCGCAATGACAGTGACCACTCCTTGAGGCCGATTTCATCCTGCACAGAACCAAAAATTGTACTGAGTTATCAAAACCAGTAAGATTGTATAAAAACTTTGCAGCTCAAAGATAATCATTTTTATTAGTTGGCTTTTATTGGCTCCTGTTTTTGCAGACAACATATAAGACACTGCATAAAATATAGTATAAAAGCCAATTAATAAATGATACAATCATTCTCTATGTCTCTCATTCTGGCATATAATTGAATATAGAAAATCCATTAATGTAATTATATTAATAAAACAATTAATTATTACTTTTTCTATAGCCACAGTATTTAGCAAAGAGATCATCACACGACATCACAAAGCACTAAAAATCTCATCTTGGGGCCCCAATGAAATACATTCTTGCCTGCTAAAGAAACAATCTATTGCACTGTTCTCCATTCACTAAACATATGAGACTCTTGGTATAAAAATTAATTCTTCCTCCTGAAAGGCTTGAGCTGACTTACAATCGGTTTAATACATTTATTCTCATTAATGTTTCTATACAATCATAGTAACCTATTGTTTCATAACACTGATTTCCAATATCAGTAAATTAATGGAAAAGATCATACCAAAACAAATGAGGAACTTCTGATACAGTTGGAGAACTGACATGGAAAGAAAATTCCCAGCAAGTCTTCATGAATTTGTTTCAGATAAAATCTATCTCAAATTTAGTAGAATGGTTATGAAATAGAGACAAAGTTCAAATAAATGAATTCTTATCTGACATGTATGTTCACACACCTCAAAATATGCTCCCAATCCAGAAAACCTACGAAGCCAAAATATGCTCGAAATCTATTCTTAGCGAATCTATATTTTAAGAACCAATCAACTGTAAGTAAATGTCCACTACATAGAAGAACTGCTTCACAAGATATGTAATATTCGTTTTTTCATCATTATAAAAAAAATGTACTTTTTGTAAATAAAATTGAAAGGTATAGAATTGTAACCTTAAAAAGGCCTTTCATTTAAGAAAGAAAAGTCAAACAAAAAGTAAAATAAGGGTTGTATATTTTAGCTTTATCCTCTTTCTGAAAACCTAAAATCAGTGATGACGTGTAAACTACCTGATTAAAGGTTACAACAACACCATATATTATTATTATTTCAGAATCTTGAATTTTAATATTGCAAGGGATGAAAACCAAGAAAAACATGCACTACTTTTACAGCAAAAAATACCTGAATACATGACATTTCTTTATCATGGTATTCTTATCCATAGTTGTTTCGTTCCCCCCATAATTATTTATTCTTTTTACTCACCGGGTTGGTGAGGACAATCTTGCTGTCCCGTGTACGCACCACAATGCACTGTTCATTCTTTACATGAACCAAGTCAGCACTAACATCCTCAATCTGATCCATAAAAACCAGTTCTGGTTTGGTGCTGCCTGATTCAGGGTGTAATTCTAGTCGATTGGGATATAATTTTGCATATCGTGTTTGCCAGGCCGAGGCAAACGGCCCACCCAACTTTTTTATGTAGCCATGTAAAATGCAGTCAGATTCTACAAGCAAACATGTACAAATTACATTCTTTTCATGAAAAATAAACTTCATAAACAATTTCAACAATAAAGGAGATTTTATTAGGCAGTGTCCTTTATACAGTCAGGAAGGTTGGTTGGTCACATGGCAGGTCGATATGTGACACTGCCAATAATAATGTTGTCATTACATCTATGGGTACTGAGAGAAAACATGGATAAACTGCTTGATTTATTTGAATTAATTTAGATACAACTGAAGTATTAATTTTTTCATTACATTAAATTGAACCCTGCATCTGCTTTTACTTTCTTACCCTTCCTTCGTAAAAACAGAAAGTCATCACGTGCCGGAAAACAGCGATTTTTTGTCATAAACAACTTTTATTGCTGGGCCCTGATATAAATCTTGTTCCTATATATAGTAAATTACTTCCTCCTAACTCGTTGTGTAATCAGAATCCATTTTTCTCTGATACTGAAAAATCAATTGGCAGAAAAACATCAGTCGGTCTGCCCATCCATCTATTTGTCTGTCATTTCAAAGCTAGCCCCTATATATTTCAGCAGATTTTCTTCAAAATTGATACTTCTTGATCAATTTAAATGAACTCAAGGCCCTCGGATTTTAAAATTTTTGAGAGTACTTTACATGAAACCTCAACATTTTCAAAATTTTCTCAAAAATGGCTCCAACATTTTTTATTCAACTTTGAGGACACCTAAGAGTACTGGTCTCATATTCGATGAAATCATTGATTTTTCAAAAATTGCAAAAGTTTAAAGGTTTTTTTCGGTATCTTCCTACAACTACAGTATTGAAGATAGAGAGTTTTTCCTTAACAAAGTTTTTATTTAAAGACAGATCTTGAAATAAGGTCATGTCCAATATTTCAAAACTATGAGTAGTTTTCACACAATTTTGTGTGAAACACAGGAAATTCTTTAAATTTCCTCTCTGTATGAATCAAAAGTTGGTAAATAAATTTATGGGGAACTCTCATTCGTGTTCTGATTATTGTCTTATTTCTGGTGAACTCTCTATTTTCAAAAATTGCAAAAACTTAACATTTCAAAACTACAAAATTGAGGATAGAGATTATTGTCTAAAAAATCTGTTCTAAAATATCAGCTTTTTAAAAAAGATCATATTCAATTTTTTGAAAAAACACAATTTTCATGTAATTTGTGCTTGAAGTTAATGCAATTTATAACAAAAAAATATCATCTCAAAAATCACTCCAAATTTTTCTTCATTTTTTTCCCACAGACAGAACAAAAATGATTAAAAGAATGTCATTGCGGCGGCGATGGTGTAACGGTTAGCGTATCGGACTGTTATACCCAAGTTTGCGGGTTCAAACCCGATTGAAGCCGTGGATTTTTAAGGGCGAAAAAATCCTTCGTACGCCTTCCTTCGGAGGGGAAGTAAAGCCGACTGTCCCATGTTAGTAGATTTACTGCATGTAAAAGATCCTCAAGCCTAAATGACGCCTCTGAGCTAAATTCAAATCGCCTGTTTCGTCGCCCAAGTAATACCATCTTTCTCCCATGGTTGGTGAAAGGAGCGTAGCGGAATTTGCGTGGTCAGACGGAAGAGCAGGCCTCATGGCCTGAGTCTCGCCACGTAAAATAAGGCAAATTCAATTCAATTCAATAGTCTCATTTTCATTGAACTTGCAGAATTTTCAAGAATTACAAATTTAGAAATAATGTGAGAAAGTATGTGATGTATCACCACTGGTTTCATTGTTCACCACTAGCATGAAGCCTAAGTATCTACCTATACATCATACATTTACATTTAATGTATTTTCTCAACAATAAATTACCAGTCCTGAACATGTCAGTCACCTTTTGAATACAGGGAGTGGAGTTGTAAGATATCATGTCAAAACAATTGCAGTGTTGCATCAACAATATGTCAATGAATTACTGAACATGACTGAAAATCAGAAGTTTAAACACTTTCTATTCACAATCACCTTTTTCATCAGCATCAAATTTTTGTTTTTGCTTTGCTTTTCGTTTCTGCTCAACTTTGTCTGCCTCCTGGTTGATTGTCTCAAAGACTGTTTCAGCAACCTCTGCTTGCCATCTTTCTGAGATGACCAGAGGGAAATTTTTGTACAGGTCCTGGTCAGCTTCAGTCAGCTGCAAAGCAAACAAAATCCTCAAAATTACTACACAAGTAATTTTGTTCAAATATCACTAAAATCAATAAAAGAAAAATGAAGATAAAAGATATAATAATTGTCATGAAAGGGTATGAAAGACATAAAAATAAATATTAAAATTCAAAATTTTAAATTTCTACTCTTGAACTAAATTGCCAACAGATTCATTTTACTTTTTAAATAAGGACAAGAAAAAATTACAATTTTCAGTAATACTTTAAATATCAACGGAGCAATTACTTTTTGTGGAGTAATAAATTATTGTCAATGAACACAGAATATCATTTGCAATAAATATTTCACACAAGGCTAATAAAACAGAGAATACTACAAGAATAAAAACAAGATTGGAAATTTTCTAATTAATACATGTATACCTTGATTCCTTTAGTATCTTCTTCATCAAAAGATCCAATATCAAAGGCATCCGCTGCATTCACTTCACCTCGTGGTGGAATTAAAGGTGGAGTGTATTTTTGTAGATACACTTGTTGCCAGTCCATTCCAGCAAAAAACCCATGTTCCTTCACCTCGTCCGCACTATACATTGAAATATGTTTTTCACTCAACACTAAGGCTCTGTTATCTACTAGTTTTTCTTTATATCACTATAAATGGAAAATATTTTCGGGAGAAGATACACATTTTTAAAGGAAAGCAAGCATTAAATAGAAAGATGGATATAGAAATGTAAGGTATCCTATACATTTCTCTCTCATACTGTTGTTCTAAAGCAAGTATACTGTTGGCATAAACTACTCACCCATTGCCTTTACAACCCAATCTCTTGTCAATGTCCCGTTGCAGGAGGCCCTCCAGCAGAGATCGCAGTTCTCTTGAGAATGCCTCAGGTAGTTCAACGTTCTGAATAATCATAACAATACTTCAAATTAAAAAATTAGGTAACTAATTTCCTAAAGAGATTTTTGCGATTATCATACACAAATCTATTCTATAAGCCTATGAAAAAACACTATCAATCTAACAAAAACGGTATAGTAATAAACACTTTATATGTGAGTTTGCAGTGACTTAACTATCATTAGTTCAGTTGGTGCAATTGTCTTCATGTCCCCAGGCGAAATGCTCTCCTAACCTAGACCCCCATCTCAATGAAGTTTTTGTCTAGTTTCCCTGATCCATTGAGCAAATGCTGAGATGGCCCCTTGATTTGCTTCTGGATGTAAATGTAGCTTCACTAAGCACACATTTTGTTGAGCTTTCCTTTTGCTTGTAGTGGTAGTAGAGTTTAGGATGAGTTTCTATTTTGTTAGCAATATAGAAAAATCTGTTCTTTCATTTACCGTTACAAATAAGTTTTCTATAATTCAGAAACGAAAATATCTAGTTTTTGAAATGTTAATCTTTTGCTTTTTTAAATTTATTATTATTATTATTATTATTATTATTATTATTATTATTATTATTATTATTATTATTATTATTAATTATTATTATTTATTACTATTATTTTTTCATCTTTCAACTATTAATAGTTAAATTGTTGGGAAGGGATTCTGAAAATCAAGAAAGCATGTGCAGATGATTTTCTCCCCCCATACGTCACATACAGTTTTTGACAAAATAAATAAATAATTAAATAGACTAGTTCATTTTGTAACATTGAAAGACCCAACATTGCTAGTTTTGCATTATTACTTTTCCATAATGGAGTTTTTACAAAATCAAAGTCGATTTTCCAGATATCCCCTCCCCTTCAGGATGCCTCTCTGATTACCAATTCATTTTACGGTATTTCAAAATTTAGGGTAATCGATGCCCAATGAAACATCAGCCTCAACTGACACATCATGTAACACCTCAGAGGGATGCCTCTTTTAGAAATCAATTTGAATAATTTTAAAACAAGAAAGACAAAAATATTCGAATTAAGATTTCGTATCATCACATGCAAATTAAAAATGTATTTTAAAAAAATTATAAATGAATAAAATGAGAAAATTTCCTATTCTCTCTTTGAATATAAGTGACATTCATCACTTTCCAAATGCTATTTACAAACATTCAACCTTCTACATACATACATACATACATTCATATATAGTCATTGAAGCGTCCACAAACGTTAAAACAGGAAAAATTAGAGACTTCAATATATTTTATATAATAAAACGAAAGTAATGCCATTGACATCTAATATGAGACACTACAAAATACTGTGAGAATAAATCATTATATACTGTATACATTCCTAAGCCTAGTGAAAAAATAAGATCTTCATAAAAATTTCAGTAACTTGTTTTGAGTGTATTTTCCTAATTATTTGAGTCAATTATTACAACGAAATTGAAATGTTTGTTTTATCCATTCCTTTCAGTTAGACAATTTGCTTCTATGAATTCAAGGAAAAATGGAAAAGACCTCATGTATTACACAATGGTGCATGTATAATCAACTCAGCAATGAAATACAAGTTGATCATACAATGGTTTTAGAAGTGAATTGGATCCCCTAAATCGTAAGTTATCTTTAGGCAATATTTCTTTTAGTGTAATATGTTCTTTGCTGAAATGGATTTGACTTTCAGAATCCAGTACGTTAGGTAAAATAATTTTGTTTCTTGGAAAGTTATTTCATTATTATATATTCGTCATTTGGTAGTACATCAGGTATTCAGTATTATGTCATACTTTCAGAATTACATTATACAGAAAGGTATTCTGTAGTACATTAAGGTTTGCATTGGGATCACATCTTTTTATAAATGGCATTCCCTTAGTTTTAACACAGCAGTCTTGCTTTCCACGGATTTCTTGAACTTCTGAAGTCAGCTTATTTATATGACGGTGTATTGAGTTTACAAAGGAATCTTGAGGCAAAAAAAAATCTCATCTTACATTACTAATAAAGCAAATTATTTATTATACTAAGGCTTCTATGTAACCTAAGTCTGCCTTTTTAGTACATCATACCATTAACTTGGTTCCAATAGTTCAAGTCCCTCCTATTAAAGACTTTTGAGTTCATCTCTGAGAGTAAAATTTCTTTGCTTGGCATATTGGTCACTCTGTTACAAAAAAACTAATCAACTTTTGGAATTCATACATAGAACATATGAATTTAAGTATTACTACATCAAGAACTTTGTTTTGGCTTTTTAACCAAACCAGTTTCTTCTTGTGGTTGTTCTTTGATTGTCACTAACAAAAGTGAAATATAAGTTCTAAAGAATTAATGCATCTTGTTTGAAGTTCACAGATCCATTTTCAAATTACGATTATAGGAAAAATAATGAATTAATGAGCTTTTGTTTAATATTTTTCTTCTGAAATGCGTTACGCTAATTACATTATTTTCCTTTTTAAATTGGTAGTAAAACTTACTAAATTTCAGAACCCGAACAAAACTTCATTCAGAAGACTTGTTACTATTATCTCAAGTATCAGCATTTGACAATCCAAACAATGTGATCATAATAAAATGAACACTTTGAAAATAATGCAATTCTGATTTTTTTGGTTGATTATAAACAGTTACATGTTGAAACTGTAAGAAATAGTTCATTTTGAATATGAAGTTATGAACTTTTTTTGTATTAATATCTTTGGAAATTTATAATTTAGTTTCCTTTTACATTTAGTCGTTGTTGTTGTTGTTGTTGTTGTTGTTGTATAATGGAGTTATTAGATTTTTACATAGTAATAAAATGAATAAACAGCTAGATGGCTTTTATGCACACACCCACATGCACATTTTCATCAATTAAACTTTTCAACAAATCGAACTTTATGGGGTAAAGAATATAATTTCTTAATGTTTCCTGGTTCACTGAACATGAAGATTCTTAAATGCATTGGTGAGCTCTAGTTTTCAAGACTACAGAACTTATTAGAAGCAGTTTACAATATACAAATAATAAATTTCAAAAATTTAATACAAAACATGTCACTTCTGTGTGAAAGCCATACTACTTTGCCCAGTGTATAATATGCTATTTTAGAAGAATCCCTTTTCATCATCCTACCCTAGGAGGTTTACCTCCCTTTCTACGATTTTTACCTAAATGAATAATTATTCAAAACTCTTGCCATAGTAATATACAATTTCTAGTACTAATTATAATCTTATTCACATTGATTACCTTATTTTACTACCTACGATTAATGATATCATCCTTCTTAATTAATGTAAATCAATTAAAATGAAATTACCGGCAGAAATCAGTCAGTAAGGCACCACTCCATCACTGCAATGTTCTGTTGAAAGGGTTCACAATATTTGTAATTCATGTCCCCACAGTATGAAGGGAAGAAATACTTGTGTGGATGCAAAAAGTGGATTTATAATGAGGTACAGCATCCCAGATGTTAATACAGGTCTTTTATTAGTTCTTTGAAATTTTCAGCTTCAAAATTCCCCCGAAAATAATTGAATACATTTTTTTTTTAAGGATTCTCATGCTGTTTTCCTCTTGTCACTTAGCACTACTTCAAATTGGTAGTATTTGAAGTTTTCTGAATTAAGGACTACTGAACACATTCTTTAACTTTTTTAAAAACTGAGCTTGGAAAAATTCAGATGCAGATAAGTGAATGCTGAACTCTTAACATCTCAAGATTTTACAAAACGTTTGACTGCTAGACTAGTTTGACATGTACTGATGAGAGGAAAAATTTGTTTGCCTTTATGAAAGATATAAGCACCACATTTTTCAAACCTGATGATGATGACAAATAATAATAATAATAATAATAATAATAATAATAATAATAATGATAATAATAATAACAACATTAACCAAGTGAAGTGGCTCAGTGCATACCGCACTGACTGCATTCAGGAAGCCTGGGTCTGGGAACTGGGATTTTCATCGTTTCCCTCACTCATACAGGTGAATGCTGGGATGGCTCAAAAACTCGTGATCACCTCTCATCGTCATCCTATTACCTCATAATTCAAGGCTTAACAACTTTGTCTTACCAAGGGATACAGCCAAAACGCTGATCCCTATAAATACACACATTTTTCTGATAGAATATAACTGGGCCTTGGAAGGGAGCATGTAGAGGGGTCAAAAATGGCCAAGTGTAGGTGGTTGCAGCAGTCATTGTATGCAGTTTCGAGACCTAAGTAGGCATGGTCGTATTTGTGATTATCCCTTCACCTCTCATCATCATCCTATCGCTCCATGATTCATAATTCAAGGCGCAACAACCTTGTCTTACCAATGGATACAGAAAAAGAAAAAACCTCCACAAAAAAAACAAACAAAAAAACAAACAAACAAACAAACAAACAACAACCCTCAATCTCCACAGGATAAATATGAATGGGCCTCGAAGATAACATGTAGTGTGGTCATAAATGGCCAATAAGCATCATTAATAATAATAATAATAATAATAATAATAATAACAACAACAACAACAACACCAACACGAACAACAACAGCAGAAGACAACTATGCCAAATTATCTTACCAAAATGGGTGTTCCTGTGTGACTACCTCACTTGAGATAGGAGAGAACAGAAACTCTGCATTTCTTTACCTTCAGTGTAAAATTTCCTTTGTTTAAAGGAATATATGTAATTAAGTTGTAGCAGTCTTGATGCCCTGCCTTAAGTTTACCAAGTTCTTGATCATTGTCATTCAGCTCCTCTTGAGTCATCTTATGATTAGAGAAGTTAAGTGATTTGAATGTAGTGTGCATCTCTTGTAATTTATGGCTGCTGGTCTTCGTTTTTTGAAGAAACATTGCTGTTTTCAAGTTTTGAGTATGAAATATTTCTGGAGGTTCAGAAACAGGAAGTCCTTTGATATGAAGCAAAGGCCAAATTGCAAAGGGTACATTAGAATATATTGGTACACTCTATTGCTGAGGTCTTTCCAAATTATGGGCTATGCAAAAGCACTTGCATTAGATGTCCTTTTCTGTTCACCCACACACTGAGAATGAATGAACATAAGAATGCTGCCAACTGTGTAAACCCAATATTTCACACAAAATTTAGTAATCTGAGACCAGGGCATGACCTTGATATAAAAACTAGAGGTTAATTGGAAATTTCAATGTCATTTTGTAATTCAGTGACCACCAATTAATCAAAATTAGCTACATTCACTTCCTTAACATTTTGTGTTGAACTGTTACATCTTATTGATATGGAAAAGAACATGAAATTCTTACACCTGCTGCAGTGAAGAACTGGAACAAAGTTGTGCGACCAACAATTTTTTGCTTCATCTTTATTTACCAGCAGGTGAAATGAACTAGTATAAGGACTTTGGTGGCATCTGACAAATCAAGGATAATGTACCAAACACACAATACAATCAAAATGACTCTTTACCCACATGCTAACATAAAAAACAAATAATTATTATATTTCCCATTCTAAATGTATTCTTTTATTACAGAAGAATCTTTCTTTTGAATCTTTTTTTAACAATTCATTTTTTTTTCTCTTTTACTTGCGTTGTGATATTTTTAGAAGTTTATATACTATTTGAATGGCTCTACAACAGACTTTTATTGTCAAGGTTCAAGAAGAATACAATAACAGGGGTAATTTCACTGATCTTTGTAATTATATGAGTCACAACTACAAATAAGGTCTGAGATAAATTTAATTCTAAAGAGAATAATAATGTTATAGACATATAAGGCTTTTGTATGAATTATTTTGATCTGGGCTGTCCGGGTGACGCCGCGTCGAAGGCTGTACTGCCTGAAGAGGACCGCGATATGTCGGTCGAAACGTCGGCACCCCAGCCTTCGACGCGGCGTCACCCGGACAGCCCAGATCATGACTCTGGCCGCGGAAGCCTACGATATCATGAATTATTTTCCTTGTGATGAGAAAATTTTTTTACATTTGCGTAGGTTTTAGTTGGAAGATATGTATAAGAGCTGTTTTGGAGAAATGTAATTGTTCATGTTTAGAATGGCTGTTTCACTCCCACATTTTAATTCAATATTAGTATGTGGCAGTATTATCCCATAATAGTTTTAAATGTATTTGTAGAAAAGAGTTTATTGAAAAATCTCAAAATGAAAATTTTGGTGCTCATTTTATTAACTATTTCTTCAATATGTTTACTAAAAGTTAATTTTATATCAATATGATACATTTCTAGAAAGATTGCCAATCTTATGATTTAAAAGAAATATGCAAGTCTTATTTGCATTCGTTATTTATTTTCACTCATTTTCAAATGATTAAATAAAAGAAGTTTTGGTACAAGTGTCACAGACCTCATTAGAACAGTTAAAACTAAAAATACAGATTAATGTTTTGAGTTGAAAGATTTTTTTTTTTTTTTTTTTTTTTTTTTTGTATTTTGATTGATTCTTTTAATAATATTACATTTACAATGAAATGAATAAAAATCAACTTTGTCTCTCCATTTATCTTCTTCTTCTCCTTCCTCTTTTTTCTTTTACCTCAAAAACCTTAAAACTTTTAAAGAAGTTAATTGCATTAAGAGGGATCAGATGCAAGTTAGATTATTTTTCGAAAAGTATTGTTGTTAGTGGAGAATGTGCATGATGAAAATAATTTTAATGGGTTTATTTCCTTTACTTTATAAATCAGTCACGAATTGTGAAAATAATGGTTGTAGAAATATCAAATGAAGCCTTTGAAGAAACAACACCCAGTAGAGAAATATTTCATTTGCACTGTACATCAACGAAAGACTAATTAAGACAAATTCTAGTATCGTACTTTTCTAGTGAGTACTATCCAGAGATTGGGATGTACAGTTGCTTTCTCCTCCTCCTCAAGAATTCAGAGCAATACATTTATGGTAGAGTTTTTAAGCAGGAACAACAGAACAAATTTAAAATAAATATTTTTTCATTGAAAATTTGTAGCAAAAATGAATAGGGGTTATCTCAAAATTGAAATTTATGAGGGTTGGTCACTAGCCTTAAAACCATTCAATTGTTTTTTCAATTACAATACATCTTAAAAGACTTACCTTTCCTTTTTTCTATCCTTGGTGTCAGGACCACCCATAACAAGGGGCAACCCTAGGGGTGGGGGGTTGTACACTTTAGGAAATCTGTATTTTCTCTCCATATTTTGTCTTAATTCAATTGCATTTTCTTTGTGAAGTTCCAATCAATATTTGTGATAATTGAAAATAATCCTATGGACTGAGAAGGGGGGGGCAGAGAGCTCACAAACGTTGTCTAGGGGCCCATGGAATCGACAGGCAATACTGTTGGCATACATTTACAGACTATCTCCGTAACTAATTACATACTTTGCAAAGAAAAATCTTCATAAATTTCAGTGAAATAATAATAAAATTAAAATTTATTAAACAATATATTTATCAAGTAAACTAATTGAACAGATGTTCACCATTTTTGGTTATTTGACTGGAAATGGATTAACAAAAAAGGACAAAAGATTTGGGACTTGGAATATTTCTGATTCAATTTTAATACATTTTATACAAGGATTTAGCCCCCCTGGCTCTTTAGTTATATCATAGCATATAGAAGAGAAAGAGTGCTTGCTTCAGTGTTACGTATGGGATTCTCACAATACAACACTTGTGTAGCAATGGGTGTTTAAGTGAATCGACTTTTGACATTTTTTATGCTTATAGAAAATAGTGTATGAAAGGTGATTTTTTTTTCCGAACATAAATTAATATGCAGTTGCATAACCAAAAAATAATGCATGAAATTTGATCTTGGTAATCTTGGACAACCTTTGGTCCAGCGATTACTACAAACTTCATAAGAAATATCATAATATTTTACACCAATGACCATGAAGTGCAGCAATAAAATTCCATTATCTTTATTTAAATTCAAATAGAATTCTATGATTTTTTTTGTCAAATTTCGGGTAGTTGCATCTACATACATATACTATTGTTCATTACAATTATATTTTTAAAATATGTTCAATTACACATGCCCACAGACAGACCCGTGCACACACAGATGCGCACGTGCGCACCCACACACGCACACGCACACACAAACACAGTTGAAAAGTTGTCAGACCCAGAGATTTCACACATGTTTTTCTATGTATGTCGACACACTGAATCCAAATCTGAAACCAAAATTATGCCACTACCCTCCAGTTTTTTTAATCACGGAAAAACATGTGAAATTGTATTTTTTTGTTTCCAAGGGTTGTTGGAAAAAGACTTGTTTCTCTATGTACCTTGATGTGCTGAATCCGAATCCAGAATTTGCATCACCACCCTCCAGTTTTTTTATTCACGAAAAACACATGTGAATACAAGATATTGGTATCTGGTAGCAATATACTCTACAAAAACCGAGTGAAAAAACACCGTGAAATTGTAAATTTCATGGTGATTTTCTTGTGGTTTAAAAAAGCTGGAAGGTGGTAGCGCAATTCTGGCTTCAGATTTGGATTCAGATATGGACACACATAGAAAAACAAACATCAAGTCTTTGGGTCTAACAGCTTTTTTCTTTGTGTGTGCCTGTGTTATTAATTCAAACCTGTGTCAATACGATTATTATGTGCTTTAATTAGTTATTAAACACATTTTACATTCAAATTTTATTGGAAATAAAATATTTTTAAAATATTAAATACATTTATAGAATTGGAACACTTAACAAAAATTCACAATAACCTAATCTACAGCTCCCTTTGCAAGATCAATTTCAGAATTCACTCTAACTTCAAATGAAATCCAAAACTGCAGAAAATCAATCAAAGGATAATTATGCGTTACAATAAGTGTTCATCCCAGTTGATTGGCCCAAAGCAATTGACGTGCCTTTAGTTCAGATGACCACCACCAACAATGGAAATAAGCTGAAGCTAGCACACTTTTTTTGCTATAAGTTATGGTTACACTTCAGTAAAATTTCCAAAATAAATGTATCTCTTAATTTACTCAAAATAAAATATCTGAAACAAGTAAAAGTTTATAAAATTGGCAACTATTTGCAGAAAAAAGTATCCAACTCAATTAATGAACAAAAAATTTTTCCTCATACATAAGTTGCTTTAATGAATTTATCCAAGCATTCCTGCAAAGTACTTTAGCTTTCAAAACATTCTCTGGACTCTCGCAAACTTTGGCTGACTTTCTGCATTGTAGTATACGTAATATGTTAATTTTGTGCTGATCTACTCCCAAGTTCTCAAAATAGGAATTTGCTGCTGGCATCTCAGAATTTGACTCTCTACAATGAGATGTGAAATTTTGCATTTCTTACTGCTGAAATCATGTCCCAAGATGCATTTGGCTCTTCTATAAAAATAAAAATGAATCGCCAAAATCTATGTACGTGCATAACGTCCGAACAACTACACCAAATTACTTTTTTTTTTTTTTGTGCGTGTTCGTTATTGTGGGGGCAAGGTTTGTATGAAAGAAATTTTTTTTTAAAAAATCGAACAGAAAATTTTTTAAAATTCTATAATATGAAAAGCGAGTGAGTGAATGATACAGAACTGTGAGATCTTCAATATATTAACAAAACATTGACAGATTGATGTTCAGTCGTTCAGCCAGCAGTTGATAACTTCAAAAATATTGACAGCATGGATCAATTGATATTAATTCATATACAATTAAAGTTTCTTTCACAACAGCAAAACGGTATTTTGTGTGTTTTGATAAGTGTTTAGAGGTTTATCATCATGTTTGTGAGAGGGGGGCGGCGTGAAAAGAGGGAAGGGGTCTGGAGAGGGTGCGATGAAAGGGGGGTGGCGGGAAAGGAGGGACGAGAGGTGGGTGTGGTGGGAGAGGGGCTTGAGAAGGGTCTGTAAAGTGGGCGGGAGAAGGGGCGGGAGAAGGGGCAGGAGGGTGTGAAGGCAGGAGGGGGTGACAACAGGAGAGGACGCGGCGTGGGAATCTGGGAATTATTGATAATCCGATTGGTTCCCTTAGTCCGCTACTGTGCACCACCCATGTGAAGTCGAGGCGAGCATAAATAGTAAAACACGTCTTTCAGGATTTTCGAAAATATTAACGGAAAAAAAAAGTGGCTTCGCCATGTCAGCTAGTTTTTAAAGTTCTTCTCAAAACACTTTTGCAGCGTGAGGGTTTGATCAGTGAAATTTTCAATATTTTACTGTGTAGCGTATTTCCTTTGAATTCAAATGTATTCCCATGAATAGAGACACCACACAATAGTTCTTTCCCGGGCTAAATAATATTGATTTCTCTAGTTATTAATTCTAATGATAAAAGCTTAAATATATAAAAATTGCAAGTACTAAAACATATTTACCAAATTCTGGATCTAATAAACTTTACACTAAATTTGTCACTTTATAAGATAGCCTATGAGAGACAAAACTGAAAAAAATTGACAATTGCTCAATGAGTTCAGTTAAGTAATATAATCCTCATTAATATTTTTTTTTTTTAGGAATTGCTGAAGTTTCTGAAGTTTGTTTGGTGAAATCCATGTTCTCTATTTTGCTTGCATGAAAATAATTCACATCCAATATAATAAACAGATTGAAAGAAGGCAACTAATGACCCTACAAAACTGGCAAAAAATCTAAACAATTTCCTCACCCGCATAACCACATGAAATAATTGTGCATTTATTGTCAAATGCACTTGCAATTGCAAATTACATAAGAAGATGAACTGGGCCAAAATTGCTCAAACACTTTCAGCACAATTCAATGAGAAGTTAACTTTTTTTTTTCTTTCTTTTTTTTTCTTTTAATTGTGCTCTTCTAAAACAGTCTTCCTTTGACAGCAATGGAACACTCACTTTTTGAAATAGTCTACATGTACTATTTTCAGATTTAAATTGCAATTACAGTTTTTATGATTTCATTATTAACTTAACTCATGAAAATATTATCGTAGGTAATACCACGAGTACACTGTACATTCATTTATAAAATTTGATTCTATTGACAATTTCCAATTTATCCACAAAATTTCAATGCACACATAGTACTTAACAAGACTATTCTGTAAATGAAATTGCCTCCAAAAAGAGTTCAGAATGTGCCAAACAGTAATTATATCATGGTTGCGCTCCAAGTGCACACGACACAGCTTTCTATGATTGATGTATCGCACCTTGTAAATGACCAACACGGAAGAGGCAGCAAGGAAAAGCTATAATTTTTTTCGAATACAGTCTTAATTGGTGCATACCATATGTAGGTTCCACGTTATCTATATTACTAATTTTGAAAGCATGCAGAAACTGAAAGTAAAGCAACCTCCCACCATGTGAGAGGAGTCTGTTGTTTCTTTAGATATAGGAAAATACAAAAAACAATGAAACAGTTTCAATTTTGAATGAAAATTGCCAATACTTGATTGTGTTATTTGGTAATTACTTATCCTGTCTTATGTCAATTTTCTCGGTCAGAGCATCACTGCTTATGAAATACCTGACTTAATGCAATGAAGAAGAAAGTAAATACAAAAGTAAATGACGAAGAAGAAAGAAAACTTTAGTAGTCTACTTTTGTCAGTCAAGTCAAATAGTCAATTTTTACTGCTCCAGGAACCCGTTTTCCACAAACTCAACAGCTGCATTTTTTCTGCTGCAGGCCTCTAGTTTCTGTTAAGTTCACAACTGAAATAGTATTGTAGAGTAGCAATATGCTTATAATCCAAGCAAGTAATACTTATGTTTTAATTTCCTTAATTCAATAAGATCGGCTTTATGGCTTAATATTAATTTTTCAACTCCCACAGTTGTGCCACCCAGAGTTGGTATCAATTTCCCATTCAAAAGAATTAATAATTTATTTTACATTTACACAAGAAATTTACAGGCACTAGTTTGCAGAATCATACAAAAAATTAAAAGAATTTCTCAATGACAAACACCCATTTATCTATACACTAGTGTGTCAGGAATGTATATACACATGCACATGTGCATGCATTTATGCACAAATTTATAAAACACAAAACTATTGATTTTTAACCTACATTGGAATCAAAGTTATTAAAATTCATTCACACAGCAATCTCCCTGAGATGATAGGACAATGGATAGTGACAGTGTGAGGAGCTTACCATAGTGAGTGTCATGCGGTCGATCTCGTGCTTGTCCTTCGTTTTATGTTGCCGGAAGGGACTGTGACCCTTCAGCAGCTTGTAGAGCATGCAGCCGAAGGAGAACCAGTCAGCGCTCGAGTCGTAGGCCGTGCCCTTAGAGAGAACCTCAGGGGCCATGTAGCCATGGGTGCCCCTGTACACGCACACTTCACACAGTGCACACTAGGGGCCAGGCATTAGCAGTCATGACATATTAGGGGGATAATTCAAATACAGTAGCCCCATGGTTAAAAAAATATCCAATAATGTGCTTTAATTAATTGAGATAAATGTCTTTAATTCTAGGTCATAACATATTAAAACATCATCGATGAAAATCTTCACATGCAAAATTATGAGCCAGATCACAAAAAGGATATTAAACAAATAGTCCATTGAAATGGAAAACAACAGAAGGGCCAGTACTTGATTCTTAATCACTGAGCGACAAGCAGGAGATTGTGAAATCATATTTCAGAAATACTACAAGAGGATAAATGGAAATTTAAAAAAAAAAGTTTTGAAGCAACACAAAAAGGTAAACTAAGAATACATAAATTAAGACATCAAATCAAACACTGAATAGATGATAAATTGAAAACAAAACAAAAATTGAAAAGCCAAAGTGAACTAGAAAAAGTTTATATAAAAAGATGGATTAAACGAAGGATTGAGCAAATCAGTGGCGTTTTCTTCGGGTGACCTACTCGTGTGTCAATGCCAAAGGAAATAATTTTTTTCTTCTTTTTTATTTATTTAGGTGTTTTTCATTTATCTGGTCTTCCATGCAATTGGCGTCATAGATTGGCACCTGCACAACCATGCAACAAAAAAGCTGGCAGTGTGCTAAGGCCATTGGCAAATGCCTCCAATGTCATCAGGACAGATTGGAAGGTGACAACACATGCATGTGACGTCCCCCCACTCGAAGACAAAGCATGAGAAGGCTTTGGATCTTGATTCAACAGCCTGCTGGAGAGCAAGTGTCCACGATTGTGATATTCTCCGTTGCACATTACAGTCTTTAGCGATACTCATAGAATATTTTTTGATAAGGATAGTGAAAAAGTGGAATAATAGTTTTAAATAATTGCTTTCCTTCCCTTTAGTATGAAGAAAAGAAACAAGTAATTGATAATGGGCGATCATGTCTTAACCTGATAAATTTCAGAATTAAATTTTTAAAATGAGAACTGAAGAATGGAAACAGCATCGAAAATGTCTTTTTAAATACTTCAAAATGTATTATTCCAATCTTTGCAATAGAAAATACAACATCCTCATTGTTGTTATTTTGAAACTATCTTTCCCTCATTCTTCCAATATTATAATTTAAAATAAATCAGGATTTTGTTTAAATGATTTAATTTTACTCTAAATGTAAGCAAAAAGAGTAGAGTGGGGCTTAACATTTTCCTATACTTCCAACACCCTAGGTTAAGAGTGAAGAGATGCCACTGGAGCAAATGACCAAGTGAATGAAGGAGAGCAAATGATGATGGTATTGAGAAGATTATTCACAAAAGTAATTTCAAAAACAAACCAATGAAGTAAAGCTTCTTTGAATATTGGAAACAATGAAATAAGAGAGATCCAAGTGAAACTAAATTATTTAGTTACACAGACGTGAAATTAAGATTAAATGATAATGAATATTTGACCAGTATTTTTAAATAAAACAAAGTATTTAATAAAACAAATGAATCTTAATAAAATTAGAACATATTCAGTGATCAGAGATATTTCAAAATGAAAATTTTTATCAATTTTCTAAACATAGGTCAGCAATGTTTTCAATTAAACACTCATTAAACCGAAGACTGACTGACAAAGCAGAAAATATAGTAGCAAATAAATTTGCTTAGAACAAGTATTTTATTTATGTGGAACCATTTGGACAAGGTCAATGAAGTGAAATTTGTTCTTAGGAAACAGAAGACAAAAATCAAAACTTCATATGTTTGTAAACTGCAATTTATAACGAACTAGAAAATAAATTATATATAGGATATTTCCTAGCATATGGAATTGGTCCTTGATGAATACTATCAGAGAAAGAGCCAGACCACTAAAGCGGTGGCAACAGCAGGAACATTTGCAAGACTAATAACCAAGAATACTTTAATAAACCAATAGAAACAGGCTGCCAATCCTAATTTCAGGACAGTTCACGATCATGATGATGATCTATGAATGCTCCTCATTAAACTGCAGTTTTTTCATTGCTGGCTGTGCCATTTCATCAGCTGTTACAATGCCATCCAATCGGAACCTTACACTATGGTGGCACTCAACCTTCCGATTGGATAACACCGAAACAGCTGATTTACTTCACAGACAGCTTTGAAAACATCACAGTATAGTGAAGACAACAGGAAATTTGTCAATAACATGGTCGACAAACTAAAAAACATACCTGGTCTAATTTTGACAACTTCAGATACTGAAGTAAGAAAGGTTCAAGAAAAATGAATTCCATAAAATTTTAATTTTCAATACAGTTATTTCAAGGATAGATATTAAACAGGTAATGCTCAGCAAAAGTAAAGAAGTAATTCAAAATAAAATTAACTTCTGCTTGAAAGAACTCTTTTGCATATATTAGAGGAACACTGCATAAAAATTTATGAATGTGGAGTAGCAATGCAATAACAGAAAAGGTCAGAAAATCTCAATTTTACATCACAAGCCTTACACATCACTTATGAGGATTCACTTTAATAAGAACACTTGGAAACATTTAAGCTATTTGATGAAGTTTTGATTTCTTTTTCACAAAAAGAGGCAAGGGAAATTTTGTAACACCAACAGTCTATTGGTAATAACTATACAGTAACTGTGAAATACAGCAAACATACGTATTTAACTTTACAAAAGAAAATTTTGCCAAGTCAAATAATGAACATGAATTAAAGACATTTGTTGTAAATTGTACTTTTTAGTTATTAATAACTACTGAAATAAAAAAGGAAACGGGAATTACATTTTTAAAAGAAATTTACGTGCAATACGTGTCATGATCTATGGACTAAATAACCCTGTGGAATATAAATGGGATGAACCAGGATGCAATCTTAAACAAACCACACATGGTAAAGTGCGGGTCACTAAGGAAAACACCTCCAAACATACTAACGCATGTCAAGTCTTACGAGTGCATACCTGCTGCAGCATGTTACTCGATACTTGTAAATAAACAGTTTGCAAAATAAGAAAGTTAAATTTATAGTTCCTAATAGAAAACTCCTGCATGACGCAATAAAATTTCGTAAATAATAAAAATCATGCATAAATAATGATAAGTAGGTGGGGGAGGTACACTCATTTTCGTAATGTTGAAATAAAACTTAAATACTGCTCAGCAGGGATACCAAAGTCTATAACTTTCAGAGAATAGAATCTCTTTATGCAATATATTACATATATAAAAACAATTAAAAAAATATTCTCAAATAAAAGAGTGATGAGAACAGTACAAAGTAAATCCATTCTAGAAAAGGAACTCAATATTTTAATCTGTACAATGAAAACAAGAGTAAGAAAACCATTTTTGAAAGTTTAATCGCTAATAACAAAATAAGGCTTGGAAACACAAGTTTTTAAATTGACTGACCTGCACTAGAGAAAGAAAAAAGAAGAAGAACAAAAAAAAAAAAAAAAAAACCACTTCTGAATTTTTGTACTTATTTCATAAATAATCCAATTGAAAAGAACACAAAATGTTTCCTCCTCACCTTTAATATTCATTAATTCTGATACTTACACACTAGCATGAGGTTTTTTTTTTGAGAAGTCACATGCTAATCCAAGGTCCGATATGCGCACATGACCATGTTCATCCAGAAGAATATTGGCAGGTTTCAGGTCTCGATACACAATATAACGTCGATGCATATGCTCCAGACCTAACAAGAAGCAATTTGGGCAATCACAAACAAAAGACAGAGTGAAGGATCCTTTATAATGCTAAATTCAGTGATTATTTCTCACACAACCTCCAATCCAACTGAATGTTACTTTTTATCTTTATTAAACAAGAACTTAAAAACTTTATTAATGGGAATTCATTGATCCATCATTTACAAACAGAACTGACAATAATACTAATAACATAATTCATTTATTTATTTGTTTCTCCACAGTATACAAAAACAATATCTTTAGATATAACGAATAACAAAATTAAAATATATTTTCAAAATTAAAGAAAATAATAAAAATAATAAAATGACAATAATATTATGTTGATAATGACATTAAAAAAGTTTTGAGAAAAACAGAATGATGGAAAGAATTACATACCTAGAATAACTTCTGCGGCATAAAATTTCATCTCGTGCTCATTGAAAACTCCATGTTGTGAGAGATGATAGTGTAGATCACCTCCATTCATTAAATCAAGTATGAAACAGAGTTTGTCAGGCGTGTGAAAGGCGTAGGTCATGCACACAATGAAGGGACAATCCACCTGCACAATAATATCAATTAATCATTTCCAAAAAAATAGATAGGAATTGCATATTGAAACACTTTTATACTTCAAATGATAAGATGTTACATTTGTATTATATTAATTACATTTGAAGTATTGTGATCTGACAATTAAACAAATGCAATTAAATAATTCAAAGAGGCACAAGGAAGACTGATGTAGAAGAAAAACTTTACTTACATTTCATATTAATTTTTCAAGGATTATTTTACAATTTTTTAAAAATAATGTAACTTTTTGTTATTTTCTACTTAAATGTTATGAACATTGGAGTGAATATGAGATTAAAAAGGATAGTATATGAAATTACATTTTTTTATCATTTAAAATGATTTTTAATGGGCTAACTATTCCCACCATAATAATTATAAGGATGAGGTTTAATAAAAAATTCTACAAAAAAGATGAATAAATGTGACATAAATAATTTCCCCTTGTTATGTACTTTAAATAATAATGGGTACTTTAAATAATAATGGAACATATTTCATTAATAATGAATCAAGAATTCAAGTTCATTTCTTAGAGATATTGTACACTTATTTGAAATTAAAATAAAATAATGAAATACTCTGCAATACTTACTCCTGTGCTGACCAGAGATAACATAATACGTTCATTCAAAGCTAAGGTTTCCCCTTGCTTCATCTTGATACGTTTTTTATCCAGACACTTCATAGCATACATCTTGCCCGTGTCTGCCTTCCGACAACCATAAACTTCCCCAAAACCTCCTCTTCCAATGATACGATGAACACTGAAGTCATTCATTGTTAACTGTAAAGCAAAAAATGTATTAATTTATAATTGTATATTTTAATGGTATAATTTACTTCAGTACGTTCAGAACTAAACTAATAATTTCAAAAACAGATTAATAAAAACTGGAATTTAAAAAGTGCAAAGTATCTTCAGTAGTGGAACACACATTGAAAAGGAGCCAAAATTTACACCAATCTGTAAGCATTTTAACCTAAAAACTAAAGAAGATTATTATTTTATTATTGTAATATTAAACAAAAATAACAGCAAAACCATTTTCTTCTGATAGTGTGTCAAATGTGTTTATCAAAACAATAATAAAAGAAAATTTCGTATGAAATTTAGTGAGACACAAATGCGAGTTTCTAAATGAAGTAATTATGTTATTTTTCTTTGAAATATGCAAGTAAACACAAAAACTAATAACAGAACTGATTATGACATGACTTCATTAGATAGTAGAAATTATTATGCTCCAGTGGCAAAACTAAGGAAGATGACAACGAAAGCAAAATCAGCATTTGAGCTAGCAAGATGGATTGCTATTAGAGAAAATGTGCAATTACATCCCAAGTTTCACTTCATATTAACATGTAAAGAGGAACTTTTTTTTTTAAACCATCCTGTTTAATTTTGTACAAAAGGCATTTTGAAAACAGAACAACCAATCTCTTCCAGCTGTCAAACTAAAATTCACAAATTTAGTAATTGTGTTCACAGTCTGCAAAAGAAAAATTAATTGAGAGAGTATTACATCTATTGTTTTAGTAACAACAAAATGTCACCTTTAAATGAAAATTGTAATTACATTTTTATAATAGAATTAAAAATCTTTACCTGAATATTAAGTTCAAGATTTTTCCACTGACAAAACCGTGTATATTTGTCACTGAAACACAAAATAAATTAAATAGTTCATTAGCAGTTACATACAATTTCTTGAAAAAATTTAAATTTAAATTCATGCAACTTTAGCACCTCTTGCAGTTTTTGAATGGTTGAAGTTATTGCAATGCAATTTTCACAGGAGTGCACGAGGGATTGGGGTTAATTGATACATGTATTCATTTCTAATTAATCACTTGTATTTTATGAGATGTTGAAGTAACTTTGTTTTTATCAAATGGAACTATACATATATTTTAGTCCATCATGACAAGCATAAAAAGACAAGATAGGTTAGATAAGATCTTTTAAGTAATTTTGATTTTTTTGCAACTCGTGTTTAACAAATATTTTGATAAGCTTCTCTTTCCCAAATGCACATTAGCAGCAAGAATGCTGTATGACCTTGTGTGGTGGACTGTTACTTCAAAATATTCGATAAACAGGAGTCAGAGAAAATCAACGATTAAAAAATTGCAGGAGATGCGAAAGTTATGTGACTCATCCTGTATATATTTATATAGAATTTAGAAATAGAATGGAATTTTATGAAATACAGTCAGCAGTTTGAACTTCCTTTTTTGCATAGTAATTGAAAATTAACATGAGGCAGTTCATTGTTTGTATCTTCACAGCTAATTTTCAAGATTATGGTAAAGTATTCACTCTTCCAAATCTTATCTGCAAAAAGTACTCTGGGACATATCTTCATGATCTCCCGATGTTTGTAAGGTGTACATTTTATTGATTACAGTGCTTGTAACAACCACAATAACTGTTCAATAACTTTTTCAAAACTTAGAAATGAAAACTTAAAAATTATCTTCAAAATTTTTTCTCAGGAAAGACTGCAGTCTCTCAATTCTTAGCATTGACAATAAAACAATCAGAGATGCAGATTGTAATGTATTAATTGACTTCTTTGCTTTGTCAATGTCAAACAGAAATCTGAATCGTAAAATATTTCAGTCATAAATAATTTATTGTATAATCATCATCATCATCATCATCATCATCATCGTCGTCATGAACTGACCAGAAATTAGGTTTTACAATGTGTTTCTATTAGTTTAGTATTCTTGGTAGATAATTAGTCTTCTAGGTGTTCCTGTTGTTGCCACCTCTTTAGTGGTCTGCCTCAATCATTGATCCCTCTTGGTTTGTACTTCCAGTTTAATTTTAGCAATCTGATATTGTTTATTCTCTGTAAATGATCTTTCTACCTCCTTTGAGACTGTTCTACCTTTTCGAGACAACCTTTGGTTTTATTGTATAATAAAAGGGCATTTTAAAGTGTATTGCACACAAAAGTTCTTAATTACATACTTAAATGTTATTTTAATTCATTATATTTTCAGTTAACTGTAACAAACAAGAAAACATTAATATCGACATTGTTTTAAGTTATATTAATGTAGTGAATCAGTAACATATTTTATCACACAATTCTACTATGCATCTTAATTCTTACTGGTGTATTTATAAACAAAGTAGAATTGCACTTTATATTTTATATTGAATAGAAGACATATAACATTAATTGAAAACATGTATATCAAACTTAACTTTAAAAAAATTACAAAGTTAACGTCATACATGGTGGGGGTAAGTTTACAAATTTCTACTACGGAAGTGGTGACGGAAAAAATGATATTAATTTGTAGTCTAGTCAAACTGAGTTTCATTGTATTGCACATGAAAATTTTCCAAATTTGGAACTAAATTAACCATTTGAGATTTCATATTATCTTTAAAAACGATGACAGATAACTGTAATGGATCACATATTTCAATTTTTATAATGCATCAATGAATGTTATATCTGAAAAACCAAGTTTCAACTAGCATTACAATAACACTGTAAAAGTTAACATTAAATCTCTGTAAATGTAACATCAAACATCACAGCACTACTCTCTTTATACTGATTATATTTTTCTGTTTATGAATTAAACTGACATCATTACTCACCTTTCCAGGAACTTCTTAAATGGTTCTCCACGTAGGTGATTGAAAATTTCTTCAATATACGGCTGAAACAAGTTGAATGCATTTTCATTTTTATGCAAAAGGACTCAAAAAACATTACAAGCTTGATATAACATTACAAATTGAACTCACCTCGAACAAATTGACAGGTACCTCATTTTTCATGAGGAATTTCTGCACATGTGCAACAGCTTCTTTTGAATAGTCCTACAATAAAGAAATGTATGTTACTAGTGAAAACTTACAATCTTGAAGAGAAATTAAATACAAGAAAAAGCAATAAAAGGAGGAAAATAACACCAAACATATAATAATAATAAAATAATAATAATAATAATAATAATAATAATAATAATAATAATAATAATAATAATAATAATAATAATATTAAACAATAAAAAAAATAAGAACTTCAGTTTTAATCTCCGTTTTGTAATTTAGTGTGAAGGAAAAACTCTCCTTATTGGAACTATATGCATGCCTTCATTCAATTTTATTAACATGTTAATTATCTTATGTTTATAATTTACCTAATTTATAATTGTTATTAATTATAAGAAATTTTCCTGGAGACTTTTTGTATGAAAAATGTGATTATAATAATCAATTTGTCTTACTTTGTGAATATGTGTTTTGTTAAACGCTAACTAAAAGGAGAATCACCATTACAATTGCAAATATTTTTGAATTTTCATTGCAATGTTGTTTTCACAAGGTTGTTCACAGTCAGGAAGATAAACTGTCTTCTGTCAACCATCATTGGCCCATTTAAAAGGTTGACATTACACCAACACAGGAAGTAAACAAACACCCCGTTTGTTTACGATGACAAGCAGAAAGCAGGAGAAGCTTAGCTTGGAAGTCACCCAGTAAGAAGGCAGAGACCAAACTGTACAAGAGCAAAAATAGCCCCCATGATTTGCTGTTTCAGCACTCCTGGAGAATGTGATCATGAATGAAAGCTGAATGCAAAACTACCAAGATAAATTCTGTTCCCATTAAATTCTCAAATATGTACTGAGCTGAAATGCAAAAATTAATAAATTTGCACACTTAAGTAATAACAAATATGAACATAAACTGAAAAAATATACCATTATTCTATTATGTAAAAATTAAAAGTAAAGAAAAGTTCATTTATGAGAAATTTTAAGTTAAAGGAATTCCCACATCAAATGAAAAACTTAATTTTGTAAATAAATGTTAACAAAGCAAAGCAAAGGTATCACCAGCAATTCACATCAGATAAAAATATCGTCACTGCAAAAAATTCATTGAATAATTACAAAAAGTGACAAGTTCTCATAATAACAGAAATTCGGATTGAAAAGAGGTGTTTCTCCTGCAAATTTTTCTTGAAAAAACAATACCAAAAGATTTGGTACAATAAAATATGCTATTTGATCAATTTTGTGATCCTAATTTGATGAATGAAGGAATGCACCATCTGCAGCATTTATTACATTATAACCCAGATAGTCTACAATAATAAGCACTTGTCAGTAGCGGCTGTTGAATATATTAACCAGTCCTTATTTACTTAAATCATCAAGTTGTTGACGGGTTCATTCAGAATCTGAAAGTCACTGAACAAAAGGCAAGCCAAAACATCAGGACAGGTGAGGTCACGTCACGTCACGTCATTTCAGACCCAAACCATGAACTGTCACGCGTGGCGTCACATCATATGCCATTCGCTGCTGTGTAACGCAGGGCAGAAGCGCGAGGCGGCGCTCAGAACGTACGTGCGAATGGGCCAACAACTCCTTCATGATGAAATTGTCGTAGATCTCGCGCGCCAGCTTCCGCCGCTCCTCCACGCATTCCAGTTTCTCGTACTGCCGTATCTGCGCAGCCAGAGCGCGCGCGCTCGAGACGGGGGCGGGGGTGGAGCGGGGTCGACGGTGAAGGGCGAAGGGCGCGCGCCCGGCGGCGCCCGGGTCGCCGACCGGGATATCGACCGCCGGGAGGGGATGGGAAGGGTGTATGGGCCAGGTGGGAGCGGGTCGAGAACGGACGCGGGGACTCGATGTGGTCGGGAATGGGAACAGGGGAAATGCTCACCTCTTCGTAGAATTTGAGTTGCGGAACGGGTTCCTCCGACACGGTCTCACAGAAGTCCTTGAACAGCAGGTACCCTGCGAACGAAAGGCGCATTAGATGATGCATTGAGAAAAGGCGTTGACAGCCTTCATAAGGGCTCCGAACGCCTTGACACTCACCGAGATGCTGGTGGAAGATCTTGTCGAAGTTGACTTCGTTCTTCTTCTCCAAATATTTGTGCATGACACTGCGAACGCTGCAACACAAGAGCGTGGGTGACAGCTGGCTGCGCCGCTCGACGGTCCCGCGCCGCTGTCACCACCGAGTGCGAACGTCTTCGCGTGGCCCCACGTGCGGTGCCCGCCCCCGCAGCGCGCGCCCCCGACCCGGCCTGCGGGCGTGCGCCCGGGGCGGGGCGGCGCTGCGCGGGGCGTCCGGGCGGGCGCCCACCCACCCTCTCTCTCGCTCGCCCTCCGCGCGGAGCGGCGCAGCGCGGCACGGGGTGGATCGCCCGCTCGTCCGCACCCCGCCGTTGTCCACCCCGGGTCAATACACACCCCGCTGGGCGTCGGCGGGCAGTACGGGCGTCGCGGGCGACCCAGGGTCTCGTTCGGTGCACCTGAGGGCGGGTGGGCGCCAGCCCCTTAGGGCAGCATATGACAGCGGCGGACGGGGCGCGGCGCGCGCCCGCAGCGGGCTCGCCGCGGGGCGCGGGCCACCGGTGCGCCTACCTCGGATCCGGAAGGATGATTTTTTTGCTGGCTCTGGCGGCTGGAGTGCATTTGCTTTTCTCCATCGCCATTAAATAGCTCACGTCTGCGAGCACTGCCTCTAGATCCGCCATTTTGCGTACTTTTCTTTTCACCTCCTATTACACAGACACGCAGACGACGCCTAAAGCATATTTTTAGCCTATCATGGATAAACACAACGCGATCTCCCACTTCACTCTCGCACCGAGTTCGCGTTTTATAGCACGATATTCAGGTAGTATTAATCTCTTCATCCATTTATTAGACGGATCACCAGCACGGACATTTTAACTTCAAACACAACCTCCCACTCCTACAGAAGACTCTCCACTTTACACTCTGCTTCCCCTCTCGCTTGGAGCGCCGTCGGCGCTCGCTAAAGACGAACGCCTATTGGTCCTGCTCTCGCTGGGAATGATGGAATACAGCAAAACGCCACTCGAGGCGCTTTTGTCGATGGAGAACAGCTGAGCGGCGCACGGTGTAGCGTCTACGGAGAGTAAAGTGGTTCGTAAAATTACTGTTGAAATGGAGGCCGCGGGGTGCTCGTATGGGGAAGAGGCGGCGAGGAAATTCAATTCCCTCTCAGACGAGCTGACGAAGTTGCTGCATGGGCGTCGAGAGGGCGACAAAGAATATATAAATGCCTTATTCGATGAATTAAATGCATTGAATTATAAACTGCCCATCGTCACGAACCCAGAGGTACCGTACGCGTTTTTGTATTCCTTTTTTGAACACAGCTGCAGACGCTTTGCGATTACCCCTGGCTGGGATGACGTAGCCTCAATTAGGTATGTTTGTCAGGACCGGTTAGCCATGCACGCTTACGTAAACACTTTGAGGCACGCAAAGAAACAACCTAACCTCGGTTTTTCTTTTTTGTTGGAAAGTTATAATGGAAATCCTTTCGTTTTCTATGTTATTTCCCTTTTCTGCAGTAATATATTAGTTTTTAGATTGCTCATTAAATGTGTTGTATGTTCTCTTAAGATGTTTAAGTTTAGACAGTGCACAAAGTGTGACCGTTCTCAATGCGTCATACAGAAATCACTTGTACGGCCCGTAATTGTTTTTATTCCTTTATACTGAGTAAACATTACGCTCCCGTGACTATTTTGTACAGTTCATAAGGGAACGTTTTCTTAAGTAACTTTGCAGCTATTAGTTGACCTACTTTTCTTACCAACAAATTCATATAACATTGGTTGTTTACATCTGCTTAATTTTCGTACTTTCTAATCGGGGTACTACCATTGCATGCCATGTCCACAGAAGGCGCTGCTACTGCTGCACCAGTGCTGCTCTCTGGTTCCGCCGGACGACACTTTTCTGGCGGCGAAAGCGAGCCAGCTGACGACGCGTCTGGTGGCGCAGGCCGCGAGGCGCGGCGTTCGGCCAGAGGGCGCGACGCTGGCGCGTGCGCTGCGCTGGACGACGGACGCTCTGCGTTCTACCGCTCTGCTCGCCACGCCCGACGTTCTAGCGGCGCTCGAGGCCCTGCTCCGTGCCAATGCCGCTCGCCTGGAGGTGCGTCCTCAATTTTCAAAAATTGGCACTTCTCTCATAACGTTCCTGTCCCGTGTGAGGAAGACTTATTAGTTCTATCTTCACATTCATTCGTCACTTAACCTGACAGCACTCCAAAGCTTCATTTCTCAATGCTTATTGAAAAGTATGTAAAGGGCTTGTATTCTCTTACACATTGGGGATATATTTCAAAATTGCAAATACAGGTTGGTCTATTCGGGTAAATACGGACATGAGAGTCGTACAGCGTGTAAAATTGCAACGAACTAACTGCGTTCAAATTGATGGGGGTTCCCGGGATTCTCCTCGTCTAGAGTGTTTGTTGTCCCCTGCCGGAAAAGTATTGATATGTCCATGGACCCCACAACATGTGGTGCTTAATTTTGAATTTCCACACTTTGAAGTGTTCAATTCAAGAGAATTCGAAAAGAAAACTCTCCAATATCAATAATTCAGGATAGAGGAGGTATCAACCACAAATCCAAAGATCGTTCTTAAATTTCATTCATACTGATGGGTGAGCGAAGACTTCGTTTCACCGGAAGTGCCTACGTAAAAAAAAAATAAAAAAATAAAAAATGCAAATTCACAGCGTGTAAACAAACACTGCGTTCTCCTGATTTTCTTCGGGATGTGCGTTTGTAGTTATTCATGCAAGACTGAAATCGTTTTCTGAAGCCTAAATTCACGGCTGAGGACGGGCTTTCTCCTAACAAAAAAAACTCGAAATTCTTCTTAGTGTGTAGCTCTCTTCGAAAATGTTAGAAAAACAAAACTAAGCGCAGTAAAATTTAGATTTGATAGCGTTTGAAAAATTATATTTTGGAAGTAGGGAATACAATTATCACAGCAGAAAAAAAAGCACTATTACTTTCTCGTATATGTACGTATATACTCGAGTAATATACGTAGTATAGAGAAAGTTATGTAATGCTGCGGAAAATCGATTTCGACATTACAACGGAAATACACATTTTGGAGTTCCCTGATACCGAAAAAGTGTTGTTTTTTTTTTTTTTTTTTTTTTTTTTTTTTTTTTTTTTTTTTTTTTTTTTTTTTTTTTTCCTTCAAAACGTCCGTCCGTCCGTCCGTCCGTCCGACAGTCTGTCGCATGTGAACAAACCTAGCGCCTAACCGCATGTACGTTCTTTTCCAAATTGAAGAATCCTTAGTCGATCTGGCTCTAGTTGAAGCTTTGAAATTTTGAAAAACCTTTTTTGAAATTTGGGGGTCCTTTACATGAAGCCCCCGGTCATTTTCAAAATTTTCTCAAAAAGGCTCCAAATTTTTTCTTTAACTTTATTGTAAGAATAGAATAAAAATACACTTATAAAGGTGGCGTATGTCCGATTTTCACGGTTAACTCTAAATTTTCGAAAATTGCAAAAGTTAGAATTTTTTCGGCGTCTTCCTACAACTATAAAATTGAAGACAGATTTTTCCTTCAAATGAAATTTGTTCTCCATAAATAGTTATTTCATTAAGGTCATGTAAACGTTTTTGAAAATTTAAGTAGTTCTTGTGCAACAGAGCGTGCAATATTTGCCATTAAAAAAATACAAAAACAAGATTTTCTCAAAAACGGCTCCAAATTGTTTCTTTAAAGTTTTGGTGGGGTTAGTGCCCTTCCCTATCCGATAACATAAACGTCATATTGCTCTATCCTTTTGTTTTTTTTCAAAAATTACAAAAATGTATTTTTTTATTTGTCTCTCACGCCGATAATATTTACATTAGAGGCGATTTCTCCACATTACTAGATTTATGAGTACATGTGCATTAAATAATGTCAAATAAAGTTTCTCGAAAACTCAATAATTTTCTGTAAAAATGAGCTCAAAATTCCTCATTTTCAGAAACGCTCCAATGATATTTTCTCAAAAATAGCTCCAAATTTTTTCTTCACACTTTTCCAACGGATAGTGGTAATGGCGCTGTTTAATGTGAGTTCATTTTGGTTATTTCTTTTGGTTTTGTTTAATAAAGTTCATTTTGGTTGTTTCTTTTGGTTTTCAAAAATTACACAAATGTAATTTTTTTCAATACCTCTCAGACCGTTAATATCTACATTTAAATGGATTTGTATACATTATTCAATTTGTGATTGGAAGTCCTTTAAATTACTTCAAATGAAGTTTTCCGAAAACTCAATAGATTCCTATGAAATAGTGCTTCAAAGTTTGCAATTATAGTAGCGCTTAACCCCATTTTCTTAAAGACGGCTCGAAATTTTTCAATGAAAATTGCTATTAAGGACAAGGCTTTAGCTTCTTCAATATTCTTTAAATAATATTTCGGTTCTACTCTGGAAACCGAAAAGTTGATTTTTTTTAAAGTACTTTGGGCGGCGATAGATGGCAGCAGGCAAGAAAGAAAGGCAAGACAGTACAGTACCAGTCCACATAAAGCAAATTAGAAAACTTTACTACGAGAAAATCTGTGCCATTATGTAGCACCGCTAGTTTACGTTTTTGTTGCTGTTATTTCGTGGTTTGCATTTCCTTCTCAAAAGGTAGATTCTACTTCTAATTGTAAGCATCTTCCTTTCCTAGACGACGTTCCATGTCCTACTTCTAATTTTGGATTAGTGATCGAAAGTTTCTTCACGCCGATCGCCATTGTTATAGATGGCCGACCGGGAGGTCTCCAAAATTGTATTGATATTGTTCAGATATCCTGAACAACTCCCTAAATGGCATTTTGTTAAATTGCATTTTGTTTGTTGTTTTGGAAGCATTTCTTTTTTGGCTCTGACTTAGAGCTTGTCCCGGCTGGGGCGGTGCCCCGCTGGTGGGAGAGTCCTGGTTAGGGGGTAACCCCACTAGCCGACGGTAGGTCGGCGCCGGATCTCGCCATCCAGCGGGGGAAGATCACCGCCATCTCCCGAGAAAAACATGCACCACACTAACGGGACTAATGACCAGAGCAATTGACGCGCCCGGAAACACGAAAAAATCAATCAATCAATCAATCAATATTTTGGCTCTGAGCTTCTACTCTGCTTGGCAATCGCGCGCTGGTCACTGCATGACGTAAGTCGGTGCTCCGTAGTATGCGATGTGTGGTAGTTGATTAATAAGTGATTTCTGGTGCTCCAACTGCTGTGCACATTAGACCTGTACGTGTAATGCATGTTACATACGTGTAACGCATGTGGCGACTTTCCTCACCCCTCACTGGAACGCGAGATCCGGCGCCGACCTACACATCAGCTTGCGGGCTCTCCCCCTCCAAATATCTTCTCCCAGCGAGCCACCACCGCAGTCGCGACATGCTCTAAGTGCCAGATTGGTCTTCCGACTTGTGTGGTAGTGTAGTGCATGTAAATGTGTGCGTGTGTATGTGTGTGTAAGGGGAGAGATGAGGACAATGATGAGGAAGGGAGGATTGCGCGCAGTCATTGGCCCGTTTATTAGGGTCCTGCTCCCGGATTCGCTTGTTATTGTTTGGAGAAACCACGGAAAACTCCCGATCAGAGCCGACTGCTAGAATTCTTCCGCAGTAGCGGGTGTTTGGAGAAACCACGGAAAACTCCCGATCAGAGCCGACTGCTAGAATTCTTCCGCAGTAGCGGACGAATTCGCGAGCCTCGAACCCTAAATCCTCCCGGTCAGAGTCGCTACGGTGGCAACAGTCGTTTCCCTGAGCTAACTCAGCGTGTGTGGTGGTTGTGTTGCGCAGCGTCCGCTGGAGTTGACGGGGCTGCTGGCGCCGCTCTTGGCTCCCGAGCGGTCGCGGCCGAAGGCTGAGGCGGATGCGGGACCCGGAGCGGCGCAGGCTCCGGCGCTGCGCTGCCTGACGCCGCCGCCCAGCGCCGACGCGCGCCGCGACCTGAGAGCGCGCGCCTTGCGCTGCCTCGAGGCCCTGCTGGCGCCGTCGCCGGACTCTTCCTCCGCCGGCGCCGCCGGGGGCCGGGCGCCGCGCCCGGGCGACGAGCTGCCGCCCCCCGAGGTGCTGGCCGCGTGCGAGCGCGCCTTCCAGGACGCCCTGCGCGCGCCGCCAGACTACCGCGACCCCGACGACGCGTACAGCGTGCAGCGCAGCCAGGTGAGTACTACGTTGGTACGAAGGCGGCTTGCCTCCCATGACACCAATAAAGCACCGACGCCAACTGATACAATTTAATAAATTGAAGCGTTGAGAATTATACAAATGTAAGCTAGATTTTATAAGTAACTTTTTTCTCGTTATTCAGTCACAAACCGCATACAGCAGCTCCTCTCCACGACGTTTGATGATAAGGCACAATTGTCATGGCATTGACTCAATATTTTTCTCATGCCGTTAACGTTTTCTGTAAACATTTTTTTCGCTCTCCTACAAACTGTCGTACTTGCACCTTCGGTCTATTCATTCTCAACGCTTCGATTGTAGAGAATCTAAATAAAATGAACTCAGTCTTACGAACGAAGTAGTCAAAATCATCAAATCGAATAGTTCCAACTTTATTTTACCGAAGAAATTGTGTGTTGTCTGCTACTCAAAATTTACGCTATTACGTTTTCAAGAATTCGTTTTCTTTTTCCCTTGCACAGAAATCGACCATCGCTTTGAAGCTTATGTTTTCACCCCACGATTATAAGATATTCTTAGAGGAAGAGGAAGCGAACAAGACGTGCGTGTCGCTCTTTGACAAGAATGTCTCTCATATCAGCATTTTGCTCGTATACGCAGCATATTGCTTGCTTAGAGTTTATTATCCGACCAGTCATTGAAATCAAACGTAACTCTGCCCCACAGGATATTGATGAGAAAACTTTGAAGGATTTTTCTTTGTAAGAGGAACGGTTGTTTGAGTCTAAATACGGGTTTTCTTTGTGTTTTTGTTCGAAAACCCCTTTGACTAAAATTGTTAAAACTTTTGACCCCTCACAGTAATTTACGTCACCTATTCAAAATGAACTTCGATATTAAATACTTCACTAGATTTAAAAAAAATCACTTGTTAATCGGAAAGAATATCGAAACCTACTCTAGCAAAAGACCACGAGCAGTATTTTTTTGAAAGTTTTGGTTTCCGAAACAAAAATGCAAATTCAAAATAACTACAGTAAATGAAATCATTTATTAAAATATAAATATTTTGATAAAACGATAATTTTCATGTAACAACTAAAAATAGAGAATATTTCCTTCCGATATGTGAACGCTTCGAGCAACTACAGCTGGAAATTCTGGGCATAAAGTTACTGGATGAATCGGCAGATAAGAAGGCCTTAGCACCCTAGTATGTGACGTGCCGCTTAGTGTAATTCTTTTTGCGGTGAACATGAGATAAGAAATGTTTAATTTTAATTAATTAGGCATCTATTGCAATCATGGTTTAATTGAAATAATAAAAAATTATGCATAATAATAATAGTATAATGCATAATAATAAAGGTAGTATTAAGGAGGTCTATTTTTAGCTGTCGTCGACCTTTTTTCTTTTTTTAAACTATCAACCACCAAGAAAATTCAAATCGACTCGAGGGAATCGATATTGACCACTTTGGGAATGTCCAGTCTTCGCTTTTCCCTCCTTGTCCTCTGTAAGGAAGTCTTATTCTCCTCCGCGGACACGAAGGGTATCCGTGGGAACATTCTTCATCGCGTGTAACATAAAAGACAACCTAAATTAGAGCTGGTGTTGATTTTAATGTCTCGTATTCGTAGTATAGGGAAAGTTATGTAATGCTGCGGAAAATCGATTTCAAGATTTCAAAGGAAATACAAGTTCTGGGATCCCTTGATACCAAAAACGTGTTGTGTGTATGTATGTGTTTGATTTTCAAAACGGCCGGCCCGCCGTCTGTCTTTTATCACCTATAACTAGCGTACGAATTTTTTCACACCGAATAAGCACCTGTCGATCTGGCCTGAGTCGAAGCTCTGCGATATTGAAAAACATTGGTTCATTTTTGGGGGTACTTAACATGAAGCCCCAGGGACATCTTCAAAATTTTCACCAAATGTTTTCTTTAAAGTTCTTGTAATAATAGAGTGAAATACACTTACAAAGATGACATAGCCGGCCCGGTGGCCGAGATCGCTAAGGCAGTAGTGTCGTAGTGATCTCGGACCGAAGGGTCGCGGGTTCGAGTCCCGCCTCGGGCATGGTTGTATTTGTGTTCGTCAATCACCATATCGTATAGTTACCATATAGCAATAGTGGTCGCTAATGAAGATGTTGACACTAAATAACAAAAAAAAAAAAAAAAAAAAAAAAAAAAAAAAAAAAAAAAAAAAAAAAAAAAGATGACATAGGTCCAATTTTCACTGATAGCTCTGATCCGTCCTTCATATGAAATTTGTTCTCCATAGTTAGTTCTTTTATGAAGGTCATGCATATGTTTTTGAAAAAATATTGGTTTTCGCGCAATATTGCGTGCAGTATTTGCAATATTAAAAAATAACAAAAACAAGATATTGTCAAAACCGGCTCCAAAGTTTTTCTTTAAACTTTTTATAGGGATAATGCTAATCGCACTCGATAAGATGATATAAACGCCATTTTGCTCTATTCTTTTGTTTTTTCAAAAATTACAAAAATTTTTTTTACTTCTCTCACGTCGTTAATATTTGCAGTAGATGCTATTTGTTCATATTATTGCTTTGAATCATGTTATATTAAGTTTTTCTAAAAGAAAACAGTTTTCTGTGAAAATGAGCTCAAAATTCCGCATTTTTAGGTACTCTCGAACTCATTTTCTCAAAAACAGCTCCAATTTTTTTCTTCAAACTTTTTGTTCGGATAGTGCTAATGGCACTGTTTAAGATGACACAAAAACTGTTTTGCTGCATTCTTTTGTTGTTAAAAATTACAAAAATGTAATGTTTTTGAAATATCTCTCTCCTTTATTATGAAAATTTCCAACAATTTGTTCACATTGTTGCATTTCAAGTAGACAATCTTCAAATGACTTCGAATGAAGTTTTTAAAAAACTCAAAAGTTTTCTGTGAAAAGGAGACTTAAATTTCGCATTTACAGCAATGCTTAAACGCCATTTTCTTAAAAATGGCTCCTAATTTTTAACGAAAAGTTTCTTAGAATAGTTTTTACTCTTTTTTGAGTTTCTTTAGATTTTATTTCGGTTCTACCATTAGGAAACCGGAAAATTGAAAAAATATTTTAAAAAATTGTACTATGAGCTGCGATTGATGATAGCTGGCAAGAGTATGTGACAAGATCGAAATGGTAACCCAAACCAAAGAAATTAGAAAACTAGTTTGAGAAAATCTGTGCCATTTTTAGCATAGCTAGTTTTGTTTTCTGAGCTATGTATTCATAGTCGAGAACTCGTGTCCAATATAAATATTTTGATTAAAAAACGAAACAAAACCTGATATATAAAATACTTTCAACTGTTTTAGAAATTTTATTTCATTTATATAGTTCGAAAATAATTATAACATTTTAATGGAATATGATTTTTTTTCTTTGTTGTCATGTTACAAAGACGAAAGTAAGAAAATACTAAGACATGCAGCAGAAAAACTGCTGCAATACAAAATGGTTTCCCAAAAAGTAGCGTAAACATTGAATAGAACAACAAATACAGAAAGTTGGAAAGAACAACAAATAAAAGGTCTTGTATATTACTGTAACAAATTAAATATTTTAATAAAAAACAATCTTCACGAATACTGGCAATAACGTAGAATAGTAAACAGATATACAGTAGAACAGTTCTTTATATGTCAAGAATATAAAAAAAGTTGCTGGTTTCATAAAGGAACATTTGAATAGCAAATATTTAATCGCAGGCTGCTTTTTTCTTAATACCTTACTATCGCAGGACGTCAGCTGTCGTAAGCAGAGTCGCAGAGTATGAGAATTCAGTCGGTATGCGCGATATGAGAACATGTGGAATAAAACAATTTAATATTTGCATTTTTTCAGTTAAAATCGAAATTGTTTCATTGTTTGAATTTCTCTCGAGTTCCTGGGTATCATAGACACCTCTGACACGGTCGGAGGCTGTGGAGTTTTCTTTCAGTTTATGCGCACATTCGAAATTGGTTTTAATGTAGATTGAAAAAAAGAAGGTTTGATATTTTAAAACTCTCTGAAGAAAGATCTCGTTTCTTCTTTCAACTTTTCTTAGTTTCTTTTTACTTTTGAACTTTACTTCAGATTTTATTCACTTTTGTGTGCTTGATGTTTGCAGACTAAATGCCGTCTCTTTGATTTTATTCCATAAGAGCATTATTGAAGGAAGATCTGTAGAAAAGTTCGATCCTTACCTTCAACATTAGGGGAAGTATTGGTACTAGTAACTTCTTTTGGTGGTACCGAGTCCTTTTTTAACAGCTGTCACTATTTCTTTCTTGTGGCATTTGCCCCTTTGGATACACCGTGACAATAAAAATGATTCTATTCTTTAACTGATGCTACATGTAAATCTCACTTTGGGACGAAATTATTATTTTTCAGAATTGACTGCGAAAAGAGATCAAATCAACAGTTTTTAATTATTTTTCTTTTTTATTCGATAGTTCAGTACTGTAATGTGGCGCTCGCCCTGTCCACAACATTTTATTGAGTGGAAGCGATAATTGCGTTGGACCCCCCAGATGACGTAGTTGTGAACGTGCGTGACGTGTGAAGGGAGTCTGGGGCGGGAATGGGAGGGCGGCGGTTATCGCCCATTGTTTCTGCCCAACGCCGGAGTGCCGTTTGGCGTCGACGAGCGGGCGGTGTCCTCCTTGACGTCATTGATGGGCGTCGGCGGATGTGCTGGCACTTCCCTAGCAATCGCAAGCAGATGCAGAGCGACGCTTGTGAAACACGGAATTATACTTCGCATTCAGTGAAGCAAGATACATGGTTTTCCTTCTCGATATGGCGGATTTTAAAGGTTTTGATGACGAATATTGTGGGATTTTGTTTCACGTTTTTACATAATATATTAAAATGACATTTCGAAAGTAAAAATTATTTGATGTCTATAAATAAAAATTATTGATACGCGAATACGTTTCGGGTATTTCTGTAGTTTATCACTAAAGTGACTTGTAAATCACCGTGTGCTATATTTTGCAAGCATTGTCAGGTGATCGTATTTTTAAATAGTAGCTAAGGTAACCCACATTGCTGGGGGCATTTATCATAAAAAAATATTAGCCAGGGAAAGGAATTCCTTCTATTTCCCAACCTTTTTGTGAAATTGATGTATTATACCAACACTTTCAATCAATTGCCCAATTGTAAAACTTACTCTTTTTCATGTCTTTTCTTCGTACTGATAAAGCAAAGTTTGAAATTTCTCTTTTACTTCAATTATACTTCTTGTTCTCGTAGATTTAAATAATCATTTCTTCACCATCCAAAAGTACTCATTCACTCTCCACTCTTACTAATCACTTCTCTACAAAAATTCATCTATTTGTAACAGTTTCAGCGTAACACGTAAATAAATCATATGTTTCTCTTTCGCTTATTCATTGGTGTAGCGGTGAAATGTCGTTGGCATTGCCAACAATATTGTTTTATCCTAGAGCAGCTTTCGAGCGTGCCATCATCATCATCATCATCAGTTATCTGATTCAAGAAATACCAACAAAACATTAAAATTAACAGTTTACTAATAGTACATGGTTTTATAATAGTAATAATAATAATAACACATAATTTTAACTTTAAAAGACATCTTAAGAAATGAAAGAAAGAAGGGAGGCGGAGAATTAAATCGTTTAACATTGCAGTAATTTTGTAAATCTATGCAAAAAAGTGAATGAAATAAACATGTAAATTTTTATAACAGAAAATATGAAACGTAAGTTGAGCCGTCTCTTTCCTGCTGTTTGGAAGCCACAAAACGACAACGCGAATTCGGGTATATCAGCATATCGGGAAACAAACATACATTCAATATTTTCAGAAAACCGACGTACACAGACACTGTCATCCACAACTCTTCACAACATCCTATTCAACACAAATACGCCGCCTTCCACTACATGATACACATATTACTCAGTCTGCCTCTCACTAAATCCCATTTTCTGGAAGAACTGAACAATATATAACACATTGCAATGGCAAACGATTACAACACTACTCTCGTCAACAACATATTGCGCCGCAAAATACACAAACGGAAACTGAAAATGTACATTGTACTCTCTACAGTAACACAACCACCAGACCTTACACTTGCTTACCTTATTTTGGAAGACTTTCAGAATAAGTCGCTCACAATGTACACAAAGCCGGAATCAAAGGTTCATTCAAATCACAAAATTCTCTCAGAAAAGTCCCTATCCCCTAAAAACAAAGATCTTCCAGAAAAAAAAGCGGCGTTTACGCCCTACAATGCCACGACTGCGAAGCAAAAGCAAAATATATTGGTCTAACATTCAGAACTTTTAATACAAGAATAAAAGAACATATGCATGCTTGGAAACACAACACCTGTAAATCTCACTTTGCCAATCATTTACTTCAGATAGGCCACACATTAAATCCACACACAGATATTCATGTACTGGAAATAGAAAATCAATATCTCAGCAGATTAACATAGGAAAGCTCTTATATTCGTCTAAATAATAACCTGCTGAATAAAAACGTAAACCATAACCCTTCCCCTCTGCTAAAATTATTATTTGACACCACACTCTTCGGGGGCGGCACAGCGCACGGCACTCTCGCCGTTAATCCTTCTCCTCCACCCCACGCCGGTACTTAAGCTGCTAGGCCCGCGTAGTCGTTTTGGGGCTTCCAAACAGCAGGAAAGAGACGGCTCAACTTACGTTTCATATTTTCTGTTATAAAAATTTACATGTTTATTTCATTCACTTTCTTGCTTAGATTTACAAAATTACTGCAATATTAGACGATTTAATTCTCCACCCCCTTCTTTCTTTCTTTCATTTCTTAAGATGTCTTTTAAAGTTAAAATTATGTATTATATAACAATGTACTATTAGTAATCTGTTAATTCTAATGTTGTTTGTATTTCTTGTATCAGATGGTGATGATGGCTGAGACATCGAAAGCTGATCTTGGATTAAACAATATTGTTGGCAATGACAACGCCTTGAATTATTCTTTCTTAAATATGAACATTCAAATTAGACAATTTAAAGTAAAAATCAACAAACAGTCCTCTCCAAGGAGGTTATAATGTATTACAGACTTTCATATAGACAGGCAATACTGTACATTGCTGTTTTTTTTTAATTCAAAATTCAAGTAGTTTATGACTTAGTGTAGGGATCACAGAATTCTTAAAACGTGCACAGAATTCACTTCTCCCCATAGCACATCATACACAGTTTTAACTGTTTTTTTACGTAAAATAAATAAATAATACATAGATAAACTCAGTCGAAGATCTCACTCATCCTCTGATGGAGCGCAGCTAAACAATTTCACATTGATGTACTATTTAATCTGTGATGTAATACTGGGGGAAGAAATTCCAAAAAAGTAATTATCTTGTAAATATATTAGGGTTTGTGATTGTAAATCATAGCCTATAATACTCCAGACCTTTCAAGGCAGCTAGCACAGAAGTTTCATCGGTATTGGTTCAGTAGATTAAGAGATTATTGCGCTGTAAGCCAACACACGCCCGTCTTTATATATTAGTATAGATAGATATTTAGATATTTATTTAGTCAAAAAACAGTGAAAAGCTGTATGTGATGTATGGGGGAGAAAATCATCTGCGCACGCTTTCTTTAGTTTCAGAATCCCTTACGAACAATTTAACTATTAATAGTTGAAAGATGAAAAAGAGTTTTAAAAAATTAGTAATAATAATAATAATAATAATAATAATAATAATAATAAAAATAGCGCGAGGTTAACATTTCAAAAAACTAGACATTTCCGATCCCGAGTTGTAGAAAATCTATTTGTAACGGCAAACTAATAGCAAATTTGATTTTTCTGTATTGCTAACAAAATAGTATCTCACCCTAAGCTCTACTACCATTACAAGCAAAAGGAGAGTTCAACAAGACGTGCGCATAGTGAAACTACATTTACGTCCAGAAGCAAATCAAGGGGCCATCTTAGCATTTGCTCTATGGATCAGCGAAACTGGACAAAAACCCGATCGAGATGGGGTCATGGGGGTCATTGACCCGGAAGCTGAAGTACATTACTTTGTTACAGGCATATTAAGTCTTTTTTAATTATACAATGCAACTGTAAACTAATTCATTATGCTATATCATTGTTTTGTTAAAATAAACATTATTTTTCTTTTTGATCAGTATAGTCTAATTCTATAGAAACAGTTATGCAGCAGAAAATATTTTACTTTTAAATTAAAGGGTATAGCCGAATAAGGCAGTGAAAAGTGCCCCCAAACCAAATCGATAATCGCGATGCTCATATGAAAGAGAATACAAAATGACGTAGATTAACGAAAAATCAGCCTCCTAGGGCAATCTGTTGCAGAGATACAAGTGAAACGTGTTTTGCATATTATATTTTTTTTCTTAACATCTATTGCGCGTATCAGGCTGAAAAAAATTGCAGAGACGGAGAAACATTGTTCGATTTGAATGATTTTTGTCAACGAATTTTGACGCCAAATTCATTCAGAAATTAATAATAATAATAATAATAATAATAATAATAATAATAATAATAATAATGATAAATTTTAAAAATTAATTTTCGACGTGATAACGATAAGAGTCTGTCTCAATTTTTCCCCCTAAAATGGGTCTTATAACATTCTATAACACATCTTTTTTTTTTTTTTTAAACAATGTGGACGGTAGTGAAAAACAATTAAAACCATTTTTTCAGTTTAAAAATTTGAAATTCCCACCAAAATGTGATTGGAAAAACTTGTTTCACCAATGTTTAAACACTTTATATTAAAATTATTGAAAGGTCTTGCTTACCAGGATGATTTGGCACTTTTTGCTGACAAATGTTTGTTTTATGTGGAAAGTATTTATATTATCGACATTATATTATCAAACCCCTTTTGTTTTTAGATTTATTTATTGTTTCTAATATAAATAAATTACTTGGTTTTATGTATATTAATTATTTATATGTATAGCCTAATATAAATCAGTTTGCTTAGTTGTAGCTTTATTAATCATTGACAGTTAGACATAGACAATTAATATTGTCACTTTCATCAATAACTGGGATCACGCATTTGTTTATAAACAGTACTCACTTTGTTTTTTTCAACATTTCTATTTAAAAATACCTGTTTAACAATTTTCGCCAAGTAACTAGCGAATGCCAAATGTGTGTTTAAATGATCGCTGCTGTGTGGGAACAGCATCCGAGGATTCCACCTCCGTTCGGGCGTTGACTATCGTTTCCTACCTGGTATTCTCATGGTGGAAAGAGATGTGTGGGCTCCTCCCGTGCACCGATTTTTGCTCGCTCTGCACAGCACCAGTTTCCGACACGAACCATGTGACAACTTCGTTTGAAAAGCGAGACTAGACGTCGGCCGCCATGTTTCATGGAGTGCAAGAAGTGTTGAGAAGCATTTTTAAGTGGCATAAAGGGACAATTTTCAACGGTGACCGACCAAAAATAACACGATGAAAGGGTAATTGCAATTAGATGTAATATTTAAAAAAGTGCTTATCTGTTTCTGTTTCAGTAACTGTAACTGTGATAATTTTGGCATTTAAAATTCACACTAATATTACGTCGCACAGTGGTGCCTGAAGTTCATTGGCTGAAGTCGGATGCGCAAGAGGCCACCCATCTCTTTCCACCAGGGATATTCCGATTGTTTGATACATAATCGATGTAACACGAGATTTAGAGTTCATATGTCGTGTTTAAATCTGTGTTTAAAGAAAGCCACAAGCAATTAAAATCTATTCAATAGAAAAGTGCACATTCAGTTCTAATTTTTTACATCTAAAAAATTATAAACGTTTAAACGTATTAAATAAATATTTTATAAACTGAATCGTAGTGGACAAAACATGCAAGAGATTCAAATTCGAACATAGAGAGAACTAACGATCACAATCGAAGAAAACCAACATCATTTAACAGACGTTTCATACTAATAAACTGTTAAATGATGTTCTCGATTTCGATTATGCTCGTTATTTGATTATGCTCGTCTCTATGATCGAATTTGAATCTCTTGCATGTTTTGACCACTGGCAGAGCAACAGACGATGATTCGGGTTGACGAAAAGACTCCTGCCGCCTTTCCTCTCTTGCCACAAAGGAAAATTCTGAAAGACAATTATTTAAGAACTATTAGTTTACCTCAGCGTTAGAATTATTGAATATTGAAGAAGTTGTCGGTGTTGCCTCGTCTAGGCGAAAAGATATTTTTCTGTCGTAATTTGGGAGTAATACAATGTCACGCAAGACCCGCGCCAAAACACCTCTGTTCGCGGAGTCTGCACTGCCGTTACCAATCGTCAAAATCTTTTTTTTAATGCAGTCAAGATGTGAATTACTTAGTCTTTTCACTGACGTGACGATCCTTTGTGAAACCGCTCGGCTGGAGATTCTCAAACAATTGACTTTCGTGGCGTCTTATTTGGAAATGCATATGATTTCCAGAAATTGTTAACAATACGAAATGCTGCCGCTCGCTGGTTTCCAGTAGCTGGTGCAATCTCGCGAGCGCCTTTGAAAGCAGTTCAAACTTTTCAAGGCAGATTGCTCTTCCAAAGAGTTTTATACGAAAGATAACTTGCCTTTCTCTCTGGAAGCCTGCCCGCGGTTTTTACAGTCCAACGCGGGACGTTTAAAATGAATACCCTTTGCTGTTAATTAGCGCAAATGAATTGTTATAAATGATTGAATTCGAGGTACGGCGCGAAATTAGACACTTTCTCTCATAAAATTTGCATTTCGCGCGGGCGTACTCTTCTAACGAGTCCGACTGCACAAGTTTAACAGAATTACTCCAAGCCCATGTCTCAACTTAGTTTCCATTCAGGCGTGTCCGACTTGTTTTGACTCTTTATAACATAAGTAATTTTTTGCGAGGCTACTATGCTATGTCTTGAAAAATAATTCATAGCTTGTACTAAATGGTTAAATCATACAGAGACTGCCGCCTATTTAATAAATGCTGATTTCTACGTGAGTGATGTTCCTTTAAATTACTCGTTAATGGATGTGTGTTTAGAATTCATTGCTGCTTGTGACGACAAATACACGTTTTCAATATAGAAGCGGCAGTCATAACATATTTGACGAATCCCAGAAGGAATACCGAATACATTACACGAAATATAAATTTAACCATCAATCATTATATCCATATGTTTGGACCATTCCATCCAATCTATATTGCGTGCTAACGCTGTAGCTTACCCGATATTCATTTTGAACAGATTAGTGTAAGATACAAGCATACGCTCGAAGTGCAGCGTTTAATCGTAGCTTTCGTGTAAGTTTCGACGTTACAGTTCTAACTTCAATCGCCTGACTCGAAGTCATTGGCAGCTCATGCACTTGTCTTAATTTATGGAAAGTCAGAAAAGTCTATTGCTTGAACTACTTCCAATGAAACATACTATAAATTAGATTACATCCATCTACACCCGATAGCATAAGAGAGAAAGATCTGTTTTGTCGGTTCACACGAGCTTCCACCAGCTCACGTCGTGAGTTGACATCGTGCACTACTCTGCCCAGATCCGGACGCATCATAGCTGGCGTTCCATGTCTCACGTCGCGGTGATATAATTGGAATTTGATGTGCATTCAACCTCAGCACTGCTGGAGTAAGCAAAAATGAGAATAATTGAGATTTTGAGAAGTAAAATTACAATGAACCGTATGTCACATGATCAAATATATTGTACCTACTGCACACTTTGCTGCGATCTGTGCGCCGGTTCACTACTTCTGCACTGCTCCAACCCAGCTCGGAGTTCTTCGCTAAGAAAGCTAGCTGCGCGTGTATCTACTGCACTGGGCCCGCGGCAGGCGGCGATCGGGGGAAGACAGCAGATTATGTACTGAACTCGGCTAGTTGGTGATGGATGACTTTTCCTCCCGTCGCACTGCTTCAAGGCCAGACCTCGTTTGGCTCGCCCTACCTGCGAGTGTCATTACTCGTAAGCCAGTGCTACCACAATGCAAATTATTTTAAACTGCATGTTTTGTTAGTATAAATTAACGAACTGTTTGTCGAGAAGTTTATAAGTTATAAAATTATTACGGGGCACATATTTCTTTCGCGAAGAACCAAAATGTTCAGTCGATTTTTTTTGAGGAAGGAAGTTCTGTCTTACTTGTGGTCAGGTCTCTAAAATCCCTACATTTTTAATAGCACAGCATATTCTTCTTAGAGAATCACAGTGCGTGACGCAGTGATAATCCATTGTAGTGTTTGTGACATGTTTTTCGTGTTTACGTGTAATTTCGTGAGGATTTGTTGTAACTTTGCAGTGTAGTAATAAGTGCTTGGTCTAATCTAATGAGTATTCAGGAATAATCCTGTGTAGTGTGTCTTGCAGTGAGTGTATAATTGATGATATCTTGAGGCGACCATTTTCAACGAGAAGTAGCGAGTAATAAAAAACGGTAAGCCAACACCAGCCTTGACACAATCAGAGCAGATAATAAAAACATTATTGTATAGGGGTGCAGGAGGGAATCTGGTTGGCCGCTAGTAGCTGGGGTTATACAAAGTAATCAATCACCACATGCCCCTGATTGGAATAGAAACATAAAGATGACAGCTCAAAAGAAGAGTTCCTCTCTTCGGACTATATGCCTTCATTAAAACACTATTCCTCTTCTGGCCTCAGGAACTCTGTGAGATGTGGGCGATTAATACACAAGAGAAGTAAAGGTGGACATTTCCTCCTCAGTACGTTTCAGATCGTTTCCGCGTCGCTTAAAAGCCCATTTTCTTTAAAACTTGATTAAAGTAAATTTACCCCGAGCTAAAAAATATTCTTATCCATTCAAACATCGAAGCAAATATTTTATTTGGTAACTACATTCAGAAGAAGAAAATGTGTGGAGGACTTTCTCCCTCCGTCCCCTGATAAACCGTCGCTGCTCGAAGTGCAAAGAGTGAGGCCGTTTCAATTGATAGCTTCATCAACGTAAGCTGTATGCTGCCGAGGTGTAGAGAGATTACTATAAGAAGAAATCGCTTTGACAGCTACTGCTCGGCCACTGGTGGCAATATAACTGCAAATTACGTCTATGCAATCATTTTGTCTGTGCGTTCGTTTAGTTAGCTCATTTGCAAATGGGTTCATCACGCTCTCTTACAATGCCATCGCTCTGCATGGCGTTCACTTGTTTCCCGACCTGCCAAAGTAGTCCCTTCTCAGAGTAGCTGCTCTACACTGCGCGCTGTGTTTGTGTTGGCAGACGTTGGCGGTGGCGCTGCGAGGGCTGCGCAGCGCTGTGGCGCGCACGCCCACCGCGCCCAGCGACGAGCGCCTGGGCCAGATGCTGGCGCTCGCCACGGCCTACCTGGCGTACGGGCTGCAGCCTCCCGGCTCGTACCCCCCGCCGCCCCCGCCGGCGCGCCTCTTCCCGTCGGCGCTGCCGCCGGGCCCCGTGCCGCGCGCGCCGCCGCCCGGGCCCGACCGGCCGCAGCCTGCCAAGGTGAGCCGCCACTCGGCGCGAACCGACACTTTTTCTCCAAAGCGAATGAGGTAGAAATAAACTAGAAATTGTCAACATGCACCACTCGCTGATAATAAGAGAAACATGCGGAAGGTACTGTCAAATCCAAACTTTTCTAATAAATGTATTCCATCGATGGAATAGTGTGTTAGACAGTGAAGATGCGTAATTCTCTTCTGAGCCAAAATAATGCATGTATATTCGACGTAGAGGAGACACAACCTACCGACACGAGATCAGCACCATAACGTGATGTTTTCATACGATACTTTAACTATTACAATAATAAATGGACTTTTTACAGCGTCCTATACAATTTTCACAATTCTTTGTGTAATTTCCTTTCTAAACGATTGTGCAAGGATACTAATCCCTATTCTACTGGGGGCAGCTCTAAAATCTTTCTGTTGAAGTCTGAACCTTAAATGAAGTCCAGAAATCCAAAGACTAGTGTCAGAAATCAACTTGGGGAAAAAACAAAGGTGAAGTTGAAGTCACTTGACATGCGTTAACATCGTAAGCAACGTTTTGAATACAATAATGGCCTAGTGGAAATAAATAAAAATGCAATAAAATAAAGACCAATCACGCACTATAAACTAAATAATATTTTACATTGTAGAAAGTTCTGTTCTCGTGTCTTTTTAATTGATTTTAGTATTGTGTAGGAGACATGACTCCTGGGCAGCATAGCAGACACGTCTGTCTGAAACTATCGTTGAAATATCTGAGGCACTTGCTTTTAAGAATCTCACAATAAATCAGCTAGCAGTATCTATACTTGAAATTAACAAAAGTAAAACAAGCTTGGAGTTACGGATATGGTACACAAACAAGATATTTTGCATTTTATTAAATTTGAATTTTGGCAGTATATTGATGCAAGTGGGTGTCCCTTATTTTCCGACTTCGAAATTTTTGAATGATCACCCTCTGATTTTGTTCAAATGACCTTAAAACTTGCCTACACAAAATTTTGAGCGCGAACTCGCATGACGGACAAGTACAATCCTACTACCCATCGCTGAGTCAGCCCCGAGGCTAACAGTACAAGAATTTTAATTGATCGTGTCACACTTGTTTGCAGGTGCTAAGCTAACATAATGTCGTATATTGGTGTCATAGACGTATCGAGGAACGTGTGTTTTCAATAGAAAATAATATTAATTATTAATATAAAACACCAAATAACTGGACACAATTTACCATCAAATAAACAAGTCCTCGAAGTTCTATTTTATAACATACCAGAAGTGAAATTAGCAGTTACTGCAAGTGCTAAACTCGTGGTTCGTCAGTGCATGATATTTTGGGAGAAAACAAGAATTCCGACATGATCTAAGCAGCGTTGTTCGCAAAAAAAAAACAACAACAACAACAAAAAACAGCTTATTAACTTGTATTCGGAGTGGAGAAAATTACAAAAAAATGTAAAGAAGTGTTTTGTCATGAAGTGCGTCGAGAAGAGGAGTTTAGAAATAATTTGAACAATCTATTTGATATTGCACATCCGAATACTTTACAAATGATTACATTGGAAGACGACATGATGTTTTTACTTCGGCCGAGAGAGACAGGACGTAAAAGCTATCTTACACGAGTAGACCAAAATCTCGCGGATAAAGAAGAAAAATTGAGACAAAGAGCATTACAAGAAGAGAATAGGAAACAAGCGTGAAGCGTCTATATCTTCTGTTATACCTCCTTCATCGTCTGAAGATTCAGACAATGAACTTCTAAGTTCAGATGAAATCAACGTTGATGAATTTTCGTGAGCCATCAATACAGAATGCTGCAAGGTGTGACACCAAAAATTTCATTACCCTTAAACTAATGGTTTAAATAGATGTCAGCTGATAAGAGATTCTGCATACATCCTTCAGCAGAGGTACTGACCACAATACCCGAAGAACTCTGTATTAATAAATCTTCTATTTTGCGAATCTGACACAAGAAGAGAACGTTAAGAAACAATTAAAACTACTTTTAATAGTAATTTATCTAAAACTCTTACTGTTCTTTGCGATGGTGAACTGTTGCGTTCATGAAATATCAGGGACCCAAAAGAAGAAAGACTTCCAGTTGTTGTTACATTTGGGGACAGTCAGCAGCTCATCGGGTTTCCAAAATTGCTGAATTCTTCTGCGAAAAAGCACACTAACCATGTTTGAAATGTGTTAACGCACTGGGGTATCGAAGACAATGTACACATTCTTTGCTGTAGCACAACTGCATCAAACACTGGCTGTTTTAAAGGAGCATGTGTCTTTCTGGAAGAAAATTTGGGCAGGGAATTGTTCTTTCCGTGCCGTCATCACATATACGAACTTATTTTATAACGCGTGTTTAAATGTAAAATACGTGATGTAATTATTAAAGATTTATTTCTGTTGATTGTAATCGTTTATGTCTATCCGTTGCTTCAGCTGTAAAAGCGCCTTATCAAGATATCTGCTTTTTAAGCGTTCTAAAATCATATGAAAGAATGGATTCCACAATTTCAAAAGCAACTGTTAAAAAAAATTGAGAAACCGTATGTATTATTTATTAGAAGAATGATCTGTCGTATCACTCTTTAATGATGAAGTAGACAAATCCAAATCAAAATGGTGGCAAATTTTGCCAGAGAGAATCTACACATAAGAGAGTTAAATATTCCTTTTTGTGGAGAATTGCCTGGAGAATAATACGGTAAGCGCAATTATATTTCAATGACCGTTCTTTAAATTATTAATCCGTTAATATACAATTTATCTTCTAATTCAATTTAATCTTCATTTTATTTAAAACAACAGCCGACTTTGTGTCAACAAAAAGCAAAAATCTGTTCTCTTGCCTGAAGATGGATACTAGTTTTATTCAAGAATCGCCTTCGACGTGTAACAGCAACTCCTAATATTTAGAAGCTCAAAGGTTAATTATAAAGTTGAAAACTGTGATTGACTGCGCTGAAAGGGCTGTTAATTAATACAATATTTTCTTGCACTACTGACTGTAGATGAGCGAAAGCAATTTGTTTATTCAAGAACATTGTTCACAGTACCCATATTGCAAGAAAGAAACACTGAAAAAAGTAAAGACCATAACGCAGTCTAAAGAGTGAAAATGAATTAAATTGTAATAAAAATATGTATTAAATGCCTATCAGCAGTTTTCCACTGACTTAACACAACAAAACCAATTATCCCTAACATTGAAATTCCGCACTCAAGTCGGCAAGGGTTATTATAGACCTATTGAAATGAAAATTTATTTTTGAGTAAATTTGCCCCAATGGAAAATATTATGAGCCCAAAAATAATTAGCAATTTTCCCCCCGCAATTTAGGGACACACACACACACACATTATATATATACACACACACACACGTACACAGGGCTTGATTTCTGGCGGAATGCGACGAAACGGCGTTCCGGTATATTTTTAATTCTTATTTATTTTTACGTCAAAAACAGTTAAAAACTGTGTGTGACGTGCTACAGGGAGAAGTGAATTCTGTGCACGTTTTCATAATTCTATGATCCTTACCCTAAGCCATACACTACTTGAATTTTGAATACAGAAAGAAAATGAGCGTTTTTGCAATGATTGTTAACAAAATATTCGCTCCGATGTAATAAAATTTATTTTAAAGTGTTAATCAAATCGTAAATAATTTTTAAATATATAACTATTTCTATTCTAATTTCTATTCTAATTTGTGGCGCGTTCTGGGCTCTAAAATATTATAAAACAAGCACTTTATGTATATAATTTTGTTTCTATAGGTCTGTGTGTGCACGAAGTGTTAGTGCATTCGTATTTCATTGGGGTCCTAATTTGCAATGAAACACGTGTGGGTGGAAGGCAGAGGTCCTAATAAAATATTTTCAAATCAATTTTTTAAGTTGCTGTATCATATGTATACCAAATATAAACTAATATAGTATTTCACTCTTCATTTTAATTATTAATGTTAAATATTTGAATATTGATAAGATCATGCGTGGGGCCCTGTTGTGTACAAGGAAATCAAGGTGAAAGACAACAGTTCTTTCATGAACAATTTTATTATAGCCAAACCATAATCCAAAAATCTAGTCCAGAAATACAGCCAGGTCAAACAACAAAGTTCCATGAGATGTACCTATTCGAAGCAAATTTACAGTCCGCCGGAGAATCACTACCGTAGCACGCACACGTCAACAAGAGCTTCCAACTCACACTAGGCACTCTATCAGCTTCCTAAACAGTCACTGCCTACCGCCATGGCCCGGGGCCCTTATATACGCCGCGAGGCACCGTGGCGAGTCTCTCACTTGCCCCCTCCGTGGCGGGGAATCGATGGGAGGTGCCCCTTCGGAGACCGCATTGCCGACGCGGTCCGGTGCCCACGGGAAAGCGCCGTCGCTCGCCGTGCTCCTGGTGGTGTCATTCGGAACTACTCATTCCTACCCTGGTCGCGCCCCGCGGCGCAACCCTGCAGCGGCCACAGTGGGCCGCAACTACACTGCCTGGTACAGTGTGCCCACCACACCGATCCTCGGGGCACACTTGCTGTGATACACAGCAGGACCCTTAAGGGGAAGTGTCAAGCCATGTGGACGAAAAGTTTTGATTTTTGGTTTTCGTCAGTTTTCTATTTGTACTTTTAGTAATGACGTAATTTTTTGCGTTACGACCTTTCAAACGGGTTAAAATTACATTTTCGCATATACCAGCTTTTGTTTCTTTGGAGCGCGTGTAATTTAGCAACATAACAATTGCTTAGCACTAAAAGTTGCAAATACATGCTTCTCAGGCACCATAAATATACTAAGGCGCTATTAAAAGAGCCCTACATGCTATCAGTGTTCCAACAATGACTGCGCTCACGGACGCGACGCCAATGGGTGAGTGCCAACAATGGGTGAGTGCTATGCGATGAATTTGAATGCACTGCCACGAATTTCCTTGCACTATAAATCTGTAAACACTTTTTCTCAAAAGTGATTTTTTTGGTACAAATGCCCCGTTTTCTCAGAAACTGTATATCCCAAAATAATTATTATTTTACACAATGTTGTACTATTATATTAATATCTACCGAGTTGTGTCCACTTTTTCATGCAAAAACGTCATTGTAATAAAATATAATTGACAAAAAATGCAACCGAATAAAGTGAATTCAATTAAGATTAATTTAAAGCGTTACATTCATTGATAGGTATCTGAAAAAATCTCTGTTAATGTACGAGATGTGTTTCAATCAACATGCCAAATTTGGCTTATATCTACTTAATTGTGTGAAAATAAGTCACAAACTTCGAAAATTTAACACTGCTGGCAAAGGGTTTAACACATCCCCTTAAGACATTAAGCCGGTCCTGTTGTGTTATCACTTGTGATGAGGGCGAAGAAAGTAACGAAGGTTGCCGTTACACTGTATAGCAGCAACAAGGCCTACAAAATCCTTGCTCTGGAGGTGACTGCGATGCGCGAGGTGCTGCCAGCTGCACTTGTTTGTAGGAAATGTTGATTATGTGCGATGCAAAGTGCTTTGACTCCACACGTTCTTATCCGTATCCTCTGACTTTTCAACTTCTTAACTCCCCCCCTTTTTTTTCATGTGATTGCAGACGGTGCGAATGCGCAACAGGTTCAAGAAAGCCGATCCCGGTCGGCACGGCGGCGACGAGACGGATGGCGACGGCGGTGGGGGCGGGGCTGGGGGCGGGGGCGGAGCGTCGTGGGGGTGGAGCGACAGCGAGACGTCGTCGGGCGGGTCGGACTCGGAGGGCGCAGGCGGCTCTGGAGGCGGGCGCGCCGCCGCCGCCGCTCGCGTGCGCCTGGCCGCGGTGCTGCTGGTGCTGTCTCTGACGTGGCGCGCCGACCGCCGTGCGCTGCTCGCCTACTGGCCTTGGCTGCTCGCCATCGAGCCCCTGCAGGTAAGAGCGAGCACTGCTGCACTGCGCTGTCGCGCCATGTCTGCCCTGAGCGACACATGATTACGTGGTGGCGTACCTGCGTAAATGTCTGTTAATATGTGTGGTTCGATAGAATTAAGGAAATTTATGTTATAAAAGGACTATTTTTAAAAGATGGTGAAGCAACTAATAAAAAAATTAAAGGCTAAAATGTTCTTTCTCACTTTACTACGAAAATTGAAAGAGAAAGTATTGTATTCGTGCGGTGAAAATCGGCGACTTTTCTACAGAAGAACTCTAATTTTCGGACCCTTGTAACGAAAAATAGGATAAATATTGTTCTCACATTAGGAAATTACCTTCTCCAACACGTGGCGTATCCATATTTTGTGGATTCGTTTGGTCTTTCATATCAAAAAGTCGATTGGCGGCAAAACGTCAGTCAGTCAGTCCGTCTGTGGTCAACGCTAGCGCCTAAACCTTTCAGACGATTTTCTCCATAACTAATATTTTTCGATGTGGAGGAACTCGAGGTCTTGCGAGTTTGAATTGGATATTTTGAATTTTTGGGGTACGTAACATGAAGAACAGTTTCAAAATTTTCTCAAAAATAGTAGGATTTTTTAAAATTCGGCCTGACGGGACGTATCGATCGGAGAAACTCCCGAAAACTACCCATAAAATAAGCCGGCCACTTACAGACATTTGTTAAATTCCCCTATGTAGCTAGATTCGAAAATCCGCCGCGCGATTGGGACAGGAACTCGAGGATCTCCAAACGGGTCACGGACCGCGCGCGATCTGTCCTTCCTCTTCCTTGTCCTATCCTCTCCCCTTACACACACACTTACACTAACATGCACTACACTACCACATATTCCAGGAGATCGGTCGGGTGCTTAGAGTTTGTTCCGGCTGGGGCGGTGCCCCGCTGGTGGGAGAGTCCTGGTTAGGGGGAAACCCCACTAGCCAACGGTAGGTCGGCGCCGGATCTCGCCATCCAGCGGGGAAGATCACCATCTCCCGAGAAAAAAAAACATGCACTACATTCGCGGAACTAATGACCAAAGCAGTTGACGCGCCCGGAAATACGAAAAAATCAACCAATTAATCAATCAATCAATCAATCGAGGATTTCCCGATAAACGGTGCTGCAGAGACAACGGTGTCAGCGCTGTGCTGTCGCAGCTGTTGAAAATTAATAATATTCGATATCATCGAGACATCACTCTCTTCTATTTCTGTCATGAGTAGCATTTTAATTTCCACACTCCATTTGAGTCATTGCCCTCCTCCTCTCACTCCATTCTAAAGAGTACCGCTTTTAAATAACAGTCCTCCCCTTTGGGAACAATGAGAAAAGTCAGTGTGGATATTATTGCCCTTTGAGCTGCTGTTCTTCAAATGTGTTAATTCCAGTAGACTGTCAGCATAAATTAACCAACATTATATAATGTAAATAATAATTGAGGCACTCAGTGAAACAAGGGATATGTATATATCTCAAAATTATTTTCCTTTGCTGTAACGTTTACCATATCCGGCTGTTGTACCCAAGTTTGCCGGTTCAAACCTGTTCGAAGCCGTGGATTTTTAAGGACAAAAAAATTCTTCGTACGCCTTCCTTCGGAGGGGAAGTAAAGCCGGCTTTCCCATATTGTAGATTTACTGCGTGTAAGAGATCCTCAAGCCTAAAAGAAGCCCCTGCGCTAAATTCAAATCGCCTGTTTCGTCGCCTACGTAATATCTTCTTTTCCCGGTAAATGGTGAAAGGAGCGTAGCGAAATTTGCGTGGTAAGACGGAAGACCGGGCTTGATGGCTTGAATCTCGCTACGTAAAATGAGGCATTAACATCAAACTATGCATAACACAAAATTGAAAAATGTAATGGAAATTTTATATGAATCCATCGTCATGTTATTTAACAAACTTCATAGGTAATGTTCTGAGAATAGCTACTTCATACATACCGTTCTCTCATAGAGCACATCAATTGGCATATTAATATTCATGTTTATTGCTGAAATAAAATAAACCTTCCGTATCGGGTGATACGTACATAAAAGGTTGACAGGGTGATACGTACATAAAAGTTAAAATATGCAATCAGTCTTTTTCTATGGTCATGAATGTGATTTTAATGAGCAAGGGATTTTGTTTTCATTCAATTTAACTTCTGAATATCCAAATTGGGTTAAAGGATTATATCCCATCTGTGATTATGCCACATACAGCATTTTCCAAGTTATTGTTGATATTTTTAACGACATGTTAGTATTCTACATTTTTGTTAGATGCAAATGTGATGAATTATTGTAAGTGATTATTGAAAATATTGTAAATTAATTAACTGCTTTTTCTGATTCAACGATACGAAAAAAATATTGCGTATTATTTTCGCTGAGTTTTTTAAAATTCGTTATTATTGAAACATGCCCGACGTTGACTGGTGCCAATTTGAAACAAGTCCTGTCTTTCTATTTAAAAACAAGCTTGAAGATGTTTTTTGAAACATAATTATTACTGATAAGTGTAATTTGGGCGCCAGGAAAAGGTTACACTTGAAACCTAATGATTCCTACGTAATTTAAATATCTCTCCTTCCAAAATTATGTTGTGCTAGCTCAGTTAATTGGGGTTCGAAGTACGTAATTGTTGCAACTTACTCTGCAACCAATTATTTAACGAACAATGATAATCAGCTTTCTTTCAACTTAAGAAATTAGAATTTATTATAATGATAATAAAAAATGAACGAATCTTTGGTCATGACCAGTTTTCTCTATATTACAATAGTTATAAAACCTTGTTATTCATTCGTGGGTCTTCGCGGTCTCCACTTCTTCGTTCGATGGCTCCCCGTAGAACCTTCTCCGTCGACGCAGCAGAATCTTGCTTCTGGATAAAGTCCTCACCTAATGTCCGTGATCTAGTTCCAAATTCTCCCGGCGATACTATTATAATCCATGACTCCCCTCACTAGCGTCTCGGGTGGACGCCTAGACATGTTTTTACTTCCTAAAACAAGAACGCTCTATCCTAATATAAAAACGATAGTTAATTTTATACAACTGTCAATTACAGCCTTTCCTCGACCTGGTAAAATATATCAGGAGCCGACCCGCTCATCGCCGCGTTGCCCAAGGGAATAAATGTTTTTCTAAAAACTAGGAAGCATGCGAATTTTATATCTTTTTTCTTTTGTCTCTCAAAACAATGCTTATTCCGCCTCTGCCCTGTCATTTCAAACTAACGAGAATGATCCTTAACGCCGGTTGGTTATTTCTCTCATTGCGACCCCCTCGCGATCGTCTATTGACATCCCTATATTCTATGTCGTATAAAATGACATTTCCATAATAAAAATGGATCGTCATTTTGGTATATCACTTTATATACTTTACTTTCATTGGAATACGAGTAATTTAGTAATTAAATATCTTTGTAATCATCATTATCATTATCATTATTCTTATTCTTATTATTATTATTATTATTATTATTATTATTATTATTATTATTATTATTGTTGTTGTTGTTGTTGTTATTGTTGTTGTTGTTTTTGTTGTTATGGATTTAATTAATGAGTTATTTAACCAGATTAAATAGTGTGTTTCTCTGTGTATTGTTTGATGCACAAAATCCTTTCATCGGTTTACATGAATCACGAGCTTGCTGAAACACTGATTTAGATACCGCGTAATTGGTCGGCTGTGCGTGGCCTTCTGTGTGTAATTCACATTGTTTCGACCGCGCTACGTTTTGCGTGGGCGTTAAGTTGCGCGTTTCATTGTGGGCGCGGCTTTGCTACGTGCGTGGTGCGCGACATGAGGCGCGGCGGCGCACGCTCGTGGGAGCGAGAGGCGCAGCGCGGCGCAGCGGAAGCGAGGGGAGCCGCAAGCGGCGGCGGCGGCGCTGTGGCGCGGTGGCCGGTCGCGCGTTGCGCAAGCCCTCGCTCGCTACACCACTCCGCTTCGCTTCGCACAGCCCTGCCACGCACGCGCACCGCGAGGGTTGCCTACCCCGCCCCTGCCGCTCCCGGCGGGTGACTGACGACGCATTTGACGACGGCGGCGGTTTGTGACCCCCGCAGTGCGGTAGTTTTTGCAATCAATCGCGTTACGAACCTCCGCTGTATATGCTTTTATACACGTCTGATTTATTCGAGAAAATGCGTTGTTTTAACGAAATAATCCTTTTCGTTTAATTTATTTCGCAGGTTGGTGTATAAAAATAACTTTCGTTGTATAAATAGGTACTTAATTCGAACTTCTATCAATTCGCAACGGTGGACCTCCCGTAAATATAATTTATTGCTGGCTTATGCTATATAAATCTTTTCCTTCCCTTCTGGCAGTTTTAATTTCCCTTTAGAATTTGAATATGGTGGAACAACCAATTACCTTTTTTATTTTAGATTTTTTGTAGTTTACTTGCAAGAACGCTGGTAAAGTTCATTGCAAGCATTTGATTTTTTTCATTTGTTTTTATACTCTTCTCGCCGAGACAGTTTGTTTTCAAGGGCACCAGGAAGAACATTGCCTAGAGCATAGCAATAGAGCTATCTACAATTCCACAACTCGTAAAAATTATACATATCTAAGAAATTTTAAATGATATAATCACTGGTTCCCAATATTTGAAGGCGTTAATGTCATGGCAATGAACGTACCTTTCAAACATTAGGTGCTCATCCTGATTTTGCATGCACTCGAGTCATTAATCGTAATCGTGATATGGTTAACGTCTGCTGATTTTCATTTCCTCATAATTAAACGTCAGGTTAACCGTATACTTATTAACTATGTATGAAATTCATCGCAAACATCAACGTCAACGATGTATGTACCAGAGTCAAATGCATTATTTCTGTAGCAATCGAATGTTGTATTTTTCGAAATAGATAAAAGGTGTTGTCCGGTATCAAATATATATTTAATCTTAAGATCTTTTCGATCGCATAGCGATCATCAAAGCTATCTGAAAAAAATTACAGGAATGAAATAATGAAATATTAAATGAAGTACAAATTATGTAGAAAGTATCTACCTCGTAAGCGATCTTACTAATGTATTTAGTTCGGGAATCAATCGGCATTACAAATTGATCCAGAGATTGATTTCAAATTTAGTTGGCATTAAGAATTTAAAGAAAAATCTATTACATTGATTAAGAGCTTTAGATTCCAACAAGCCAAATTAACATTTCACGGTCGCCAGGAACCAATGTGTTCCGCATAAAAACTAACTGAACTTGGATGTGGAGACTCGCTGTTCCGAGATCCTATTTCCAATCTGCCGGCTTCCCACAATGCCAGCTTGCCACCAATATGGCTGAAAAGAGGCTGCAGGGTAATAATATCGTCAAACATGCAGGCCGATCACTACTTTAAATGGTCTTTGAAGATTTCCTTAAGATTTATTGGATTTCCTTAAGATTTATTAACATTAAAGTATTCACACAAGTCTTTTAAAAATTGTTGGTTTGACACTTGTGACACTGAATAAACATATCAAGTTATCTTACAAACATTGATTGATAAAAGATTCAAAATAGTACCGCTAGTCAGTCACTCGTCTCTGAAATTGGCATTCGAAACACATTTAATTCCAAATTAAGTAGTTTGAACAAACATCAATTTCTTAAGATACGACAAGTATCAAATATCGACTAAAACACGCAGCTTTATGGAAAACTTACAAAATTTAAGTGTTAGAATGATATTTTGTATACAATTAATTCGAAGTTGAAGATTTCAAGTTCTCCGTAGAAGCTGAATCAAAGAGAGACCATTGAACAACGTTTTTCGCTCAGTGAGACACAAAAACCTGTTTTGTTATTAACGGAAACTTAAATTTCATTGGAAAATGCCCATTATATTATCAAATATTAACTGCAATGTCAATGTTTCGTAGCAATAACCAAGGTAAATTAAGTAAAGCACTGTGAAAATCGATGTCTTCAAAAACAAAAACTAACATCCCAGCTTTCAAATAAGTATCTGACATCATGAATATATTATTTTTACTTTTCATGACAAACACACAAACTTCTTAAAACTTCATAGATTTGGGAAGATTTGGGAAACCATTTATATAACATATTTATACGTACGTCTAGTACTTTGTGCTCTCTGACAACTTTTTTGGTTGAGCACTTTAAGTTACTTTGAATAAAGACTCAAGGTTGGGCGACAGCTGGGAGCAACAAAAACGCTCAACGCAATTCGCAGACAGCTTGCATTCGGGACCATAAACTCCTGAGGTGGCGCTTATTACTCAATGGGGCGGCCTCGGCTGGAGGCCGGAAAAGGTCCGGAGAAATAGCAGGCTACTCCTCGTGCTCAGAGCAGAATCAAACTTCCCAGCAGACTGATTTGCGCGAGGTATTCACGATAAACAGGTACGGGTGGTCCGTGTAAATGCACTCTAGTCGCCTGCGCCGAAGCGACTCCAATAACATCGTCACTTCTCCCTGGAAACACCATAGCGTTATCTGATGCCAGAAAACCGAGAGAACAAGAAAGTGGACTAGCTAATGCCAGCGACAGAGCGAACGAGAGAATGGCGGCGGCGCCCTTGTCACATCTTTTCCCCGACAAGAGCGCAGTGCCGCTTCCAACTTCATAGCGCGTTTCATGGAGTGTTTCAGACGCCCCCCCCCCCCATGTGGGCACGTGGAGAAACACATCATAGAATTTACAACTATGGTGCGGGTGCAGTGATACAGCCATATTTGGTAGTAGTCACAAACATAAATTTATCATTAAAATCTGATCCTTTGTTGGAATTAAACATCGAACATTGGCTCACGATCGGATTTCCGTTGCCGAAAATATTTCCATTCAATAGGTCCGGATCAGCGACTGCACAACGCTATTAGTTGTACACACTGAATACAGCATATGAATGCCCTCTTTACGAAAGAACAACTGGTTCCTTGTGCATCGCTCTTTGTATCTCAAGTTATCTCTATAGAAGTGATAATGCGAAATCATTTTCGACATATTGATACAAACCCTCTTAAAATAAAATATATAAATGTGGTAAATATAAAGACAATATTGTAAAGAGGCTTTTTGAAAGACAAGATGATTATCTTCTAAAATTTGTATAATCTAAAAATGCTTCGAAATTTGCTTTCATATTTGCGTTTTAACATCCGTTAAAACGTAAATATTAACGTTTCACTTCTCACATATTACATCACTTCCTACACAATATCAGAAAATGATTTCAGAATTAATAATATCAATCATCTTTCATTAAAGAAAATACATGCATGAATGAGCCCTTTAGTTTATAATTGGGTCTACAATACGAGATGTGCGGGTTCTAGTCGCGCAATGGGCATGGGCATGATACTCGTGCTTGTCACTGGGAGTGTATTGAGTTGGGAACCTCACATCGCAATGGAAATCGCGAAATTTCGGGAAGTGCATTAGCATACAACAGTGGTCCGAGGTAGTACCCGAGTGATTGAACGTTATGGTCGCGAGTAAAAAAAGCGCTAATAGTAATAGTAACTAGGAGAAAAGGAAATTGACATTTTATCTTATGAAGTGGATGAGATGTGCTAATTATCCGAATCTGTGGCGAGACCTAGTCCATGAGCTCGCGTTTGTAGATAAATATCAATCGAGTTAGCCTTCCGGTTATGCCGGGCCTTCTTCCTGGCTACCATCTATCAGAGCTTGAGGGACTTATCAGGGTATCCCGCGGTCACTTCCGCTTCCCACCCCTTATTTACATACATTTACACTTTCATGCACTACACTGCCACACATACCGGGAGACCAAGGAGTTTAGAGCTTGTCCCAGCTGGGGCAGTGCCCCACTGGTGGGAGATACCTGGTTGAGGGGAAAACGCAAGCCGATAGGTAGGTCGGCGCCGGACCTTGCCATCGAATGGGGAGAAGATCGCCGCCATTTCCTGTGATAACATGCTCTAGACTTACGGGACTAATAACCTTAGCCGTTGACGCGCCCGGAATCACTGATCAATCAACGTAATTAATGCCACGTAGACATTTGGGAGACCAAGGAACGACGTATGACGTGCAGTTGTTGTGTGGCAGGTGAACTACGGCACGCTGGCGCGCGCCGCGACGCGCGACCCGTCGGCGCGTGTGCGCGCGGAGGCGGCGGCGGCGCTGTCGGCGGCGCTGATGGGCGCGCGGCCCTTCCTGCGGCTGGCGGAGAACCGCGACCGCGCGCGCGGCGACGGCGACGCACCCTTCACGGCCTTCTCCACGGCGCTGGGCGGCGCGCTGCGCGACCTTCACCGCGAGCTGGGCGGCACGCTGTTCCGCGAGGAGGTGCCCGCCACCGCCACGCAGCTGCTGCGCTGCCTCGCGCAGCTGGCGCAGCACGCGCCCTACCGCCGCCTGGTGCCCGGGCTCCCCGCCACGGCCGCGCGCCACGCGCGTCCTTTCACGCAGCATCGCGGTGAGTTCAGTGCTGCTTTCCTTGCGGCCGGCGGAGCTCGGAGCAGGCGAAAGCGACGGTCGCCTTGGGCGATTCAGAATTCTTCGAACCCAAACATCTTAAAACGGGGCATGCCGAGATCAGACGTGACCAAATCATTTCCTCCAATATCAACTTGTAAATTTAATAATTGCTTCCTTATTAAATTTCAGTGAGACCATGACTCAAGGAATTCTTTTCATAAAAGTGACTCCACAAATTCCATATTTTGTTCTATGAATTGTTCAGAGGCTGCCCTCCCAAACACGAGTAGTTACGATGGTAGGCGAATGTTCTTTTTTTTTTTATGTTCCCAAAACATCGACACTCTGCGGGTAAGGCGAGAAAGGAATGTGTCGCGCTTGGCAAAAAGCTAGCAACCCGTCCCCACTACTCGGAATTCGCCGAGAGGTCGCTCACTACTCGGCGCATGCCGAATGTTTGGAGCCGCCTTAAACTATATTTCGCCATAGCCATATGCCCCTCGAATTTGTTCATGGCACCAGAAACATTATTCCCGTTTGTCAGCGCAGTTTCACTGTTACCTCATCTGTTACATTTTATTATTATTATTATTATTATTATTATTATTATTATTATTATTATTATTATTATTATTATTATTAATTTTATATATATAATATCAAGAGGTCACAGTGAAAGACGTCAGCACTGCAATTGCGAAAACCCACAACTGGAAAGCCTCTGGCCCAGAACACGTTCAAAATTTCTGGTACAAGCAGTTTACATCGCTTCACCATAAGTTAGCTCAGTGATTCACAGAAGTCATTAACAGCTCAGAATACTTGCTTTTATTTCTAACGAAAGGTATTACATACATGAAACCCAAAAGTACCGCCTTCACTTGCCGCCACAACGCCATACCGCCCAATCACTTGCCTTCCCACAATGTACAAAATTTTGACTTCATGCATTACAAGTAAAATTCAAGATTATATTGAGGACAGAGAAATAATGACAGAACAACAGAAAGGTTGCAGACGATTACATAAAGGATGTAAACAGCAACTTCTAAAAGATATGGTCATTCTCCAACAAGCACATAAAAACCATAGAAACTTGCACCTGGATTACAAGAAAGCATTTGATAGAGTTCCTCACAGTTGGCTTATTGCAGTTCTCCCCATATACAAAATTAATGAAACCATCATCAACTTTCTGGAACATATCATGACGCATTGGAGAACAACATTGTCCTTAAGACAGCAAGAGTTAACAATCACAACAAAAGACATCAGAATTAAGCGGGAAATCTTCCAAGGAGACTCCTTAAGCTCATCGTTGTTCTGTCTGGCTCTAAATCCCCTGTCAACACATCTTAACAGTACTCACTGTGGATTCCAAAATCGTAAAAATAAGAAAACTGTCCACACCTTATCACACTGATGTACATGGATGACATTAAACTTTACAGTTCAACAGATAGACAACTTCAATATCTCCTTGAAATAACACAATTTTTTCTGAAGAAATTCATATGAGTTTTGGCATTGACAAATGTAAGACTCTTCACGTAAACAAAACTGGAAAGTTACAGAAGATAGACAGCACACTCAGTGATCAAACGACAGTACAGGCAATGGGTGATGAAGAAATATACAAGTATTTAGGATTCGATCAGGCAGCAATCACAGACAACAAGTCAATCAAACAATCTCTAACAAACCTATATAAATCAAGAATCATTGCACTCCTGAAAACCAAATTAACAGGTAATAACATGATAAAAACAATCAACACATTTGCAGTACCAGTATATACGTACTCATTTGGAATTACCGTGGAGCGACACAGACCTCGAAGACATCCAGAGACTTACCCGCACAATTTTGACAAAATTCAGACATCACCATCCAAATAGCGCAATAGAACGAGTGACACTTCCACGAAGTGAGGGAGAAAGAGGCCTAATAGATCTAAAGAAGGGTGGTTAGGCGGAAGAGCAGGCCCTATGGCCTGAGCCTCGCCATTAATAAAGACATTATTATTATTATTATTATTATTATTATTATTATTATTATTATTATTATTAAAGAACTTGTTCTACAAACAAATCCATTCATTAAGGAACTTTTATTATGAGAAACAGGCAACCTCAGATTTACACGCTGTAATAGTTCAAGCAGATACTAAATTAACCCCTCTTAACCTTAACAACAAACAGCTGGACATTTCGTCGCGGGTTACAGTCAATAATTGCAAAATAGACATTTGGTCTAGAAAGGAACTCCATGAACGTCATGCAAATGATCTCAAACAACCTCATGTAGACTCAAAAGCCTCAAACACTTGGCTAAAATACGGTGATCTATTTGGCGAAACACAAGGGTTCATGGTCGCCATACAGGATCAAGTGATCAACACAGTTACAGAAAACATATCCTCAAACAAACAATAGTAGAGAAATGTAGAAAATGCTATACAACAGTTGAGAGCATACAGCACATCACATCAGGATGCAAATTAATGGCCCGTGCACATTACACGTATAGGCACAATCAAGTTACAAATATTATTCACCAGAAACTGGCGGCGAAATCCAACCTACAGAAATGACCTGCCCATATTACAAATATGTTCCCGATACTGTATTTGAAAATTCAAACTATAAGTTGTAGTACGACAGAGAAATTATTACAGATAGAACTATTCATCATAACAAACCAGACATAACTTTCGTAGACAAACGGGAAAAGATTGGCTTCCTGATTGTCATAACTAATCCACAAACATCTAATCTTCAAACAGCACAGGCAGAAAAAATAACAAAGTATACAGAACTCGCAGCTGAACTCAAGGCACTGGCATCTCCAAAAGGTTCATATTGTTCCTCTGGTCATTTCGTGCACAGGGGTTATACCACATAACATCCATAAAAATCTGGAACTTATTCAAATGCCATAATATACATACAAAATTATGCAAAAATCGATTATCTTAAACATATATAGGATTGTTCGAAATTTCCTAAATTGCGACGAAACATGAATTGACCTGTGTCTTGGTTATTAACCCAACACGTAGTCAAATAAAAATCCGGTGAATACCGAGAAAAACAATGTATAACCATAATAATAATAATAATAATAATAATAATAATAATAATAATAATAATAATATTGTTTACATTTAAATCACGAAAGGTATTTCGTTTAGAAAAATTTTGAGCTTACAATCAACCAAATTTGTTAATTTTTTTTAGATGAAATGTAGGGGGCCTTACGTGTGTTATAACTTGCTCTTATCAGCCGATTTTATAGTATAAACAGAATATTTTAATAATATCTTGAAATTAATAGAATGAATTTCTCGTCATTAATAGAATGAGTCTCTCGTCATTTATTCTTTATTTCATTGTGCGTGTTGGAATCGATCTATTGAAATCAGTCAACATTTCTTCGTGAAATATTATTATTATTATTATTATTATTATTGTTGTTGTTGTTGTTGTTGTTAATCTTTCGCTATTGTGAGCGGTGTGTCCTCGTGTGTGTTGAAGACGCGGCAGTGCAAGTAGCGAGCTTCACGGCGCTGCGCTCGGTGGCGGCGGCGGACGCGCCCGAGGCTGAGCTGCTGGCGGCGCTTCGCTACCTGCCGCGCCCAGCCGCCGGCCCCGATGCCCTCCCGGACGCCTGGCGCCCCGCCGCTCTCACCGACCACCACCAGAACGACGGCGACGACGACGACGACGAGGAAGAGTGGGAGGAAGAGGTGGCGCCCGACGAGGAGGGGGAGAACGATGTCCCCGACGTCCCGGCCGAGCAGTCGCAGGTCAGTAGGGGTCCGATTTGAACGCTTTCTAATAAATTCTGCATCTTCTTTTTCATTTTGATTTCTTTGTTAGATTGTTGCTTTATTTTCATAATTTCGTGTAGCTCTAGTTTTGAAAAATAGGGAACATTCGGACTTTTTTTTCCTCATAAGCCGCACTACACAAGATTACGGCTCGTACTTCATAAATTCATTAATATTTTACTCATTATTGCAATTGAGTTTTATTGAAAGAGTGAGTTTTAACTGTGTGCTTCCATCGTAAGAATGCACCAGCACGCCAGTTTGAAAATTCATTTAAGTCTTTAAGAAATGACGGTGCTTTGGGTGACTCAATATATTTAGTGGATATGAGATGGCCATGGAAAGGCACCCTTCAGTGCCACTTCTTTCGTGTCATAAGAGAAAACTATCAAAATTGAATGCCTAAATAACAGTGAGCGAGTTGTATTTGAACACTACGGCGTCGGGAAATGAGTCATGTGTTCGTCACATTTATGTGGTTTTATCATAATTATGTCTAAAATATGTGTAATTTCAACTCATTTGCTCGTCGAACTAGCAACTTCAACAATTGCACGTCGCAGGTTCTTGTGTATGTGGAGACAGATGAGTTCCGCAAGTTATTTTACTTCTCTGCATCTCCGAGCAAAGCAAAGAGTTCCAGAATATGTTTTGAACTACCAGAAACAGAAAATAGAAATTAAATTATTATCATTACGTCTTAATGTAATTATGACATTGAGGCTACATATCACACACAATACAGATTTATTAACATATATCAACTTGATAACTTCTTTGCCAATTGAAACCTGGTAATTCAAAATAAATGTTGCAAACTTCGAGTTCACATGCGGGAATCCAATAAGATGACTTGAAGACTTAAAGTTGAAGCCAATCTGATGAGAAACCTCTATTAACGAAGTTACGCATGTGACATTTGCCCATGTTTAGGAGGAAACTTGTCGTGCATCAAATTTGGCAAATATTTCGTCTAAGAGCAGTGCAAAATGCATTGCCTACCATGGGGTCAAATGACATGTATAACTTGTTTGTATGAGAATTCCCACCACGTTGTGACTGACATACCAAAAATGACGGACATTTGATTTAGGCAAATAAAGGTCGATATGTTGTAGATATTGCAAAAGACGTGGGTTCCTATGGTGCAGATACGCAGATGACATCGTAGCAACGCGAGCTCGTCCGGGGGACACCGTAGTAACCGGGAGAGCTGTAAAGTAAACATGCAGGGTGCACCGTAGCTACACGAAACAACGAGTTCGTTTGGAGGCAGGTGCAGGGTGACACCGTAGCAACGAGTTCCGCAGGTTCCGCAGGTTCGGGGTGCACCGTAGCAACGCGAAAAAAAATAATAGAGGGAAAAACAGCGAGCTTTGAAGGGTGGACGAGATTGGGAATTAGGGCATTCCGACTCGTGTCGTGGTGGTGAACGGATCGCTTGCGCGTTTTTTCTTGAGGTTAATTATCAAATCGGGACTTGTGATATTTCGTAGTGAACATTGAAGTTGAACTTAGAATATTTCCGCATTAAGTGTACAACTGGAACTTGTAAAACTTACGTGTTGTACCATTGCAAACTGGGACTTGTAATATTTTCATGAGTGAACCGGAAAGTGAACTTAGAATATTTTCGCGGTGGAGTTACAAGATTTGACTTAGAATTTTTACCAGTGAATTGTGAATCGCTATATTATTCCGACCTGGGAAAGTAATCAGTTTGAAATAGGTGCCCACCTGAGTCGCAAGATAAAGAGTATAGGCAGTGTTTGTGAAGTGGTTGGAGGAAGTTTCGACTTGGTCGCTGATCATCGTGGACTTCGACAAGAAGGAAGATTGGTCTACTCTACGTGGCGGCATCGAGCGACGTGCGCCCGAAAACGCAAGAAATGATAAAAGGTTCTGTAACGCTGTTATTGCAATATCGAGAAAAATGGTCATGACCTAACGATAAATTGTAATAATAAATGATAGTTGATAACTTTGGCATGCATAGTAAATTCTAATTCATAGTTTGAAAGAAAGTTGATTCTCATTTGCCATTACATGTAATCCTTGAGTAGACATTTTAGAACTATTTTCAGATTCCTCGCCACTCCGTATGGATGGCATATTGAGTAATTAGTTGCGGAGTAAGTAGCAACAATTATTTCATAGAACCCGTCGATCGAGCTAGCGGGATTTAATTTATTATTAGTAATTACGTTTCAACGTATTCACGCAAAAAAGTGATCATTATTGACTTCCCGTATGACATAAACGTTTGTAACATTTATTTCAAGAGAACCTGTATAGAGATATTTACTATTCACAGCCGAAACAATGAATTGATGACTGTTGAAAACATAAGTTCGTAAACGGTTCTTAGGTGAACGGTACCCAAACACTTAATTATCAAAAAGTAGTTAGAAAGTGAAAGCAGTAAAGGACTCCAAAGCCTCACTGCGCGTTGGCGGCTCCGCAGACGCAGACGCAGACGCAAGCGGAGGCCGAGGTGGAGGCGGCGCGGGAGGCGCTGGCGCGGGGCCTGCGCGAGGGGGAGACCCGCACGCGGCCCTGCTGGCTGGTGGCGGCGTGCCTGCGGCGACTGGCGCCCGGCGCCGACGCCACGCCCGTGCTGCGCATCGAGTGCCTGCAGACGCTGCGCGCCGTGGCCGCGCGCTTCTTCGCGCCGCTGCTGCAGGCGCACCTGCACTCGGCGCTGCTGCCCGCGCTGCTGCGCTGCCTCGCCAGCGTCGACGACCCCGCGCTCGCGCAGGTGGGTGGACGGCACGGCCCCGGCCGTCTTCTAGGCTGGAGTGTCTAAGGATAGATTGAACTGACGATGAATTTCAATTATGTTAAGTACTGGATTTTGATGTTAAGTCCAGATTTTATTACGACAGTCTTTTGGCAGTTCGCGTAGAATATTACATTAAAATGCACGTTACGTTTGTTCAAATAATGGTTTGCTATTTTCATGTCACTCAACATTTCAATACCGTGGTTTGATATCTTGGAGCAATTATACACTGAGAGAAACGTTGTAATACAATGTAACTAAACATCTTCAGTAAGCAATCATGTAGTAAATACAATTATTTGTGTGATAAGATTAACTAAACACGATTTAGTTTCGTTCAGTAAACCAGACAATTGTAAATGAAGTCGTAAGATTGTACAGTCAATTGTGAATCGTAAGTGAATGAACAAAGAGAACTTTCAGTAATACTATATTTGAGAAGTAATAAAAGAGGTCATCTTCGTCAACGTATTAGTATATTTACTAAACGAATAGTTGTTTTTCATAAATTACAAAACGCTGCTCAGTAAGCTCCATTAAGCAGAAAAGTCAAACGGAATATTTTCTTTCTATGCCTTCAGTGAGGTAGCAACTGGAGGTCCTGAGCGGTCACCCATCCAACGTCCATAACCTCTTGTATTACTTCTCATAAGAACGTCAACAGCACCACATCAGAATTCCCACAATACTATATTTGTTTCGTAGATAAAATCATTCGGTGAGATCTACGTTTCATGTCGTCATACTTACTAAACAATGCTTAGTAAGCGCGCGTTCTGAGAAATCTGACCAATATACGCTGTATAAACGACGTTTTTTAGAACTTAATGGTTTTAACTAATTATATATTGTATTCTAAACTAATGTTAGAAATACCGTCGATAGCCGAACTTCGGCAGCCCGCGTCCATAACTTTTTAGCTTGGCAGAGTCTGTCACGTAACCGAGGTTAAGGAAGTACGAGCCCACGGGGGCCATTGAATGGGTGACCGCTCAGGACCTCCAGTTGCTACCTTACTGAAGGCATAGAAAGAAAATATTCCGTTTGACTTTTCTGCTTAATGGAGCTTTCTCAGCAGCATTTTGTAATTTATGAAAAACAACTATTCATTTAGTAAATATTACTCGAAGTAGTAGTCAATGCAATGACTCCCCCTGGAGATGTAAGACGAACAACAGAGTAAAGTTTGCAGATTATGACATTTTCACAACAGGCACACACGCAACACACAAAACACACTACCATTGTATATAACCCGGAATAGAAGCGTCCTAAAGCCCTAAAACCAGTTTTTGGTGGACTGTAAGGGACACAAGCTATGTTTTTTGTAGCGTAATCTACAAAAAAGGGATTATAACATTTTTATGGTTCCGTCACTTCACAGTATGGATTGCCAGAAACGCCAAAATTGGATTGTAGTGAGAAGTTTTCTTTACTTTTAAAACACGATTTAAACAATTCTGCATTTTTGCGAAAAATCGTTTAGGCTCTTCTATTACATTTTTAGGGTTTGCACTCTTCAGGGCACTCAAGCAATTCAGAACTTCCCCTTTCATCCCACAGGAGAGGCACTGCGCGTTATGCCGCCTTAGCAATTTAAAAATATTTCAAAATAATAAACCACTGAAACCACAAAAAAAGTTCTTGAATTTCCAGTTTACTTTCCACATTAACAAATGCGAGAACATGCGGTGAACGTGTGAGGAAGAGTTGAGGGAACCTTTCGGGAAACATTTTTAAAGGTATATTGGAGAGCATTTGAGAGTACTTTTGGGGAAATATTTTAAGGATACATCGGTGAAACATTTCAGAGTACTTCTGGGGAACCATTTTTAAGGGTATATCAGGGGAACATTTGAGAGTACTTCTGGAGGAACATTTGACGGAACATCCGGGACAACATTTGAGAGTACATTTAGGGGAACACCTGGAAACATTTAGAGAATATAAGGGAACCCGTGAGTAATACGAGAAAACCACGTACGGGATGAGAAGGGGATTGTGTGAAGATACATGGCGGAAACATGTGCTGAACATGTGATAAACATGTCACGAAACATGTGAACAAGCAAGGGAACACGTGAACATGCGGTAGAACCTTATACATCCCTTAGATACGAAATTGCACTCGTCTATCAAACGTACGCATCTAATCCTTAATTATGGCAAGTGGGGGTGGCGAGATCCGGCGTTTGGACCCTTACTACCCTATTGAATCCATCCCGTGTGGAAGTGTTTTGGCGCGGAGGCTCATGCTGTGCGTGTGCGCAGGGCGACGGCGCGAATGTGAACAGCGGCGGGAGCGGGGCGCTGCGGCTGCACGCGGCGCGGGTGCTGGAAGCGCTGGCTCTTGCGCTGGCCAAGGAGGAGGGCGAACGCGCGCTGGCCGACGCGCGCGCCTTCTGGGGCCGCCTCCTGGCCGTCCGCCGACCAGCACAACCCCAGGCCCAGGCCCAGGCCCAATCCCCGCCGCTCGCCCCGCTGCCGCAACTACTGGCCGCGGGCGACCCTGCGGAACGCGCGGCGGCGCTCGACCTGCTTGCCGCCATGCACGACGCCGCCTACGCAGCGCTGCCGGTGAGTTGCTTGCTCTTGCATACATACTACCGTTCACCAGAAAAACTAAACTACTGCTGCAACAAAAGAGCATACTTTATCTCATCATTTCTAACTACTCTGCTATATTATTCTACTATATAAACTTGCAAAAGAATTTTCCACCAGCAACAGTTTATTTCCGCTTCGAGACCCGAGCTCAGATCCTCAGTTCACTTGCCGACACCCACAACCAGTGCATACCATACCAGGAAGCCACAGAAGCGCCGTATAGCAAGAACCGTCGTAAGAGCCAGAAGTAATAATATTCGTTAGGGAGACTACCGTAAAAGAAAAACTATGTTAGTCCCATGGTTAATGTTTGTAATGTATTTAAATTTCATGTTCATAGGTTCATTAGTTCACTTAAGTCGGTTCAAACAGATGCAATGGAAGACAACAATTGATTTGACGTGACATACGTTTTAGAAATTGAATAAGGGAGTTGAAAAAGTCTTTAAAATTTGTAAATTGGGAAAGCACATACAGACACATCCGGTTTATTTATCTGTATTGATTGAACACTCTTGCACCCAGAAAGACGTGTGCAAAAGAAGTGCAATGTGAGATGGAGGAAGAGGGTTCCGAGGATTGAAATTATTACACATTCAGCTCACAGTGCACAATATTTATTGCACAATACATTAAAAATGCGATTATACATAGGGGGTTCGAACTCTTCTATTTCGCAAACACCAAGCCAGGCGTCGCGGCAGTGACTCGTAGAGATGTTGGATGTCATCCTGCGATATCCCGTCCCAGGCCTCTTGAAAGAGCTCACACAGTTTCCGAAGATTGCGAGGAGTGTTCTGTAGGGATCTTGTAATTGCATCCTACCCGTGCTCGATAGGGGAGAGATCTGATGATGCTGCGGGCAATGGAATGCTGCAATGACTTGCATTCACTCCCTAGCGATGGCTGCTGTGCGCGGTCAGGCGTAGTCCTGCTGTAATTTTGTCCCAGGGAGTGAGTTCAAGAACGTTAGAACAACTGGCTGCAGGATCTCCTTCACATAGCGGCGTGCTTTTATGGTGCCTTCTATAAACTCCAGAGGTGACTTGGGGTTGTACGCAATCGCACCTCACATCGTGACACAAGGTCTTCGAGCCGTTTGGCGTTCGTTAATAAACCGTGGGATTTCACGGTCGCCAGGGTGCCTTCACTCACGGATTCTCTGGTCATCGCCGCTCAGACAAGCGAGATTCATCGCTGAATAGCAGACGCTGCCAGTCTGCGTCCGTCCACGCCTCCCGGATGCGACACCATGCCAACCTTTGCTGCCGTTGACGAACCGTTAAGGGGAGTCGTGTGCACGGCCGACATGAACATAATCCCACGTCATGGAGACGTCTGACAATGGTGCGGCGGGACACAGGATGTCTCATTGTCGGTTGTACTGCCCGCTGAAAGACCGCAAGCTACGAAGTCGGCTGTCACAGCCTGTCGGACAATCCTCCTGTCCTCCCTTGGTGTGATCCTCCCGAAGCCTTCTAGACCCTTCTTGTGGATGGCGCGCGCTTTCTTGTTGCCACTGCTACCAACATCGTGCAATCGTCACATCTGCACGATCCAAATCCGTCGAAATGACCAACCGGCTTGATGGAGTTCCACGATGCGGCCCCTGTCGAATATATCCACCTGCTGATATTGCTTCCACATCCGTCTCCGCGGCATATTCAGCATGCTACCACAGCAGATTTACGGGCGACAGTGATTGTTTGGGACCAGAAAACGCCCTTTTATTGCTGAGCGAATGTGCTGACACGCGCACGCTCTGTGAGCGCACGTGTGCGATCAGGCGTATAAACGGAATCAGTGAGTGTCTTTCGATGTGGAACCGAAGTTTGAAACAATTCGATCGCTTCCTTTGAGGTGAAACTCCTTTTGTGTACGAGTGTATTTGTGAGATGTGCATCAAATGATTTTCAATAATGCTTCTTGAATTCTTAATAGTTTTCTGCAACAACACATTCATCAAATTAAAAGCCTTGCGCGGAATTCGAAACCGGTTCCTTTTGCCCCGAAGCGCTGAATCCGTACACGCCATTTAACCACCTCGGCCATCCGGGTCGGACACGGGCTTTACAATTCTATAATAGTGAAGACATAGTTGTTTCAGTTCTAGCATTAGTAAGCCGAAAAAATGAGAAAATGTAAAAAATGTCTTTTGGGCGACTAAGGAAGGCAGCTGGGAAGATAATAAGGCCTAATCGAAAACCTAGGCCAGACTAACGAGATTAATAACTAGCCCAATGCGCCATTCTTATTTATTTACCGTAAGTTACATACGAGGAGAAAAACTTTAATGAAAAAATTTTGTGGGGGTTTTGAGAAAATAATATTTTTAGAAATTGCATAAATTTCAGACACTAATTAAGCGAAATCAGCTCGTTTTCTAAGAATTGTACATGACCTTTTTTAAAGAGCTTTTTTTACAACACACTTTGTTTAAAGCAAAAATCGCTATCTCCAATTTTGTAGCTTTGAAATGTTCACTTTTTTGGCATTTTCAAAAAACCGGGAAAAAATGGAACCAGCACCATATTTTACCGCCCCTAATTACGTATGAGGAGAAAATTTAAAGAAAATGTTTTTGAGAAAAAATCCTACATTTCGCAAAACATTACACGAATATTACACGGAAACTACTCATATTTTCAAAAAATGTATTCATAATTTATTTAAGGTTTCGTTTTTAATCCTCGCGTGGCCAAACATGATATTGAAACTCTGCCGTTAGTGTGGGAACCAAGTACCCCCCACGAAAAGTTGTTATAAAAAAGCTGTTATATTGAGTTCAGAATGGTATTTGCTTTATTATTGTATTGTTTATCATCTTACAATATTGTACAAGAACATTTTTGTAAATTTCGGAAATATTTTATAATATATTCAAAAGTTCAAAAAACAATTCTTTTGCATACTCATCTAAGTCATGATATCATCTTTGGAATAATTATTATATTAAACCTTTGTAATTTCACATCATTATAATTGCAAGAACACTCGAACATAGTTAGAAAGTAGTTTTAGAAAACATGTAAAATAAATATCTACCTCTGAAATTCACTGACTAATATCTCGCTTACTGGTAGCTGTCGTAAACGCAGTTACTTACAACTGCGCAACACAAGTGAGAATGTAAAACGCCACGTGGGGAGGAAAACAGAAGATAATCGCTAGATATCAGTACTTATAAGTTCCTCTAACACAATGGTGTCATATTAGTCATGAAACAATGGCCAAATACCACAGAAATAAAAATTTGAACGCCGGCCCGGTGGCCGAGATCGCTAAGGCAGTAGTGTCGTAGTGATCTCGGACCGAAGGGTCGCGGGTTCGAGTCCCGCCTCGGGCATGATTGTATTTGTGTTCGTCCTTTCACCCCTTATCGTCAATCACCATATCGTTTCATCCACATAGTTACCATACCGTTAACAGCAATAGTGGTCGCTAATGACCTAAGATGTTGATGCGACCTTAAATAACCAATAAAAAAAAAAACAATTTGAACGTCAAAATATCAACAACGAGAATGGCAAATGAGGGGTATCTGGAGAAACCATATTACTATGAAAAGTGTGTTAAAATTTTTCAATTAAAGAAATATTTACATACGTGATAGAAAAAATTCAAGTATCTTTTTTCTTCTAATCTTAAGGGAAAAAAGAACAGGGGGACCTTACGTCCCCCGCTCGGCCATGCGAGGGTTAAGGAACAGATTTCCTTAAGGAAAAAATCTATATCTTCAATATTATAGCTGCAGGAGGACACCCAAAAAAGTTGCGCTTTTTCAGTTTTCAAAAGAATCTGTGATTTTCAATGAACATGAGACCACCGCCGTTTTCTTAAGCATTCTTTACACTATCCGAAGACCAATTTTGATTAAAAAAAACTTTGATGCCGTTTTTAAGAAAAGTTTGAAAATGTTTTTGAGGCTTCATATCAAGCGCCCTCAAAAACCGAAATATCCGTTTAAAATTCCCAAAGCTACGAGTTCATTCAGATCGATTGAAGAATGTCAATTTTGAAGATAATCGGCTGACCGGTTTTGGCTCTAGCGTTGACCACACACGGACAGACATGTTCAATCGATTTTTCCGTATCAAGGACCCACACAACATGGATTCTAGCCCACTACGCGTTAAGGGATTTTTTTTAATTTAGCAACTGGAGATATCCACTTTTTTCGGATATCTCCAGGCCTTACAATAAGAGTTTTTCTGCCATTTTTCTTACGAAGTAAGTACAAGAAAGTAAAAATTAACATGGAAAAACTAAAAGATCGATGACAGAGAATTTGACTTTCTCGCATACTCCTTACGTAGCACAGAGGGAGTACTGTAATGACGACTTTTCAACAGAGACTCTTCTATTGGTGGGCCCTGATACCGAAAAGTGGATAAATCTTGTTCCAATATGTTTTAAGTTACTTTAACATTTTCTGCAGTGCAAATTCACCATTTGTGGGCCCTTGATATCAAAAATTGCTTTAGAGTAGAACGTCTGTGTGTCCATTTATCTATGAAGAACGCAAGTGGCTAAACCGTAATCAGGATTTTCACCAAAATTGATATTCGCCCATCGATCTGGCTGATGTCACAGCTCCGTAAGTTTGAAACGGATATTTTGATTTTTAGATGTACTTACAAAAGCTACGGGGTTTTCAACGTGTTTTTTTCTTTCTTCCAAAATGGCTCCAATTTTTTTGTTTACATTTCCCCCGGATATAACAAAACGCAAATAAAAATACTTATGAGTTAATATTACATTACTGTCTTTATATATTAATGCGCTTGTGAGAAAAAGTTCTTCAAATTCTATAATTAGGGAAGCCAAAAATGTCTTTTAGACGTCGATAGGTAGCAGCTGGCAGAAGGTGGGCCACAACCGGAAAGCTAGCCGAGACTGATGACCCTAAGAAACATATTAGTTCGTGAATGTCTTTAACATTCGATAGTACCACTAGTTTCCTTAACAAAATCTGTTTCAATTAATTAGAACTTTAAATAAGGTTCGTCCTGCGCCCTAGGATCAATGAATCGGCTGGCTTCGTGACTTACATTACCAGTGCAGACCTAGCTGCATTGAAAGTGCAGATAAATTCCGTTTTGGCACTGCGGTTTCCGAGTTGCTGAAATCAATTTATGCGTGCTACAGTAAGCACATGAGCGTGTTTCAGGTGTGTTTGAATTGTGAATTTCGGAAAGTTCGTGTCTTGAAAGTAAAGTTCCCGATTGATCGGTAAGACACCTGCTCAGTTCTAATTCTGTCAAAATTATTTCCAAAATTTCTTTCAAAAATAATGCTTTCCATAAACCGCCGACGAAGTTTCTATTACGAATATTGGGATTACTAAGGTTCGTGAAGAATGTTCTCGAAGGCGTCTCACTGTCAATAAACGGCTTGCTTGAAGTTACTTGAGTGTATATAATGCAAAATGTAAGTCTTTACCACCACCTTTTATTGTATATCGGTTAAGTGACGGTCTTCTGTGAGTTGTGTGCCGGGATGGGTCATTGCAGAAGATGCAGACATAATTGAGCTGTAGGAAAGGGGAAGGCGAAACCCCCTGATAACAACGATACAGCCCTGAATTACTATTCCCATTCCAACATCGCGTAATCAGCGTACGTGTGTACGTGCCCTTTAGGGAGATGATGATTTTTGTCAGGAAATTGAACGAAAAGGGGTGAAACCATTACCACCTAGATACCAGGCCTCACACCTCTGTGGTGACGTCATCAGTTAGGGGCTGACTGAGGGATTATTATTTGGTATTAGACTGAGGCATTATTCTAGGTACCTTGGACCGACTGAGTGAGGCCGGACTCATACTTCAGCGCAAGCACTGGGCAACTTGAAATCATTTGCTAGGGTTTAAATAGATTCTTTATAGTATGTGTCGTAGATTAACAGAAAAATATATGACCCAATCAAAGTAAAAGTTAGTATTAATCGCGCAACTTTTCTTTATGAATGGCTTGGAGAAATGCGGGTAGAGTGAGGGTATTAGTTACGACATCGGCCACTAGATTGATTTTATGAAGCAATACCAATCTCTGGAATATCAGTCATGCATTCGCAACTTTCTCAGTAATCTGAGTTTTAACTTTCTCAGGAGTTCGAGGTATCTCCTGTGATGGATCTGGACCTGATTTGGCCATTTTTTTAGATTTTGTTTAGAAAAATACGGCCAGAAGTTCTCGTTTTTAATAGAAGAAAGTTTATATTACGCGCTACTTTATGTGTTTGGAATGTTGTCATCAGAGCTCGCAGCGAGCTTTTGCCTTCAACTGTTTATTGCTCAAGGGAGGGGGTAGCAAGGTCATCGGTCAAGGAAAGTTGCGCGGGTAATGTCATTCGTATGTAATGTCATTCGCGATTTACGCGGGCTTCTACCGGCGACGGCTACATATGGGTAAAAATATGCTTAAATCGTAAATTCCATTACTTTTTCACAATAATTTAAAGCCCTAACTCAGTATTGAGTAATTATTTGAATCTCGTAAACCTGATACAAGTTAAGCCGCTGGACAAGTGTCTCGTAATTACATCACACACGTATCAAGATCATTTCGAATTTATTATCTAATTTACAACATTTAGGAAACGAGAGGCATCGTGAAAATATTTTACAAGGTAAATCTTTTTTATTTTAATTGTTTCTTTTCTTGAGAAATATCTACAAACAATGTAGAGAAAAAAGTGTGTTTGGATAGACACATGCAAGAACTCAAAAATTACTGATAATTCTTTATTAATTGTGCACCATCCATTAGTCAAGACAATTTGATTCATCTTTCTCTTTAGTTTATCAAAAGATTAAAGAAAAACATTTTCTAAATAAGACGAATGAGTCTGCAAACTTTCTTTAATAATACGTTGCCATACATCAGATACTTTCCTTTTCTTCTTAGTTTCTAAACATATTCCGTTGATGACCAATATTTCGGACACTCAGGAAAATTACAAGGGAAAACTTCAGAAGCCAATTGGGATCTGGATAATGGTGCACTCACTACTTTCTCTGCTTTTTCGTCCACAGCACTAACTTCCCAGAGGATATTACGTTATTTGAAATATTTGTGACAGACGTAGAAAGAAAAATTGGTTATTAGTAAAAAAACATAAAGACCCAGAATGAGTAGTAGGTTTGTGATTGTGTAAACAGTTTAAATATCACAATTTTTGCGTCATAACGTTAATAACAAAAATATTCGAACTTATCTTTGAATTTCCAGTTACTACAAAAGCCTTTCGTAGAATAGTTCGTAGCCATCTCTTCCTCAATTCAGGATCTTATGGGAAAACGAATACATGTACATTTTCTTCCATGTGCATATATTTCATACATGTGCACTTTTGAACCGCAGGATGCTTCATTACCTTAACAATACCATTATTGTTTACAAATAATATGCTTTACCAGAATCAAACTTAGTTTGGCATTTAGACGTGAGCCAGGCCAAAAAATAATCAAATAACAAGCTATAAATCAGTCTGATCCTGAACGGCCGCCACCGTGGCCAACGAGAGAGACGTAGGCCACGGCCCCTACGTAGTGACGTCAGCAAACCCCCGAGCTCAGCCGTTAAGTCTTCTATCGAGAAGGTATTAGTGAAGCGGGGGGTCAAAAATGACAACTTAGATGTATTTGTTGAACGACTCCCGACGTTATTTTGATTTCATTTGAATAAATTAGTCATTTTTACATTATTGAATTTACTATTTTTTAACAAAATATTCATTCGAGTTACTATTTGCAACTAAACGATTATTGCAAAAACACTCACTGAATAAAAACCAATCCTATTTGATAAATAATTGTTTTATATTAGGTTCTGAAATATTAACTGTTTTTAGTTCAATTACTAAAACGAATCAATCAATCTGTTGATTGTCTAGGGGCCCTGGACCTTGAAGTCTGAGCCTGGTTGTAGGCTTTCTGTATCAGAATATTTAGGAATGTTTTTGTTCGTTAAACAGCTTTTTACTTTAAACCATGTTGATCAGAACTAGAAAGAAGGATGAGAATAAGAAACATCAGTTGCAGATATCGAACCTTCGGCGAAGTTCCCGGTCTTCCGCCTCTGCAACGCAGTTCTTTGCGAGAGTCATAACTTAATGGTGAAGAATGCGCTCGAGATGCGATTCGACGGTTCTCCTCCCTCTTCTGACCTCGAGTCTCTCCCTCTTGCTTCGCTCTCGCCTCCGCCCCGCCCCGCCCCGCCCCGCCCTCGCACTTGCGACTGCATAGCGAGGGCCGAGGCCTTCTGAGGACATGCGTCTTCCCAAGTATCGATCGCGGGAGAAATGTCAGGCCGGCAAGCCGGAGCAGGACCCTCCCTCAGCCTCCACTCTCATTCTGGGGCAAACTGCTCTCGTGGTCACAAATACAAGAGGACGATTCTGGTCCCTGGTTATTTTACAGGTAATGACGAGTTCCAAAATAATGCCAGATGTCTACGACTTAATCGTGCGTGAGCGCCCATCGCGTGGGTTTCTTTAATTATAGAACTCAGCATTCGCATTCAGATCGCATATTAGATCGCAATCTGAACCAACCGTATCAAGTAGCGACTTTCAGATCCGTTAAATTTTTTTTACATTTGTTGCGTGAACTACAACTCCCGACGCAACGCGTTTCGTAACCCCTTGTTGAGCACACTTTGTAGTAATCCTCCATTACTTTATTTTTAATATTTGGAATAATCCTCCGTAACTGTATATTTATGTCCGTCACGTCTCGTCGTAGTCAGTTGTCAAGAGGACCGTCAGGTAGCATCTCCGCGTACGCGCCTCCCACCACGCGCTCCTGCGTCACTACCCAGCGGCCAGAAATGGGAAGGAATAAGTATAGAGGTAGGGTTTAGGACACTTCACAGGGGTTGGACTAGCCCTTGTGAAGCAGCCAAACTCGTTTGTTGGAACAAATTTGACATGAGATTGGACAGGAATCGAACCCGGACCTCCTTGGTGAAAGGCGAGCGACTTCGCTCTAGAGCCACGAGATGACCATTAAGCCACCAGATGATTGAAGCAATATTTTGATAGTTTTCAAATTATTATATAGAATATTGTTCTTGATATTAATGAACGCGCCATGAGGGCTACTTCTCTTCATTACGAGCACTAGGTAAATGCATTTTAATATATCATAATGTTTAACGTTCTATCTGGAATTAATAAATCAGAAAACGCATTGCTTACGCTTTCACATGTTACTGACTACATGTGGTGTGTGGTATTAAATACGAAGGATGAGAATAAGAAACATCAGTTGCAGATACCGAAACCTTCGGCGAAGTTTGCCCCGTCAACTTCGGTGCGGACCAACCACCGTTTGCTTTACAGCGGTCTCTCCATCCGACTTAACCACAGGCGTACAGCTGAGCACGGTTTTAGATGAAGATACGAACCCGCGCAAGTCATGAATACACCCTGGCGAGGAGTGCACCATGCTTTAGCGACCACGGCCAAATCTGACAATCAGAAACGAAAAAACTTGCTTAAATGTTTCGTTTACGATATCTACGTCTATTGCATAAATAAAATTACCAGAGTGTTGCAAAAGAAGCAAATTTGAGTTGACCAGAAATGTGCATCCTCAAATGAGAAGGCCGGGCGTAAATCAATTCACGTTCCATGGGAGCTACTGCTCCTCTTTATGAGCACTAGATAAACGCAATTTAAAATATCATAATGTCTAACGTTTTATCTTTAATTAATAGTACACAAAACGCTTTGTTTACACTTTCACATGTTACTATCTGTATGTGGTGTGTGGTATTAAGTGGGGCCTGCAACAACAAAAATCTGCTTGCGAAATAATTTTTGGTGCTGCTGGTAGAAAGATTCCAAACCAAATAGGCTTGCAAGTCAGTGGAAATTACTGTAAGGAGAGAAAGATACTGAAGACACTTAACTCAAATAATGCACTTTGTACTAGACATATGACGTTGCATCACCTAATTTGGCCACTGCACATATCTTGAAAACGGTTTGTGTTAAGGAGATGCTGTTGGTGGAAATTTATCTAGAGGATGGGAAAATAATATATTTCATTTTCTTGTTTGAATCATTTTTAATTTTTGAGATATATGCGTGAGTATGATTTTTTAAACACAAGTATATTTTTCTCGCCACCATTATAAAGTTCTCGGAGAGCCGAATACAATAATATAAGCATGAAGAAATGATACTATCTTCGTAGTCCATTATATAAATATTGTTAATATTTGGAAATAAACTGTAGAAATTTGCGTTTCAGTTGTGTTCGTAAGAAATTGCGACTGTTTCGTGGTTTTGTATGTTTGAGTCTTCCTGGGTATCTAACGAAACCATTGAGACATCTCCCGTGGACAGAGGTTGCTTATTTTTTGTCAGCTTATATGATTAAACAAAATTAATAATGTAGGTATGCAAAACAAGAATATGGGAAAAACGAACAATGGGAATTAGCCAAGGAAAATAGTAAAAAACACGGCCAATAAACGCATATAAATAATGTTTCAAGGCGAGTTAAATTGTCTATTATTGTAGTTTTTCAATAAAATCATATTAAAATATTTTTATTGGAGAGAATAAAGACTTTAAAGGAGTTCATAAGCCAATAAATGATTTTAAAAACTTTGTCATAAATCGACTGTGAGTGCCTAGGTAATATTTTACAATTTACTCACAGCTAATGTGCAAGAGCGAAAGTTATTCTTTTCTTTAGATTTGAATATTGAATTGACTTTACTGTGAAAGCGTATTACTTAAAAACCTCTATCATTAGATGTAAGGACATAAAAAGACATTCACACCTTAGCAAAGAATAAAAATAGCATTATTACTTCACGTGTTTACATGTACTAAAACTTGGAATTAACCACTCAACTGCCAAACAAAAGCCTTCATTTAACCAACTTTTTAAATAATTTACTACGTATTTCACTAGACTTTACGTCTTAAGGCGCTATTAGCAAAAATTTCCGGAAGACTGGGAGATCATCGTCGACAAGAAGAAAATAAGCACTGTGAATTCTGAAAAAGTGATTTTTTTATTATCACAGAATAAAGATTTTTGCCTTTATTTTCATCTTTAATACATCCGTCATTATTAAGATTAAATAGTCCGTTAGATGAAAAGTATTGAAAATGAAATTATTGAAATGATATTATAATTGTCGGTTCATGAGACCTTCTCTTCCATCTGACCATTCAAAATTATTACAAGAACCAAAACTGCCAACGTTTGGTTTTGCTTTGTACCTTTGTGTACGTTACGCGTGTGCGCAGCGTCGCGAGCAGGTGCTGGCGCTGGCGCTGGCGCCGGGCGCGCTGGCGGACGCGGACGCGGCGGTGCGCGCGGCGGCAGCGCGCGCGCTGGGGCTGAGCGCGGCGTTCCGCGAGCCGCGCGCCTCGCCGGACTTCCTGTGGACGCTGGCCGAGCGGCTGGGCGACGCGCTGCTGCACGACACGAGCGCGGCCGCGCGCGCGCGCGCCGCCTGGGCGCTGGCCGAGGTGTCGGACGCCCTGGTGGAGGACGCGCCCGCCCACGGCAGCCCCCCCGACTGCGCCGACCTGCTGCGCCTGCTGCAGGCCGCGCATCGCGGCGCCGTCGACGTCGACAAGGTAAAGTGCGCGCCCGCCCAGTGGCGGGTCCAGGGAGGGGGGGGGGCATGGTTACCCCAAAAGGCCTAGAGTTTCCCTTTGTTACCTTCTTTTATTTGGCAAAATTGATTTAAATATTTGTTTGTGTTATAATATTCAATTATTTAAAAAATAATATTGTACGTATACACTACAAAAATAAAGTACAATATAATAACATATGTTTATTATTTAACAAAAATCTATAATGACTTTTTCCAATACGATCGGCTGAATCCGCCCTTTCGCCATCCCCACCAGCTCGCGCGAATACTCGGAAAGTCGGACGGCCGTTTTTTGGTGTCTGAGATTCTCGGTGTTAGCGTTGAAGGAGTTTGTTAATGGTTCCGGGGTAATGGCATTAAAGGTACTTATTATTGGTTGGGAAAACATACTTTCAGGTATCTTACGCATGGAGCAAACACAAAGATATCACTTACTTCAATAGAAACTTTGAAAACATTTAAATATATTGCAATTAACTTTGGTTCTTAATTCCTTTGGGAGTTCCAGTCTTTATTGATTGATTCATTTATTTGTGACATCCTGTACCTGAACTTTTTTGGTACCTGCATATTCATCTCCTTGCTGCGTGCGCAGGTGCGCAGCCACGCTGTGCGCGCGGCGGGCAACGCACTCCGCCTGCTGCCCGCGCACGCGCTGGAGGAGGATGGCGCGGGAGCGGGGCCGGAGGCGGAGCGCGCGCTCGAGGCCCTGGCACGCGCTGCGGACGCGGGCGCCTTCATGAAGGCGCGGTGGAACGCCTGCTACGCGCTCGCCAACGCCGCGCGCAACCCGGCGCTTTTTGGGCCGCGGCCCCGCTGGCAGGTATGTACCCCGGCAGCCGCGGGCTTGTGCACGCACTGTGGAGGGAATTATCTGTTGAGCTGTGCTTTATTCCGAAGTACAATACCGGGAGCGGTAGCTCTGTGCATCAACTGATGTCACTGCAGCGCCTCTGACCGGGAGGTCCGAGGTTCCAGTCCTGACGGCGGCAGGATTTTCGACTAGCTTTTCAGCTAGGTTGAATTCAGGCGCTGTCTGGAGAATTCTAGCGGCCGGCTGCTCTGATCGGTAGTTTTCAATGGTTTCCCCGATCAACACCAGGCGAATGCCGGAGCAGTATCCTAACAATGGCCATGGATCGCGCGCCATCTTTCCTTCCTCTTCATTATCCTATCCTATCCTATCCTCTCCCCTCACACACACTCTAACATGCACTACACTACCACATATTCCGGGAGACCGGTCGGGAGCTTAGAGCTTGTCCCGGCTGGGGCGGTGCCCCGCTGATGGGAGAGTCCTGGTTCGTGGGAAACCCCGCTAGCCGACGATAGGTCGGCGCCGGATCTCGCCATCCAGCGGGGGAAGCTCACCGCCATCTCCCCAGGGAAAACCATGCACTACACTTACGGGACTAATGACCTAAGCTGTTGGCACGCCCGGAATCACTAAACAACCAACCAAACGAAGTACAAACGTGATGGAATCATTGGCGAGTTTATTTCTTTCTTTTTATTTCTGTCGTTCTTTCTTTTTTCTTCATTTTTCGTTCTTTCTTTCGTCTATCTTTCTTTTTATTTCTGTCGTTCTTTCTTTTTTTCTTCATTTTTCGTTCTTTCTTTCGTCTTTCTTTCTTTTTCTTTCTTTCTTTCTTGCTTCCTTACTTACTTACTTGATTGCTTACTTTCTTACTTACTTCCATGTTTGACCTGAAATAGATACAATATTGTATTTGAATTTGCCGAGCTCTTTCACGATCATTTATTGTCATTATATGCGTATGCTTGTTTCCACTTAGAACTTGTGTTTACTGTTTGCATATACAATGTGTTTGGTCCCAAAATTAATAGTATTAAACGTAGGGATCCATGAATATTGATCAAATAGTAGTAGAATAAATTTAATGAAGCGCTTGAACGGAGCGGAAGGAAAAATGAAATGAGTCATTTTGAATGCTTGTAATGCGAGAAATTAGCAACTTGAATGAACTGTGTTTGTTAATGAAAGAAGTTCATAATGCTCATACCAATCACTATGTCAAAAACTATTTTACGATTAATTGTGAGTTTGCTCATGAATAATCATTGAAATATTGTTATCTTATGCAAAATTGCTTAGTTTTTTATAATCGTAAAATTTTTATTTATTTGCCGGCGTTCATCTCGATTCAAAATTTCAGCTCTCTGTAACAACAACGTAAAAACAAGTATTTCTGAAACATTCAGTACTGATTGGCGTGCATGTGAACCTTCCTGCGCGCGTTCTGACCTCCTTCGGCCTCCGTGTGCAGGATGCGGCGTGTACGACGGTGCTGCGGCTGGTGCAACGCTGCTCCAACTTCAAGGTGCGCAAAGCGGCGGCGGCGGCACTGGCGGCGGCAGCGTCAGGGATGACGGGGGCCGAGGCGGAGATGGGCGCGGGAACAGCAAGGCAGCGGTTCGGCACGCAGCTGGTGCCCGCGTGGAAGGCTCTGCTGGCAGCCATGGAGCGCGCGTGCGCGCCCACAGACCCCGAGGAGGCCGCGCACCGCGACGGCCTGCTCGAGCAGCTGGTGAGTGGGGCGGGTTGCTTACGGCTGCCAAGGGCGAAGTCAGGCGAGTCGGAAGTGGTGCCTTCTGCGTCAGAAAAAAAAAATCAAGAACTTAAAAGTATTTAATATATTGTTCATAAATATTCTGGACTAAAAGCAGTATTTTATTTACGATATTATTTAAATCTACGATGTAATTGATAATTTTTTCAATTAACAAAATTTGAAAAAAATATTTCCGTCTTTTCAATACGAGTGACTTATTAAAAAGAACAGAGAAGTCAAAGAATCCTATTAAATACTAACGACAAAGCTTCGGATCTGCTCTGGGCTCCTCTCCTTTTGCAATCTGTAATTGTAGCTGATAATGAAATCGGACAACTGTATTGTCTTGACTTGATTGTTTAAAGTGAAAGTGTAGTTATTACTTATGCGCTATGTATGTAATTAAAGAAAATCAATCAATGTTGCATTTAATTCCGTTGTGTTGACCTTATTTCGGGACTTTCAAAATTCGACAATATGTACGTCTATGACTCTTGTACGTGTGATGTAGGCAGTCGAGCGCTTGGTCATATCGAAGTGTCAACCGTGTGTTTAATCACCAGAAGCGAGAAACTTGGGTGTATGTATGTATGTGTGTGTGCGTGCTTGTTACAGGCGCTGGCAGCTGCAGCGGTGGCGGTGGTGGCGGCGGATGGCGCGTCGGCGGGGGAGTTGGAGGCGCTGCGCGAGGCGGCGGATGCGCGCGCGGAGGTGGCGCGCGCGGCGGCGGAGGCCGCGCTACGCGCCCGCCCTCCCGAGCGCGCCACCCCGTTGCTGACAGCAGCCGAAGCGCTGCGGGCGCGCGCGCGGGACGCAGGACCCGCCCGCGCCCACGCCATCGCCCTGCGCGCGCTCTTCCTGCCCGAGGACGACGCCCTCAACCTCGTCCTCTCGGACCACCCTGAGGCTTAGCCATTCCACGCCTCAATGTGGGGCATCACTCCAGGGCAGTGACCTCAACATGGCGTTTACCGGACAGACGAGAGCCTTCACATGGCTCTAGCCGCGGAAGCCTACCATTGCATTTGGTAAAGCGTGTCAATCAATGGCTGCTCGTATCAGTTGTAGCATGTTTGCTTTTTAAATATATTTATTTATAAGAAATAAGCATATATATCTTTCGTATAATTTCTCTTGTGACCCATAATCTCATTATTAGGGGCGGATTTTAATTAAATGTCATTTTTTTTCACTTTAAAACAATGCCGTTTAATATAGAAATTAATTTTAAGTAATGACAAAAGGAAATGACCCCTTTTTATGTCATTTTTTTGCATTTCTCGTTGATTTTGACCTAGTCGTATTTAACCTTTTCCCGTCATTTATAATGCATTTTTTGCCGATTTCATTGATTTTTAATATCATTGTAATGGAACTTGATGCAAATAATATTTATGAAATGCAATACAGAATTCCAGTGCAGCCTATTCAATTTCTTCACTCAGAAATTGTAATATCATTGTATGTAATCTAAGGTTTCTGTGATGCCCATCAGTGCCATTGTCAGTTCAGACGATTTCAGGATAACTAAAAACTAAAGCAAATCTTTGCAAGTCCAGTGCACTTGATCGAATAAAAGAAGCTTGATTACATCACTAACATATGCAGCTTGAATTGTGCATCCAAACTGGTTTTGATCATATTTTTTACGTACTTTTTCTTTGATTTTAGGTAATTTTTGAAACATTTTATTGATCAATTTTGGCAATATTTTAGGTCATCAAAATCCGCCCCTATTCATCCATTCCATTTTGGAATAACTAATAATCAGGCACTAGAGAATATTCCACATAGTTACTGGGTGTCTGATGGTTGATTTCGCAATCCTACTTGGGAGTCACTATTGCTAAACATGCTCGCTGTCGATAATAAACCATTTACTGCAAGCCAAGGGAAGCGAGCATTGAGTAACCCTATTGATATTACCAACAACTCAAAGACCTTAGGAGGGAGTGAATCAGGGCCATCAAATCAAAGAGCACATGAATGTCCTTCAGATCACTTTCACCCACGAAATGCTCTGCAGGGCCAATGACAAGATCTCAGAGGTCAGAGGTGAGCAGAAGTGAGTGCTTGAAATGCGTAGGTTTGTCATAAAGTTTTTGCTTTTGAACTGAAAACATTCAAATTTCAACAATTAAATAAGCGTTGTTCATCTTCATTGTTAGCTCTCCACTTCAAAAATTGGTGTTTTATAAATAATGCATAATGCATGTGCACTTTATACAGCACTCAGACCGATTTATGTTTCAGAAATTCAATTTCTTCAGATATGGCTAATTTTTCTTTTAAACATTCCCATAATCAACTTTCCAGTTATCATTACTTAAAAGTACAAATTAAGAATGCCTGAACTTATTCATTTATAAATAAAATTGCCATGCCATTCCTTACTCGTAGAAAAGTCTTAGTCTCATTAATGAATCCAATTCTATGAAAACTACAGTACTACTTCACTAATAAAGTCACACTTACATAAATCACTCATAACTTGAGTCACGAATCTGAAAGAAACGATGTGGGGCCCTGCATTGAGTACATAAGATACATATGATGAGAGAAAGAGTAGTAAGGGACTTTATACCAAGGATTCAGAATTTGCAAACCACACATTAGACAAAGGTGGCATTGAAGATTCTAGTGATGAGCTTTCTCCAAACTTCAATCATGTTTCATTTCATGCATTCTCATATTCTTCTGTGTATCGTTACAAATATAATGTATAAATAATATTTCCTTAAACTTTTAAAGAGCTAAAATATAATTGTCAATGAATATGTAATATTGTTACCAAGTGCAGTGCCAGATTACCGAATAGGCTGCATCCTAGGGCGCCCAATTTTTGGGGGCGGACGAATTTTAGCGGATTCGGAATTTCATAAGGATTATTTCCCCCTTTTTTTGTACCGAAAGAAAGTGTTAATTAATCAAATAAAGTTCCAAACGAAGCAGTACCGTGGAACATTGATGATGATTTTAGAGAAATGGTGTCTGAGGGTGGATGGATTTAAGCAAAATGATGACATCGATTTTTCTACCTCTGAAAGCCATAATGCAGATCAAAGTCGTTATTTATCGAAATCATGCTTCTCAAAAACAATGGCAAACGGTGTAGTTGTAAAAAGGTTAGGGTTAGTACATTCACCATCTACAGGACATGTATTTTGTGCTCCTTGCAAGTTATATTGTGGAACTACTATTTTGCTCAGTACAACAGAGCTTAATGACTAGAAAAATAGCAACAGCATTTCTCGATGATAACAGTTCATAACATCTTGATCGCGCAAGAAAATTTGTATGAAGGTCTGCAGTTATAGAATAAGTCAATTCAGAGCTTGTGAAACAGCACAAAAATAAAGTGAAACATTGGAGAAATGTCCTGAAAAGAATTGTAAAAGCTATGAAATTTTTAGCATCAAGATGTTTGTCTTTTCAGTCACAACAAGATTATTGGTTACAATATGAAAACGTCTTAGGTTGCATTGAGTTTCTATAAAAATTCGATCAGTTTATGGCTGTCCATCTCATTCGGTATAGAAATATAGGACCACATCCGTGAAAAAAGGGTTTAGAAGATGATAATTCGGAGGGTATTCTTTATTAAAGAAATTGTTGATACAAGATATATTTCCAAGTGTCGAGATTATTTTAAGACTAATGATGCCTGTGACTAAAACAAATGGTGAACGATCTTTCTCTTCTTTGAAGTGCGTAAAAAATTATCTTAGATTGAGTCTTAAACAAGACACATTGAAAGCATTATCTTTGTTATACACAGAAAATGACATTTTGGAACGTGTAGAGTTTGAAGACTCTATTAAAAAATTTGCCTTGACTAAAGCGTGAAAAAGAGATTCCGTATGACAATGCATATTTCATATGTATACCTAAATGCTATTTTGACTTTAATAACCACATATTTTGTAACAAAATGTAAATAATACTGAAATATAGAAATTATTTTATAATTACCTTATATTTTTAATTTATTGACCTAAAAATGTTTGATGTCATAAAAAAATGCAAATATACAATAAATTATTTATATTAATACAATATTTGCATTGATTACAAACATCGTACATTTTTTTAATTTAAAATATTATAAATAACTTTCATCGAAAAAGCAAATTAAAAATAGGACGCTAAAACATTTGACAGCTTAGGGCGCACATAAGTCAAAGTCAGGCACTGAACAAGTACAGGAGAGAATCAGTGGTACCTTGTGAGCACACAGTAATACCTAATATCCGCCCTGCCATGCTGCGCTATTTGCATACCTTCATTGCAGTGTCTTTGCCCATTGGGCTGGGTGTCAGTTGGTCATATCTGTTCTTAATGGTTGTCAATATGATGTGCGTGGGTGTGAGTATTTGCGCATGGGTGTGGGTGCTCGTGTGGGTGTGTGTGTGCTCACACGTGCGCATGTGTCTGTTCTTAATGGTTATCATTAAGATAACCTCTTACAATGCCTCTTCTCCTTTGAACCACAGCCATTGATGCTCTTATGATTTTGCATTGCGGCAACCAGGTAGGAATGCAGAATAAACCACTGTGCCCGCAGTACGTTCATGGATCACATCTAATTTGAAGCTAATGTAAGAACATTGTAATGCAACTATTACATGACTCACAAGAGTAATTATGTGACACAAATATACATATTACATATACCTAAGAAACAGTACATAAATAGATTGTGAAAATTGTATTTGTAGTGCAAACATGGTAAAACAAGTACGAGTCTCCACTGCTAATATTGCTGACAATGTTTGAGTGTCAACTGTTATGTTGTATAAATCTGTCCAAGAAACACTGTTCTTAGTTTTAGATCTCTTCCATTATGACATCGCCTTAACATTAAAATCAAGCTGTTTTTATTTAATTTTGTATGATTAATGATCGTTGTATAATGAAAAAAATTGTGTAAATTGATAAATTTACCCTTATATTTTGTACAAATAAAAAAATACAATGTTTGCTTTGGTAATTTATTTCAAATAATGTTTCCTAGGTTTTCATTTCTCACTTTATTTGGATATTCTCTGGGACTCCAAGAAAATGTTTTACATTAAAGTTTTATCATAAGTGTCTTGCAACTATAATTACTTTACAGTGTCTTGCCTTACCATATACTTACATAGTAAAAGAAAGTATAGTAATGCTGCTGCAGAAATCAGCTATTTTTCAACAGAAAACTTCTATTAGGCCATAGTATCGAAAAAGTGGATGTAAAGTTTAAATTTTTACAAAATTCTCTCAAAACCACTTCAAATTTTTTGCTTAAATTTCTTTACTCAGACAGAACAAAGGACGCTTACAAATAATGCAGATCTCGTATTTAATAATATCTCTAAACTTTCGAAGATTCCAATTTTTTTTAGTTTCTACTTGAAACTACAAAATTGAAGATAGAGATTTGTTTGTTAATAAAATCTGTACCTCACAGACATCTTTAAATAAGGTCATGTACAATTTTCGAAAAGAAGATTAGGATATAATTTTGTGTGAAATATAAGTAATTTTTAAGGAAATTATATTTTGACTTTTTAACTGGAAGACTCCGAAAACATTTTGAACTTTTGCAATTTTCGAAGAAAAGTAGAATTTTCAACGAACATGAGAACTGCACCATTCTTTTAAACAAATTCTTCACACTATCCAACAAAAAAATTTAATCAACGACGATGGAGGCATTTTTTTGAAAATTTGGAAAATGTCCCAGAGGCTTCATGTAAAGTATTCCCAAAAAATGAAATATCGGTTTCAAGTTCAAAGGGCCGCGACATCAGTCAGGTCGTTTGGGGAATATCAATTTTGGGAGGAAATCGACTGAACGGTTCAGACGGATAGATAGACAGGCGTTTTGCCGTCATTCGATTTTTCCGTATCGAGGATCCACAAAACATGCAAAACTACACCACGTGTTAGAGGATTTTTTCTTTTAAATTTACCAACTGAATTATTCACTTTTTCGTTATTAGGACCCTGTAATGGTTTCTTCTGCTGGAAATTCGCTATTTTTTTTGCGCAGCATTACATAACTTTCTCTCTACTCGGTAACAAGTAAAATTGCCTATGTTCCATCCATAATATTTACCGATGCGAGGAAGTAGGTCTACGTGCTGTTGAAGCACCATTGGTTTCTTTATGAAATTAGTCTTTATAACAACATCTTGAAATAATGAAAATTGAAGTTAAATATTCAAATAAATAATAGTTTACCTACGATGCTGGTGGTCTAGGGGTAAGGTGATTGGTGTGCTAAAAACTCGAATAACCTGATTTCAAATCCTAGCGAGAAGAAAAGGTTTTTGTTAGTTGGAACACTTTTGCAGGTTCGTGTAGTATTATAATACTAGCTGACCCGGCGAACTCTGTTCCGCCTTAACAGCCGGTCCCATCTTTTTCTCGCGTCGCACTCACTGTGAGAAACTGTACTATCCTTGTTGCACTGCGTACGTGCAAAAACGTGCGTTCTCTCACAGGAACGCTGTCGAACGGGATAAACAGTATCCTATGTCCGTCTCCTAGCTCTAAGCTTCCTGCTCACCAAATCGGTACAGCCGTTCTTGAGTTATAAATAGTGTAACTAACACGACTATATATAGATATAACGGCGAACGAAAGGCGGCTATCATTATCGCCTTCTGTTATCAGTGCGGCGTTACAACAATGGGTTACAACAGGCAACATGCGAAATCACGCGAAAACGTGCGTTCTCACACAGGAACGGGATAAACAGTATCCTATGTCCGTCTCCTGGCTCTAAGCTTCCTGCTCACCAATTTTCAGCCAAATCGGTACAACCGTTCTTGAGTTATAAATAGTGTAACTAACACGACTTTCTTTTATATATATAGACTAGCTGACCCGGCGAACTCTGTTCCGCCTTAACAGTCGGTTCGATCTTTTTTTCGCGTCGCACTCACTGTGAGAAACTGTACTATCCTTGTTGCACTCGTGATAATAAAGCTATTGCAGATTTGTGTTTTTCTCTCAAACAAAGAAGAATTTCAAAAACACGCTCTGATATTAAATAAATAATAAAAAAATCTATTACGTAGCAGAGCGTTTTTTTTTTGGAATTGATTTTTGTTTAAGAGAGAAATACAAAGCAGTAATAATAGGGATCGGCTGTTAAAGGCAATAAATAAGCAGATTTTGGAATTTATTAAGTTAAATTGTTTATTAGAAAATGCAAATAAAAAAATTAAGTAGATTAATCATTCATTACTGTTCCTGTATTTTGGTGCATAGGTGAAGTATATATGGGTATAACGTAAGTATATAATAGGTGTAGTATATATAGATATAACGGCGAACGAAAAGCGGCTATCATTATCGCCTTCTGTTATCAGTGGGGCGTTACAACAATGGGTTACAACAGGCAGCAATGACCGCTAACATGCGAAATCACGCGAAAACGTGCGTTCTCACACAGGAACGCTGTCGAATGGGATGAACAGTATTCTATGTCCGTCTCCTGGCCCTAAGCTTCCTGCTCACCAACGTTCAGCCAAATCGGTACAGCCGTTCTTGAGTTATAAATAGTGTAACTAACACGACTTAATTTTATATATATATATAGATAACGGCGAACGAAAGGCGGCTAACATTATCGCCTTCTGTTATCAGTGCGGCGTTACAACAATGGGTTACCACAGGCAACAATGACCGCTAACATGCGAAATCACGCGAAAACGTGCGTTCTCACACAGGAACGCTGTCGAATTGGATGAACAGTATTCTATGTCCGTCTCCTGGCCCTAAGCTTCCTGCTCACCAATTTTCAGCCAAATCGGTACAGCCGTTCTTGAGTTATAAATAGTGTAACTAACACGACTTTCTTTTATATATATATAGATAACGGCGAACGAAAGGCGTCTATCATTATCGCCTTCTGTTATCAGTGCGGCGTTACAATAATGGGTTACCACATGCAACAATGACCGCTAAAATGCGAAATCACGCGAAAACGTGCGTTCTCACACAGGAACGCTGTCGAATGGGATGAACAGTATTCTATGTCCGTCTCCTGGGCCTAAGCTTCCTGCTCACCAACTTTCAGCCAAATCGGTACAGCCGTTCTTGAGTTATAAATAGTGTAACTAACACGACTTTCTTTTATATATATAGATTGCGTAGCCGTCACAAATATGCGAGAAAGTATGTTCTGTTGCAGGACCACCAGTTTCATCTTAATTATATTATTATTATTGTTAAGAAAATGCACATATTTACGCGTGGCTACTTGATTATTTGATGCCTGAGTACTTCACAAGGGAAACTAGTGGCGCTACAATAAAGCACAAACTTTTTCGTATCATTAGATAATTACGATAATAATACTGTTTGATAAAATTACAATAATTATATTGAAAGGTATGTAAGTACAATTAATATTTTATTTTCTCTTGCAAAACTCTCTTCAACAAACTCGTCATAACACAGCACAGTATGTCCATTTCCTACACTGAAAAAAATCACCACCGCTCTCTCAACCGTTAACCTATGGTTGCGTGTCTTCCAGTTGTGACAATCGATTTAGACATTGTGACAATAATCATCAAGGATGACGTGCCCAAGGTGTATTGATAAAGCTAACCAACCGACGACCGTTGGAAAATGCGTGGATCTTACAACCACCATTTAATTCTCATTACCTTTCTAAATGGTTTCCACCAGAGCGCATTTGTGAACGCTGAGGGCATGGGATATAAGACCTTTAGTATGGTAACGTTGGCCAAACTTCTTGGCGGGATTCCTATTCAAGGATGCGCGGGGATTCCCGCATATTCATATACAAGTCTTTCTTTGTGCGGTCGGGCAGAGAGTGCGAATCTGGTGCGAATTGGCATAGACAAAGTGTGAGGTGTGCTGGAGGTGTGAGGTCTGTCTTTGTGTGGTCTGGCAGTGAAAATCTGGATCGACAAAGTGCTTTATGAGAATTGGTGAATAGAAAGTGCAAGTGCTCTGCGTGTGAATTCGTGAGAATGGACACGAAGTGTAAAGAAGCACTGAAGAAAATGAGGCTTCATCTAATAGAAAAGTTTGCTGGTAAGAATAAATACTATTACTGTGTAATGTGTAATACGGAGAATATACTTTGTTTAAATGTTCCGTTTCCGAAACTTGTTTATTTCAGAAAGATCACGTTAAGTTGTTATTGAAATAACAACGCGCACGTATTTTTAACCTTTCCTTTCTTGCCCACATTGTAAAAGTATATAATGGACATCCCTGTCGGATTTATTTTCAGGCTTCCTTTCTTTTCTTTTCTTTTTTTTTTTTTTTTTTTTTGGTGAGCTTATAGTGCTATTTTTCTCATTTGCATGATTCCAATCTCTCTCAATTGTAAAATAATTGATAGCGACTATTTTTCATATAATTTACATTTCATTTTTCCCCACACCTCCAATTTCATAATCAGAGTTGGTTTAAAAGAATGATTAAGTAGTCCGTTTTAATGTATTGTTCAATAGGTTATTTTATTTAGGAAGCTGGGATGGGTTGGTCGGTGAAAGGATTTTGACTCCAAAAATTGATTTGACCAAAAATGCAAAATTAAAGAAACACTTCTTTGTTCAATTGATTTCCCAGAAGGTTCAAATCACCAGACTGTAATGAGCGCACAGATCAAAATGAAATTATTCTTTTAACTTCTATTAGTGTTTGAAACAAGAAATAGATTTGTGAAGCAATGATGCAAAGTTGTAATTTGTATAGTTGTTTTATTTGAAAATTAATATATGAAAAATTATCATTTTAATAAGTAAAATCTTAAAAAATTTAGTTTACATTGGAAATTACAAAGTAAATAAAAGCATTATTTTATGATAATTGCATTATTGTTCCAATGTGTAAACAAAATAAGTTTATGCATAAGAATTTTTATGTTAGTTATTTTTTTGTACAGAAAGTTCAGATTCTTTTCCAATCCTGATCATATAATTTTAAACTTCTTCCGGTTTGCAGAGAATAATATGGATTATGATGCACTTCTACTTCTGAAAAAATATCCTGATTCTATTTCCACCACTATCCCCACTGTCAGGGATGCATTAATATTAAGGGAAGGATTGGAATCGTTAAATGAGGTCAGTGAAGGGTTTTTTCATTCTATTAATGTGGCTGCAATTAATTCATTCATTTATTTAATTTTTTAGGTATGTAGCATTTTATCACTGATTCTTGTTGATTTTTCAAACTAATTTCTCATTTTATTTGATGTAGGAAATTAATACATCCTTCAGTCTTCCTTCTGAAGGAGAATATATCCTGCCAATTTCTTGGCAGCCAGATATTGAATCTCCAGAAAGTGAATTTCAGACACAAATTTCTAGTAGGCCTACTATTGACCAGAGGGAATTTGAGGAAGAAAATTCAGAGTCTCCTGAGATTCATCTGAACAAGATAAGATCAAATAAAGAAACTGAACCCAAAGATTACAATCAACCAGCAAAAAAAATGTAAGTAATGAATTTTAGAGCACAATAGTCTGAATACAAAAATATTACTTTGTTTTCTGTTTTAGTATATACATGAAGTTTTGGAAAAGACTGCAATTGGGAAGTCTGTTATCGCTCTTCATGGTAAACGTGGCTTGGATAACAGCTCTCGTTGCAAGCTAGCTGAGCTTGTTATTTATGCAGAATATGGAGCCAATACAAATACATTGTAAGAATGTTGAAAATATGCATTTATAAGTCTTACAGCTTTTCTCCTCAATTGGTTTTAGTAAAGTGATTGTTAATTAAATTAGTTATAAATTATTATTATTATTATTATTATTATTATTATTATTATTATTATTATTATTAAGTATGGTTTTGAAGTGGTAAGAAAGGAAGGAAGCATTTTAAAAATATGCATTAGGAAATTCATTGAAACTGGAATATTTTTTTCTTGCAGAATCTCCAAACCGAGGTTTTTAGAACTGGCAAATTTGATATTTCAATGTTTTTCTGGTGAATTTCAAGTAAGTTCAGTTGTTGTTGTTAATGGATTTGAAGGAAAATACTGTTTCTTGTAACCTACTCTGTGCAGGAGACTTACTACATTCCATCAAGTGTGAGGGGGAAGGGTCGTACAGCTTCAGGGAAGCTGTATGATGCATATACGAATTTAAACAAAACTCTCAGGAAGACAGAATTAAGAAATTGCCTTAGTTTTTTTGCCTCTTTGTCACCCTCTTCGGGTGTATACAGTTCTCCATCTCTTCCTACTTTTCCATCTCAACTAGAATCACAAGAAGGTGGGAGGAAACATTGTTATATTCAGTGATAACCATTGCTGTTAGATAATGTAAAGGTGTTTGGTATCTTTTCTAGATTTTGATGTTCAATGAAAACAATTTGGATAAAAGATACATTTCATTTTTGCACAAAATCATTGGTTTTATATAGTCAGGTTTATTTTAATAGGTTGATATGATTTTTCATTTAATGTATCATTAGAGAGATTTGCTTGATTTGTTTAATTATTATTTTTACCGAAGTTTTGCACTAAATGTGCATAATAATCAAATGTAGAAACTATTTTTTTGATATCTTTTTATTAGTGTTCAAAACAAATAGATTTGTTCTGTGATTATGTAAAATTATAATGTACTTAGTTGATTTATTTTAAAATTAGAGTATGAAAAATTTTTATTACTTTAATGAGTAAAATAATGGAATATGATACTAATTCAGAGTCCGTTTGTCACTTATAATATTGTGTACTTTTACAGTCCTATTTGATTTTTGAAGTATTGGATAATTAAAAGTGTTATGGAGTTCGATTCTGCTATTTTGCTATTTTATCATTATTGTGTCATGCTATTTTATTCAAATGTAACATAAATTGTTTTACGTTTCATTTGAATAAAATAGCACGAGATGGCAGAATGTGGAACTCTGTAACACTATTAATTGCATGGTTGTCCAAAAAATAGGCACTGCAATAGTATGCAATATAAAGTAATGGAAATATAAGGTACTTAGGTAGAAATATGATCTCTTTTAGGATCATTGCATTGTTATCCCACGAGTACAAAAAAAATTGCTTATACACAAGAAGTTTTAAAAAAAATTAATTTTCTTTTCCAAAATTGGATTGTAAAATTGTAGACTTTATTTGGTTTGTAGGAATCATATGGATTATGAAGCTCTTTTAATTCTAAAATAATATCCTGACACAATTTCCACTGTTAGGAATGGTTTTATGCTAAGGAAAGGTCTTGAATCCTCAATTGAGATTTGGGAAAATGATGAAGTCTTGGTAATTGGGTTCCAGTTAAAATGAATGAGATCCTTTTTAGATGAGTGTATTGAATGTTTTATGTATGTTTGCGTGTTATCACAGATTCATGTTGATTTTTTAAACTAATTTGTCATTTTATTTAATATAGGAAACTAAAACATGCAGCAACTGTCTCTGAAGGTGAGTATTTGATACCAAATGTATAATAACAGCCTAAAGTTCATTTTAGATAGAATTAATAAATTTAAATTTAAAAAATTAATAAATCTAATACTACTGAGAAGAGAGTGTTAGGAGATAAAGACCTGCAATTTATTGAAATCAAAGGATTAGAGTAAATAGTGAAATTGAAAAGAGATTTGAAGAGAATAATCAACCTTCAGGAAAGAATGTAGGTAATGAATTTTAGAGACTGAAATCCAACAATATTTTTTCTATTTTCAGCTTGTGCAATTACATTTTGAAGAGCACTCTTAGGGAAGTCTTGCAGGTGAAGAAAGGCCTACCTTATCTATTTAATGGTGGTTAGCAAAATTGTGCAACTGCATTTTGTGATGTACTTCCAAAATTGGCATATTAAATTTTAACTGTTTTCAGATTATTGGTGGCTTGCAGAAGATTGGAAGCACAGTTCAGTGCATTTACAATTAATACAATTAACTATAGTATTATTATCATAAAAAAACTACTTATTGTATTTGTGTTTGTATAAGCATATTTTTTGGGTTGAGTATATATGACTTGCAATCATGCCTGTTTGCCCAGAATGCAGGAATACCTTTAACGGTATAAATAGTTTATATATGCATCTGACCATTGGTCACAGTATTGATAGAAACAGTACTTTTAGATGCCATGAACATGCTTGTTTTCGTGTCTTTTCTTCCTGGCCTTTGTACCAGAAACATTTATTATTGAGGCATTCAGCAACTCTAACTTCTGAAAGTGTTGCAGATGTGAGAAGCAATCCTGTAGACACAAATCCATGTTCCTCTAATCAAAATCCAAATGCTCCCATGGAAGATGCAGGAAATCTTTATCCTCTAGAACCTGATCCTAAAGACTCTCCATCATTGCACGATATTGTGTTGAGTTTTTCAACTAAATATTATGCAAATAATCAACTTCAACAAATTTTTTTTTTTACAAATATTGAATTATTAATTTAATTTTTAATGCATATTTTTTGATGATTTGTTACTAGTTTGAATATTTATTTGGATATGTTCACAATTGTTTTTACTTCAGAAAGCTATGTTGAGTTTTTAATAAAACTTTATGATTTTGGAACATTTATTATTGTTTGGGATTGATGTTAAGAAATGTTAAGATTGATGAAAGCTATTTTCTTTTGTAATTCATATTTTTTCTTTAAAAATGTTTACATTTTTACCTGTCTTGCTAAAAGGACAACAAAACTTTTTTGACTGGACTATTTTGAACTTCATTAAACACTGAGGGCCCTTCAAGTAATAATAACAAGTTCAATGAAATAAATTAATAATATACATAAATTCAATGAATTTTAATTTGATCTCTTTATCATATTTCGTGTTCTAAAGGAGTAAGCACTCCATGAAATATTTTTATTAAGGAGGCTATGGGCTCCTTTCAAAATGTTAATGTGCACACATGTATGATTTTTACTGTGTGAGAAAATTTATTGCATTCTGAGATGCAAAACTGGTATCTTACTTTTCAGGATCTGTTGAAACTGAAATAACCTAAATAAGTTTGTCTTCATTATAATATTTTTTTGTGAACTAGGCCACTTATGAGCTATTACTTGTTGCTGTGAATCATTCATTATGAAAATGTATAAAAAGATAATGTAATTAATTGTTTCAAATATAATATAGCACTTATTTCTTTGTATGAATCTAATGTTTTTGTTTTGTTTTTTTCCACATCAATTTCCCAAATTTATCTATTTCAAATTATTTTACATTTGTTCATATTACTGTTTCTGATTTTCATGCTTACAAAACTTGGCATATTAAAGTAATTGAGTTTCAATGTATTAATTTATTTGGACCGTAGTCCCTCTTAAGTCATGTGCAACTTGTGGCATACAGCTATAAATATGTGAAGGTTAAAATGAATAAATTAGTTTCATGAAATGTAAAAGTTTTTAACCTTCACATATTGATGGTTGTGCACCACAAGCTGCCAATGACTTGGTAAAACAAGTGACCAAAGAAATAAATTAAGTCATATTTAAAAATACTCTATAATATTGCTGAGTTTTGATTAATTTTGTTTTGTTTTTTGTGGGGTAGAGGTCTTAAGAGAGTTTACTTGTTGCTACTAAATGTTAGGAGTGAATATATTTAGCAAATTAATTTAATGAAATTATTTCAGATTTAATTTTTATTTATCTAATTCTATCCAGTAACTGCTTTTAGGGTCAAGTTTTCAAAAATTTCTTTAATTGAAGTGGTATCACCTATTTTCATATTTCTACTTCTTTTTCAGTTCAATTTTTTAAAATGTAACACTTTCTAGAATCAAATTTATTTACACTAAATTTCATGGAAAATTTGAATTTTGAAATTGCCTATACTCGTGGTTTTAAATTTTCTTTCTTACAGGCATGAATTTATACATTTCTGCAAAATTTTATAAATTCTTGACTAAGCAACATAACTATTTAAAACCACGTATAAAACAAGGTAAGCAGCACTAGCAAACAAGGGTTGAGGCAAATAATTCCATTTTTGCTATAAACATTTACGTAGGAACTGTAGCTCTAAAATATGGGCTGTGAAACCTCTCACCGAAGTTCCGAGAGCATCAGCCAGGAACTGCAAACATTTTGTGGTTCAGGACCCTACGTGGACAAGGGAATCACAAGACAGAGCGGTGGTTCAGGGCTCCATAGAGCTCCACACACGGCACCTTCGGTGCGTCAACCACAAAAATAGATGGGCCAAATTTTACTATTAATTCTGGGTGGGAGAACCATTTTTCAATGTAGGGCAACCAGTTCTTTTTTTCAGTGTAACATCGTTCCTCGTCATCAAGAAATTTTAACTTTTTTGTTAGTGGCCAAAAATTGCGCCTATGAACACTGAATATTGGGGCCCAAATTTTCTTTTCATCAAGTTCGTTTTGGTGTTTTCATGTTTTTTTCAAAAATTACATAAATGTAATTTTCTTGAAAAATATCTCACGCCGCGCTGTGAATATGATCATTTTCATTATTCTCCCATTATTCCAGGTTTTTTTTCTCTTCAAAATACGATTAAAAGATAATATGAAAGAAAAATTGCTAGCGTTCGGGAAACATCAAATTGGAATGCGACAATGGCATTCCGCCAAGCGAGACGGTAGCTGTAGTTGTGTGAATTACTTCTTCTTCTTCTTCTTCTTCTTCTTCTTCTTCTTCTTCTTCTTCTTCTTCTTCTTCAAGCATTAGAACTTTCGTTCCGTTGCGTCTCATTACGTCTCATTATTGGGACAAGATTTAGCTGTATGAAACGCAGTAGTAATTGTCGCCGACCTCCTGATCCCGGGAAAGGGGGGGGGGGCGACCCACCGAGAAGCTGATCTCGGACAGTGCCAGTGCTAGGCCAAAGAGTATATCTATGGTGCTAGGCATGCGCTGGTCGGGCGATCGCCCAGGGCCGCGCAAGGCAAGGGGCCCGATGATGGCACTGATGGGGGAAAAAATAGTAAAACATTGAAAAAGAAATTAGAACTCAAGAAAATAGTTATAATTTTTTAAGTCGCGGTACAATAGTCTAATATTTGATAAACTTTTCATTTACTTTTTACCTTAGTCAATTAGTAATTACAGTCATTACTTATAAGGAAGGTCTCTTTGAATTGAAAAATGTCAGTCAGTTCTGAAAAATTTACAAAACAATAATCTCCTCTTAACATTCAAGCTATTTTAATACACATTTTTGTAAATATAAACAGTCGCCTCCGGTTATGGTAAACATGAATATAGTGAACCTTCGGTTATAGTGAACTTAAGACCTTGATCCCGTTTCACTTACATTACAAATAAGCATAATAAGATTCGGTTATAGTGAACCTGAACCTCGGCTCTAGTAAACATAGGAAATACAATGTCCTGGAAAAGAACATATCGCCTCAGTACCACAAATTCCCACACTGGGCAGTTTGAAAATAATATCGCCGGCAAAAGGTCATAATAGAAGTCTCTCAGGAGGTAAACGTAGCGGACCCGGAACGGAGACATTGCAGAATGCAGAATCAAGTATGGAGAGAGCACAAACTCTGGAGAAGGGTCTAGAGAAATTACTAATAAAAATGTACGAAACAAAAATAATTGATTATTTAATAATAATAATAATAATAATAATAATAATAATAATAATAATAATAATAATAATAATAATAATAATAATAATAATAATAATAATAAATAAAGATATTTAAATTTTCAGTTCGTGCTGTTAATAAAATCCATCAATATGGAGAAATTCTGTTTAATTTTGATATCGAATATAGTGAACCAAAAATGTTAGTCCCCGGAGATGCACTATAACCGGAGTCGACTGTGTGTATGTGTGTGTGTGTTGATATTGACCATGTTTTTTCATTGAATTTTATGACTGAATATCTCGAATTGTAGACGGGGGGCGGGGGGGGGGGGGGCTACATTTCAGCATTGCCCCAAGCCCGAATTGTCTAGCTCCGGCGCTGATCTCGGGAAGAGGGCATGTGAAGGCCATTCCTCACCTCAATACAATTTTTTTGTTATTTTTTTATATCAATTTAAGCAAAACAATTACCTCACTGATATCATTCCAAAGCATTATTTCCATAAAGCACGCGCAGACGTGCTTTCAAGGAATTCACATTCTAAAACTAGTGGCGTTAAAACAGCACGTACTTTGTCGCCCTTGGTAACGGTAAGGTTTATTAAATGTCTTATTTTACGTGGCGAGACTCGGGCCATCGGCTCCGCTCTTCCGTCTGATGTCACTACGCTGCTTTCACCATCTATCGGTAAAATAAGATATTACAACGAACAAGGCGATTTTTGAATTTAGCTCAGAGGCTTCTTTTAGGTTTGATCCCCCCTCCCCATGTAAATCTACAACATGGTACAGCCAGCTTTCCTTCTCCTCAGCAAAAAGGGGTATGAAGGGGTTTTTTCGCCCTTAAGAACATACAGCTTCTATCGAGTGTGAACTCGCTAACTTGGGTTTAACAGCTTGGTACGCTAACCGAATAGTATTTATACCACGAATTCTTTCTGCATCAACACATCTCAGTCATCATTTTTTGTAAAACTCATTCCAAATTGTAGCACATTTGGTGCGAAAACTAAATATTTTCAAGCAAATATGACAATTAAAACTGCTTTTCATACAGCTAAATCGTGCCCCAACAATAAGATGAAATTCACAGAAATTCAGCTGCTGTCTCGCGGTGCGGAATGCCATTATTCATAGACAAATAATACAGTGAGTATGAGTGCTCTGTGCATGGGAGTGATCGCTCTATGTATGAGTGCTCTGTGCCATTATTGCATTTTAATCTGGTATTCGCTGAAAATGGCATCATTCATATATTTTAAATAATTTATATAATAGTAATTTGTAAAAGTATAACAAAAGCTCGAATGTAAGGAACGAACAAAGAAATAAGAAATAATATTCAAATTCTAACTTATTTAGCGTCCAACTTCCTGGAATAACATCTCATATTACCATGGATCAATGTGTTAATCTATGATATTATGTTCACGAAGCGTAGGAAATTTGGAGTGGGCGACTATGTTTGACGCGCCAAATTACACAAAAAATACTCATATTTTCGGAAAATTCATCATGACCTCATTTGGAGATCTGTTTTTGATGAACACATTTCATTAAGAAAAAATGTATCTTCAAGAAACGTTATTTTCTTGCAGCATTGGCGTATCTCACAGACAAATAATACAAATGTATATGTGTATAAGTTCTCTGTGGCGTATCTTGCTTGCCTCTCATGCCCAGAGTATATCTAAGTGCTCTTGCCTACGTGCACATGTGCTTATATAGTGGGCTGTGACGAAACTATTTGAGAAAGTTAAGGTCTTCCTCAAGGTCTTTTCTTTTTCTTTTTTTTCCGAAGAAGATTGTAAATGTTATTCTGTAATGCTTAACTGTGTGCATCAAAGCTAAGGTCGGAATTAGTTGGGCTATGTGAATTCATTACTGCAACTCACGATGGAATGCAGTTGGTAGTGACTCAGACCCATTGAACAGGCAGTGGCAGCCGGACCATATGATCACTGACGTCAAGGAATGATGTATTGTACTGGTAGGGTGCTACACTCAACAGTGTGTTGAAACCGTGATATTAGTATAAGGAACATTTAAGGAAAAGGAAAGTGCAGTGAAATGCCTTGAATAGGAAGGCCATCCAATTTCTTTCTAGAAGCAGACAGGTATACAGGATAGGTAATAAAATGACAAGACAACATTATGTTGATTGCAGTAGTGAGCATGATAAGAATATTAATATTTGTCTCAAATATAATATTGGAAATGATTTCTAAAGCTTTCAGGTGACCTCGTTTCTAGAACTTCCAAAATGGCATCTTGTCCAATTTATAATGTGGTAAGACAAAGTTTCAAATGTTTTTTAAAGTGTTTCTCTAGTCTAGTATGTCTAAAATAAATGCCTTGTTTCAGGTGGTGCCTTATATAGGATCTGTTGACAATGGGTTTTATCCTGGGAGAATGGTTCGCATACATGGAACAATTTTCCCAGCAGCAAATAGGTATAGTATAACATATATTTTTAATACTGATAATATATTTTTATTCAAATCTGCTTTGATTGCTATTGTCATTAAGGAAGATGATATAATAATGATCATGTCGTATTTTTTTCCTAATACCATATCAATTATAAACTATGCATCTTTGGTATGTCAAATTGTGTTAAAGTGTAGTTTTGAGTGGATAAGGCAGCAAATTATGTTTTATGATGCAACCATTAAAAAAATGTATTAAACTGCTTTTCTTTCAGATTTGGCATTAATTTGCAGTGTGGCCCTAATACTATTCCAAGAGATGATATTGCTCTTCACATTTCTTGCCGTTTTCCTGAAAATGCAATTGTCCGCAATTCACTTCAAAACATGAACTGGGGACCAGAAGAAAACTTTGGCCACATGCCTCTTGCCAGGGGTCAAGGCTTTGAAATTATTGTTCTCTGTGATCCTGATCATTACAAGGTACACGTCATTGACCAAACATTGCAAGTAATTAAGAATAATGTTAAGAGGGCGTATCAGTATTATTGTGTTAGTGTTATTTACTGCAAAAATAGAGCACCCCAGGTATTGACAATATTTATTTTTACTGAAAGAATAGAAAAATTACTTGTGTAAATTAGAATTGAACAAGCCATTTTCCTGTTGAGGAACAAGGAGCGTTGATTTGCTCTGGAGAAAGGGAAAAAACAGCTCATTTTTCTGAAGAGCAATGTTATTGACAATGTGAAGTTAATGATCCAGATAAATTAATTTGTTACAGACAAGAACAATTATGTGATGATAAATATGATACGGATTTTTATTTAATAAAATACAAAAAAACAAACTCAAGAATGTTTAAAAGTAATAATGAACTTTAAAATTATGCTATTGTCTGAATGTTTATAGAAAGAGTTTCTTTAGGTAATGGTGCTGTCTTATCCTATTGTGTTTAATAAATGAGATTTACAATTGTCAGTTCATGTACTGTGAAAGAGTTGTACCTTTTTTTTGGTTGTGCGTTATAAATCTTTAAACCTGTTGATTGCAAGAATAACTTCACAAAATGTCAATGATATACAAAGTGTGCAGTCAGTTCCATGTTAATGACAACTTGAGAGATACCATCATGGAAGAATACCATGTCTATAAAACCATGTTCTTCCATTATACAATTAGACTAGTTCTCAAACTCGTGGGCAGATGTCCACTGATAAATCGTCAGTATTCCACAAAAATCTCTGATCGATCAATTTAAATTAAATAAAATCACACAAGTTAATTATTAGAATGTCAGTTATCCTCCATCAATTACATAGATTGCATCATTTGATTCCTAGAACTAATGTGCTTGGACATCACGAGCGCCAAATTATTGGGGGGGTGGATTTAATAGATAAGGTACAAATTACCAAGGAGTCGCTTCCAAAATACCCATGTACCAAAAAATATTGGGGCAACATCCATGAAATGTTGACACCCTTGCTAATGTGAATGTAATGGAGGGATTTCTCCAAGAACTCACTTTTCTGAGGCGTGTGAGAGAGTTCTTGGTGTTAATCAGATTTTTTCTGTTAAGGGTTCATTGACGCTTCAGTGAAGGAGTAGATACAAAGAATCTACAATTTAGAAATAAGAGTGTGTAATTTATAAATAAAAGAAATTTCTATTCACGGGTTTCAAGACTCAAAAAGTTTGTTAACCTTTTCCTAGGGAATGGTACTAACATTTCTGCAATCATATTGCAACCATCATTATTTCATTTCAAAGACTATGAAATTAAGGAACAATGAAGATAACATATGAAAACAAGTTGTTTCGTTTAGTTACAAGACAAAGCACAAAGTGTATATATATAAGTATAGCACAAAGTTTGGACTTTTTGCAAATTTTAGTTTTCACTCTTTTGTCATCACACATGTAAACAAAGTCATTTCATCTAGTGAATTCAAAAGCAGTATCTGCTAATGTAGTTTATTTTGAAACAGTGTGAGTTCTGTGATATTATGGTAATTTTGAGCATTGTTTATATAAATGTGAGTATTGGCTGAGCTGATGCTGAATTCTAGTAAATAAAAGAGTTAATGAATAAAGAGTTTAACATTCTTGCAAATGTTTATCAGATTGCAGTTAATGGACAGCATTTCACAGAATACATCCATCGAATACCATACCAGCGTGTCAGTCACTTGGCCATTGATGGTGACGTTACCATTGCCATGATCTCCTATGAAGGCAGTGCACCACCCGGATCTGGTTTTATGTCAGGTCCTCCTGTTGCTCCTGGCTATGTTGCTCCCCCCATTCCTCATGGTTCTGTACCTTATCCTCCAATGCCTAATTCATATCCTACAGGTCCTTACCCACCAGCTCCTGCACCATATTCTGCCGCATATGCTCCTGGACCATATCCACCACCTGCAGCTGGTCCTTATCCTCCTCAACCTGGTTATGGTTACCAACAGCCCTATGGACAACCATACCCTGCTGGGTCAGCCTTTCCGGTAAGTGAAGATGGCATCTGAGTTATTAAGGATTGGTAACTGATGCCTTTACCACAAGAGAGGAGTGAAGTGTTGTAATGTATTGTCTTGATGATGCATAAATGTACTTGTAGCCTTTTTTGGAAAACAAGGAGATGGAAATAAATAAAAAATGGAAAGCTTTGCATGTTTTTATTTGCTTAATGATGTTTCTTTTTACTCATAGTTTGTCATTTTATGTTCACTGAGAAATGTAATGTTGCAGTAAAATTGCTTGCATGTGTAATTTGGCCATGAAATTGCAGTGTTTATTTATCATATTCTTGCAACTCATAAAGCACCATAAGCAGCTTTATGGTATTCTGTGCGCTATTTGTAAAATTTGAAATAATTCCAGATCCATGAGATATGGTTCTGGTGATAATTGCACTGGGGTTCTGAGACTTCAGAACCAAAGAGACTTCGGTTCAAAGTTTAGTTGAACGAATAGATATCATTGTAAATATAGATTCCAGATCTCTCACATCTCTTTTCGTAATAATTATAAGTGGCAGAAGTTATTTCTCCAAGATCACCTTTCTCTTTCTGTGCTAAATAATTAGGTTGAAGTTGAAAATCTATATTTGCATGTCCACCTGCAGATTTGTAATTGAAACACATGATTCAGTGACTTTGACATTTTCTACCAAACTGGAAGTATTATAATGTTGCCTGGTATTTGTCATTGCAAATTATCTAGTCTGTTGCTTGGGAAGTGCTACAATGTGAACGTCTGCTATTTTGTTTGTCCTTTACTTGCAGCCTCCTCCCCCAGGTCATAATCAAACAAGTCACAAGAGTGGTGGGGGCATTTTGGATAAGGCACAATCTGCAATATCAAGTGTTCTTGGACCTGTAAGTAAATGTGTCCTTGGACAATAGCTTTGTTTGCTTTGCATGAAAGTTTGGCTTGTTGTCATTGAACGGATGGTGTGGTTTAGGGTATCTCAAGGTAGTGGATCTAGCATGCATAATTAAATTGTCAGATTTGAAATATTGGAATATTGTAATTTGATTTACTGTTATTTTATGCATGCCACTGTGTTCATAGATTGATTGCTTCTGTTTCAGTTTCATCCCTCATGGCGTTAGGGGGCACACTTTCTTAAATAATTCTTTTGAAAAATTTGTAATTGTATTATGCATAATGCTTAATGCTTGTAATTTGCTTTTCCTCTTTCATTCTTTAATGAAATAAAATAATTAAGAGTTCGAGTTGTTTTTATCATTTTTTGACTTTTTCCAATCTTTTGAATTTTTCCTCTTTAAGTGAAACAATTTATGATTTATGTTATCGCTGACTACTTCAAAAGTTTTTAGAGAGCCTGATCAAAGTACAAATTTATCAAATGTGCATATTAATTTGAATTAACTTCTTGGGTGTCTTGGTTATAAAACATGTGCATGATCTGGCTTCCTTCAGTTTCAGCAATTAATATCAGTATTTGTGTATGTGTACATAGATAAAATCTCATTGTATATATTGTAGTATTAGAATATTTGATTAGTTCATTCTTTTTGGAATTGCAATATTTGCTTTTCTTCTGGAAAATGAAGTCTAGCAAAAAGTAACTTTTTAAAGAAACGCTTTTTAGCTGGCTTTTTACAGTAGTGTAGATGTAAAAATATGTCATCTTTATTGTCAAAGAATATGCAACAGAAATAGATGTTAACAATGAAGCTGGATCAGAGAACCTACCTATAACCTAGATCAGAGAACTTTTTTAAAATATAAGAATAATAGTATAACAAATTTTTACAAAGCTTTGTAAATACATTTTTTAAAATCAAAAGTGATTAACTCTGTCAAGACTGGACAAAATGTTAAGGGAAAAGAGGGGATTGAAGAGTTATATTTAGTTGGTGACTTTGAAAGTGTCAATAGAAAGGTGGAGACATTTTGTTTCCAAATGGTACAACACCTAACACTTCTTTTGTGTGATAAGATCCTAATTATAAAAGAGAAACAAGAAAACTTATTCTATGTTACTATGATTTCTTATATTACAGACAATATTCAACAGTGCAGATTTGAATAATTAATTATTTTTTAACATATGAATATACTATATTCTTGAATATAAATATACATATTTAAAAACATACACACACTCACACAGAATATGGCATTACAAGTGGTTAAAAAACAACGATCACTGCAAATTTATATACATTTCCCAGGCTCAAGACACTGTTGTAGACCCAGGTCATTAATGTCATTTGTGAACAGTGAACACAGCACTGCAATTCTGACAACTGTGGTGGGCTAAGGTTCTATTAGCCTAATTTTTTGTTGTGATTACAGGGCCGTGTGCTCTACAGGGCTGTAGTAATTTGCATCCCAATTCTGTCCTTTCACAAATTTGCACCTTTCTTCATGGGTATCTGAAAAAATACTTTTTTGGAAATACTTTGAAATATCCTCACCCCTTTGACTCGCTACCAGCACTAGCTCCTGAATGTTATCAAAAAAGAGAATTTCTCAAGAAACTGTTGTGCAGAAATGAGGCGTTTCTAAACAAAATGCCAAAGGAAAGATTTGTTCATCTAATTGAAAAGAAAACTGTATTTTTTCACCACCAGAAATGTCTCACTCTGTACATACAGGATGAATTTTAGTAACACTAACAAACTGCAGAGAATGTTTCCTGCCTGGAAGTGGAGGAAAGAAGATTATATTGACATATTAAAATGTACCCGATAATGGTCAGTGTGTGTGAAAAAACAGCAAATTGTTCCAGAACACTGGACATGGCCTGAATTGTATCCCGTGTTACAATATTCAAAGTGATCTCCATGGGATACAATGCAAGTGTACACATGAATTGAGTTTTGCTGTACACTTTCAAATGTAGCCTGAATCCAAGCATCGCAAGCTTTGGAAGGGTCAACCCATCAGGAACTCGGCATATGTAATACTTTTCAGAAGCCCTCAGAAGTAAAAATCTAAATAGTATATGTTCAGTGTTTGAGCAGGTCATGCAACTCGTGTCCAATGTCTGGGCAAAAATAGTGTTAGGTATCGGCAAATGATAATGCAGAAGTGGGTTGCCACTTCGTCCTGCAGAAGCCAGATTCTGTCATATTGCCAAAAGGACATTCTGAAGCAATAGAGGAAGAAACTTCTACTCTGAGAAAATGAAACAACACTAAAGTGTTGTTTAAAATTTCAGCTTGTCTTCAGGAAAATTGACAACTCCTTTGTCTTGTTCATTTTCAGCTTCTTGGCAACCATTAATCTTGAAGCTTCTAACTTAAATGTTCTTTCAGAATGACCGATTACACAAATTTCTACAGTGATCACAATGGTGTTTTTTTTAAAGAAGAGGTGTCTACATTAGTGAGCTTTCCTTGTTTAAAAAAGTACATGATTGGGAAGGCTTTCAGGAACCTTTTGAGGCATTATCTTGCTCCTCTTTACAAGGACTTTAAATACTCCGACATCAGAGTTGTAGTTTAGTTCCCCTTGTATAGACAAATGTGGATTCTAAAAGAAAAATAATCCTTTTAGAAACTGAAGTTAGAAATGCCATTGAAGATGTTTGATTGTTATTGTTTTCTTCCAGGATTAAACCTTAAAATCTTATTTAACTTCTTTCACTGTGATGGATTGTGTTAATGTATTTCTGTATTTGTATATCTTTTCTCTTCCCAACAATTCTCTCTATTCTTCCAAAAACTGTCAGATGGAAGAAGGGACTGGCCAAACAGGAACCATTTGAATCTTCTTTACCATGGATTTGTTATTACATAGCCAAAACATTAGCATTTCTATTACTGACATATTCTTAACCTAGGGTCATTAAAATAGTTTTAGGACTTCAGCTTAAACTACCTTCCAGATTAATGACTTCAATGAATCCTTTTCTTCAATGTCTCCTTGAAGAAATATGATTTGAGTCTTTCATTAATTTCCATGTGTAAGCTGTGCCATTTTTAAAACAATTTTTTTTAATGATGATGTAAAGTATTTTCAACTTTAGGAAGTTTGGCTTTTTATGTTAATCTGCAGTTATTTGAAACTGTACCACAATATTTGGTACTTTAAACAAGTTATAAAGTGAAATTGAAAACAATATTTCAATGCTTGAATTTTAGTGTTTTTTAACAAATATGGTTATTTAACAAATTGCCATAAAACACTCTGTGAAGTTGTATATATTTATTCTTTCTATACAAACTAAAATTTTTTAAAAAAGTTAAAAAATAATTGAAATCAAACTTAGAGTTTGCTTAGATGGAAAAGTTTGAAATTGGATACTCTTTCCATTTTAGTTTGCATATTTGAGATATACACTGCGCATAATTGGATTTTCCAGGATTAGGCTGAATTATAGTGCATATTTCACTAATGAATTGCACAGTTTGGGATTGGTACTTTTGTGACTCATTTGTCATATTTGTGAAGTTCTGTTAACCCTTAAGCATGTGTGTGGCATACAAGGTACACCATCCTAAAAGTCTTTACTTATCCTTACCTAAGTTTTGATGAACCAGGAATCCCAATACCTAATATACTACTGGTTGTTCTTTTTTAGGTCACTTTTTAACAACTTTGTCATATAGTGACCACTGTGATTTTTTAAACTATATGGGAAGTAGGACTATGTAGGACTGTAGGAACTATATGGGACTGTAGGAAGAACACATAAGGACAACATGAACACACACAAACATCCATGCTCAAGGCAGGATTTGAACCTGTAACCCTTCGAGCCAAGGTAGCTATGGCCCTTCATCCTTAGCAACCTCAGCTGTCCAGGCGGGCACTGCCTGTTCTTCAAGTCAATTCTTTGCTTTTTGTATCTGGTTCAAGATTCCTTTTCCCATGCATCTTGGAATACTCCATATTCTGCGAGCCAAATTATGCAAGTAATTTTATATTTTCCAGTTTTGTATTAGAAAGTATGCCAAGCAATTGTTGCAGACTTCTAGAAAGAAAATAATTTGCTATTGTATGGAGTAACATTTGGAATGATCTCTCCGAGGAAGACTGACAATAACTCATGATAGTGCATAGGAAAATAAATATCCAATCATGATCATCTTGTGCACAACATGAGACAATAGTGAGTCGTCTGAAAGCTGTGGAAAACATTTTGTCTTAAAAACTATGAATCTTGTAATAATAAACTTTACAAGAAATTATAAAGTGAAAAAAAAGCTGCCTTTGAAAAGCAAATTTTCTAAAGCAATGCAAACTAAATTTTTGAAGAAATGTTAAGATCAGAAAACAATCCTGTAAATTTACCATTTTTTGTTCCTTTTAAAAATATTTTAACTAAATATAAAAGAGTTGTAAATAAATAAATATAAAAGTTATGTTGAAGTTATGGCTGAAGAATGGCTCCAAATTTTTCTATTTAAACTTTGTCCTCAGATAGTGTAAAGAATGTTTAAGAGAATGGTGCAGGTCTTATTTTGGTTGAAATCTTTGATTTTTCAAAAATTGTAAAAGTTTAATTTTTTTGCAGCGTCTTTCTACACCTACAGTATTGATGGTAGAGATTTTTTCTTTAATGAAATGTGTGCTTTAAAGATAGACCTTGATATAAGCACACATACAATATTTTGCAAATATGAGTTGTTTTTGCACAATTTTGCAAGAAATTAGGCAATTGAAAAACATTTTTAAACAATTTTTTTCTAAAAATGGAACATTGTGTAGTCAGAATTCACTTTTTGTGGGTCCTTAAAACAAAAAAATTGGTTTTACAGAAATATGTCTTTCTGTCTATGAACAATGCTAGCAGCTAAACACAAGGCAGAATTTTCACCAAAATTGATATTTCCTGATCAATCAGGCTGATGTTGCAGCCCCTTGAAGAGATATTTTGATTTTTTGGGGGGGGGGATACTTTTCTTAGTCTCAATAATGTTTTCAAATTTTTCTGAAAAATAACTAAGTTTTTGGATTAAAATTGTTGTTTGGATGGAGCAACATCTGTTTCAGAAAAGTTGTGCAGGTCCTATATCATTGACTTCTCTGAAATTTTGAAGATTTGACATTTTTTTGGCATTCCTTACACTACATTATTGTAGAGATTGTTTGTTGTAATGTAATGTGTTCTTCGAAATTATATCTTTAAAAATAGTTGTGTACAATTTTTACGAACTATGAATAATTTTTACATAATTTTGCAAGAAAAAAGAGCAATGTTAAAAAGAAAGTTTTCTCAAAAATGGCTCCAAATGTTTTTTTTTTCTTTTTTTTCTTTTTCTTTTCAATTTGATCCCAAATAGAACCAAGTATGCTGAGAGAAATGGCATAGGTCCAATTTTTATTGAACTCCTTAAATTTTCAAAAATTGCAAAAGTTAAACATTTTTTCATCGTCTTCCTACAACTACAATGTTAAAAATGGAAATTGTTTTTAAAATGATACATGTTCTTAAAAATTAGATCTTTAAATAATTTCATGTAAATTTTTTTGAAAATATGAGTTGCACCTGTTCAACTTTCTTTCTAAAGCACCAAGAAGATTACTTTTTGGTCTAAACCATTGGTATTGTGCAGGGATTCCAAACCTTTTTCGTTCATTGACTCCCATTAAAAGAAGTTGGCTCCATCGACCCCCTTATGTATTCTGTATAATATATCATTCATAATCCTAACACAGAATAGCACATACATTTCTTAAAGATAACAATTTCATACACCAATATTTTTGTAAATATATAGATTTTCAATATTCAAAGCTGCTACTCAACTTCTGAGTGGCTGAGCTAAATTTAATCATTGTGCAATGGTTACAAAATATTGAACAATTTTAAATTAGCCATAACATTTCTCCAGTGCTATTGCAGGGAGTATTTTATTCCTTAGTAGAATATATTTATGAATACATTGTTATAATTTGTTTTCTGAACATCTGAAGCAGTTGTATGGTTAGATTCTCAGATGCCCCTGTGCAGAAAGTTGAAATGGGACTCTATCTGAAATATATGTGAAATTAAGTTATAAATCGAATTGGTATAATATTATGATTGGTGCAGTAGAGAAGTTAAGTGTAGAGTGCAAATTGTTTAATTTTTTCCAATATCTGCTTGCAGGGGTCCTTACTAAGGGCCCCGATTTTTTGGGATGTATGATGCACTGGTTGCATCCAGAGGAGCATATTTGTAATTCATTATTATGTTTTGTTGATCTATATCAGAAAACAGTTAATTATAAAGTTCATTTAATATTTTTTGTTATCAATGGGTTCTTGTTTGTACCTATAAATAGTCGGTTTGTATTTGGATGCAGAATCCCAGTCGATCCCTTGATCATCATTGACCCCTTCAAAATTTCATTGACCCCCAGATGATTGATCCAGACCCCAGTGGGAACCCCTAGCTAAGTGGATTTACTTATAGCTTGCCAAACCTAAGTATGTGAGTTTGAATCTCAGCGTGGACAAAAAGTTTGCAGGTCAGAAACAATTTTGTGGGTTCAAGTAGTATTATAATATAATGTAACTAACAAATAAAGCAAGAAAGTTCTGCTGTTGTACCCAAATAATTAGTTTTATTTACAACATTGTTATCTGATGGTGCCTGTTTTGCAGCGCACTGGGGCAGGCGTTGCAGGTACAGCTCTGGGAGCTGGTTTAGCTGGAGCCGCTCTTTCAGGGCACCTCAGTCCTGTAAGTATCTTTGGAAAACATTTCTTCTTCAGGTTGGTTGAGAGTACTTTTGTTGACTTTGATTTCTTTTATTAATGTAAGATTAGCTTCTTGCATACCAGAATTGATTGATTAAATTACAATGAACAACTCATGTTTTGTTCAGTAATTACATCAATTGATTTATATATTCTTGAAATCTTCAAATCTAATCAGTGCAATACACGATTGTAATTGTATATGTGACTCAATAAATATTATAATAATAATAATAATAATTATTATTATTATTATTATTATTATTATTATTATTATTATTATTATTATTATTATTATTATAATAAATTATAGCAATACCCCACAATATTATGAACAACTTAGAAATGGTTCTCAGTTTTAACCTCATATCCCCTACTCAGAAAGGAATCCATCAACACACATTTGTACTTCACTGCAAATACTAGAATTCTCATTACTTTTTATGGTATTCCATGGTTCAGATTCTATCAAAATTTGGATTCTTTTCTTGTTTTATTTGCAATTTACAGAAATACCATGTTTTTTTATTTTTTTCTTGCTACAGAAAAAGGCTTACAAACATCAAAAGAAGTCACATAAAAAAGCCCTGAAATATGGTCTTCCTATTGCTGGTGTGGGCCTCGGAGCTTATGCTTTGCACAAAGGCTTCCATGGTAGAAGTTCATCAAGCTCATCTTCAAGTAGTGAGGAAGAGTAAACATTGTGCTTTGGCTTTATCGATTTCTTCCAGATCAATGAATCTCAATACCACTGTCAGTTATTGGCATTGCTGTTGACTTGAACACAGAGTATATTATGCAGTAGAACACTAGTTCTGCTATATGCCCAGGAGTATTTGTTTCTCACGAGTTTTATCGTGAAAAATGTTTTATATAAATTTACTTAATTGCATTGTTTATCACTCTTTTTGCTTAATCGTCCATTCCTTTTTAAAGGAAATATTTACTCCTGTGCTTTTGAAATTAATGTTAAAGTTCCATAATGTTGTTAAATGTTTCAAAAGGCTGTGAAATAAAATTTCATGTTAACAGAAAGGAAAGGTAGACGGGGAAGTGGAATGTATTTTTTTATACACTTCTTTAGTGCTTTGTTAATTATTAAAATACGTTTCAAAAACTGTGAACAAGTTAGAAAATTACTGAAAATGAAAAGGAAAAATAATCATTTCACCTGCATTTATTTTTATGCATCTATGGATTTTGGCTGAAAGTATTCTGAAGCAAAATTGTCAATATCATTTTAAAAGGATTCATGTTATTTATTATTATTATTATTGTTGTTAACAGAGTGGTCAAGAGTGACCTTAGCCTACATGGAATCATGCAAGTTGGATTAACACCTTAGAAGTTCATTTTATGGACCCATACTTATAGGAATTCCAATACTGATTTTGTTTTACTTTCTTATCTATTTATACTAATAAAAGTGAATTCAATGACATGTAACTGAAATCAATACCACAAAAAGTAGCGTATGAATAGATACTAATATTTAACAGGCTCTTCTTCTGGATTGTCGCAATGTCCTTGCAAAGTTTGGTAAAGATTACTGCAACACAAATGCGAAAAATAAATAATTTAAATAATATGTTGGTAGATGCACCACGACCGTTATTTTTCACTAATTGCAGATGAGTGTTCCTATTATATTCTGCCAGAGGCTAGTAACAATGCATAAGATAAAAATGTTTAATCTAATATAAATGAACTGAAAAAAAAGATGAATCTTATGCACTGTTGTTTTAAACAAAATTTATCTTTTTCCTCTTTCACAAGAATTGGATAAGAAGAAAGCCCAGGCAATAGCAGGTATTTTAGGGAGATTATTCTTATGTAGCAAGAGTTGTAATTTGTCCAAAACACAATATCAAAATTTTAAGATACATGTTGTTGTTTTTTTCTGGAATATTGGACCGAGTCAGAAAAGAGGATAGCCTCATAAATTGAACGCCTGCTCTTTTTTGACATTATTTAGTTATCAAATTTCATCAGAACAACATTTTCCCTTGTGTTGTGATATTATCATGGTGATTAGTTACACTAAGAAAACCACCCACATTTACCCAACAATTTTCAAATGGACTTATAAGAAACTTAAGATTTGAATTGATTAGTGAAATTCCAACTGTAAGTATGGTATATGTATGATTATGATAAATGTATGCTACATTAACAAATTAAATTTATTACACTCTTCACCACCATTTTTATCTTCTAGAGATCACTCCTGATACTAAAATATCTAAACAAATTGTTTGTACTCTTGTTATCTTTGTAATCAGATTTATTTTTCATCTGATGTTCTCAACATAATAAATCATGGAATCTACATATTTACTGTCAAAATGCAATGGATAAAATCCAAATAAATGCAGGTGTTGAATGAATAAATGATCTTTAATTTTTTGTAGAGTAAGAAATATTTTATTAATTTGTTATTGTTACAGTTATTGTATTAGTTCAATAAAATAATTAATTTAATTCAGTACCATTGGTATCTAAATCTGCATCCAAAACACTCATTTGTTGTGCAGGCATCTGACTGTTCTGTAAAATAAAACAAATAATACAGTACAAATGTTTTTACTTGATGTATAGAAATAAATACTGCTAATAGTCATCAGACATCATAAGTTTGGAGATGACAACTTTATTTCAATTAACATTTTTAAGGTTGTAGTCAGTGTCAATGTATTCCCAAGGGACATGTCATTTATTTTCACTATGTTCTTGCTTTTAGGGTGATTTAAAAACGTTTTGAGAGCATTTTATTGATCATTTGTGCCGATGTTTTAGGTCATTAAAATCTGCCCTCTAGTTATTAATATCATTCGGTCTTGAGCCCATGTGTTAAGTTGCCAAATATCATTTATACAGGGGAGAAAATCAATACATTGCAGGTTCTAGTGGTGTGTGTATGTTTTTTTTATTTATTTTTTTAAAGATAATTGTTGAATGTTTCTGTGCGCTTTTCTCATTAATTTTAGTTGGATTGTTGCCAGTTCATTGAAATGTATAAATATGAATAGTTTTCTTATTCTACTGCGAATTCCTGATCCAGCATTTTGATTTTGAATTCGTGTTGAAGGTTTCGACTTTTGTTGTTATGTGATTGATTTTCGGCTTTTATATTATTTCTCTAATGTTTTGTATTTATCATTTATATTCTATTTCTTTTGTAAATATTATTGTGTATCTTTAGGCACAGCATTTACAATTTTTATTATTATTCACAATAATACCAATTATGTGAACCATTGTAGAAATCACGACCGTTAAAAAGTAGTAGGATATGGATCACGGGATCGGTCAATTAATGAAACACATTAGTTGCCCTGGTCAGACTTGCAATGGATTTGTTGTGCTTTAGCAACTCTATATTGGAGTTGGCCTGTAGGTGAACATGAAGTTTGACCAGTTTGTGTATTAGTAAGCCCTGATGAAGGAATTAAATATTCCGAAACATTGGCAAACTAATGTGTTTCATATTTGACCGATCCCGTGATCCATATCCTACTAATTATGTGAACGACAACCAAATGAAAACAGCTGAGAGCACTTGGGCAGTCATGTAACAGTACCGTGCACCAGCATCTCTCCTCCAGAGGACTCTCCCTCTTTGCTCCAAATATTGAGCCACTTCTCTTTGTCAGATTTTTGCTTTCTATTCTAAATTTAGTGCAATATTAACAAATGTTATAAATGGAATATAGAATTTTTTTCTTTTTTTCATTGACTAGGTAACCCTTAAAAGCTTTTATGCATATGCATGAATTGTGAAAATTGCCAATTTGATACGGAATTGCCTGTTTTGATGTGAATGCCATTTAAGGCAAAATTATTTATGTAGTACCTTTACATTGAAATTTATTTGTTTCCTCTGCTAATCTTTGTTGAAAGTACACATGTAAATCATTTTCATAATTTCCTAATCACAATAGCTGTCTGTTGGCAATGAACCTCAGGTTTTGAGAATTGAAGATTTCATTCAAGTTTGAGTGTGACATTCTATATTGTTGGAGCCCAAAAGCTTGCTTTGTTGGCACTTCATAGAAATATATTATTATGATGATGGTAAATTTAGGGACGGTGATGATAATGATGATAAAAATTAAAAGAAAAAAAAAGGTGTGAGTTGTGGAGTAGCACTGGGCTCAAATTCTCAAAGCAACAATAAAATTTTTTTTAATTATTTAAAAAATACCCTTTTTTCTCTGAGGCAAGTCAATAACCCTAACTTCTGATGTTGATGCTTAACTGCCAGATGTTCTTTCATGAAGGAAAGATAAGGTATGGAAGCCTCTGTTAAATCCATGAATTAAATATGCCAATTATGTAAACTTAACAAAGTTGGGATATTTTCTTGTTATTTTATGTTAAAAATTATAATATTGCCTGTTATAATATGTGCCTAACAAGATAATAAATTCCTTAATTTTTCCTCTTGTTAGTTTTTAAATGTACTGTAAATAGTATTCTGTTAATTTTTTATACAAGTACAGTAAAATCTGTCTAAACCGGATTCTGTACAAGCCGGAAATCTGCCTTAACCGGAAAATTTCTCCGACCCGTGAAGTTAATAGGGTATTTTACACAGCATAAAACGGAATCTGCCCAATGCGGAAACGGAACAGATTTTTATGTCCTATAGGAAAAATAAACCTTTATAAAACGGAATTCCTGTGAATTTATTGCAATCGGCAGAGATACGCGAAATATTCATAATGGAATGAATGCATCTGTAAATCTTTTAAATGCTCTATCTCTTTGACATGCGATTTAGTCGTGGCCCAGCTGCACAGTGAGGGAGAGGAACTTCAGCTGTCAGCGTATAATTCGACCTTGGGGTCGCTTGTCTCTCCAGGCAGTAGGACGAAGGGGAATTCCCTTCCCGACTCTCTGGGTGTGGGAAGGTGTTCAAGCATGGTTTCTGTTCACGCGTCCTCCACCCCGTGTTGAAAATCGTAACCCTTTGGCCAGAGACAAATTGCTCAAGGCCATGCGAGGGTATCAGAAAGTAACTCAGGGCTGTGACGCATTGTGCTTTGAAAGTCAGCGATCAGTCTGTCTACAGCTACTAGACGGTGAGGTGTGTAGTGCTACGAGTTTAACAATGGCTGAAAAAAAACCACAAAACTTTAACTTTAGATGAAAAGGTGAAACTAATTGAAGCAAGCGAAACTCAGAAGCTCTCAGTGAAAGCTCTTCAAGAGTTATTCAAGTGCGGGAAGACACAGATTTACGAAACACTCAAATGAAAAGTTGAAATAAAGGAGAACTGAATGAAAGGTATGTCAAGATATCCAGTCTCTTACTTCATTCACTTCGTAGGTTTTTTAAAATTAATGTTGCACACTTGTCTCTATTTTTGACACGCACTGATCGTTAACTTTACTCTGTAGGACATGGGTCGATGAAAAGGAAAATCAAAGCGAAGAATGACGATATCACCCGACTTACATGGGAATGGTTTGTGCATGCTAGATCGAAGAATATTCCCACATCTGGTCCAATGGTACAAGCTAAAGAACTTGCAGAACAACACGGTGATTTTTTGTTTAAGGCCTCTAATGGATGGTTGGTAAGTTTTAAAATCCGCCATGGAATAGTGTGGAATGAAATTTGTGGAGAGTCCAAAGATGTTGATGTAGAAAAAATTCAGAAGTGGAAAATAAAAATTGCCAGTATAATTGAAGGCTACAAACCAAAAGATATATTCAACGGGGCTGAAACTGGATTATTTTTTGGGCATTACCAAATAAAACACTAAATTTAAAGGGATAAAAATGCAAAGGAGGCAAGCATTCGAAAGAGAGATTAACAGTGTTTTTATGTGGGGATATGGAAGGAAATATGGAACGACCTCTAGTAATAAGAAAGTCACAAAAGTCGAGATGCTTTAGGAACTTAGATTAACGGAGGATTACTCCAAAAAACAAGCGCTGTACTGGGAGGATTACTCCAAGAAGCGCAAAGCGCTCAACGCCCCCCTAGGGGCTTGGAGCCACGTTGCGTCAAAATAGACGCAACAAATAAAAAATAAAAATAAAAAAAACTTGAACGTGTGCTGGTTACCTGGCGTGCCAATAAGAAGGCGTGGATAACAGCCTCGTTGATGGAGGAATGGCTTGTTTCGTTCAACAACCGAATGAAACTGAAGAAAAGAAACGTGTTGTTATTTCTGGACAACGCTACGTGCCATCCGCACTTAATTCTGTCTAATGTAAAATTGGCATGGTCCCCTGCCAATACAACAGCCATTACGCAACCTATGGACCAAGGTATAATTTACTCCATGAAGACTCATTATCGCAAGTTTTTGATGCAGTGCCTAATTGAAAAAATGGAAGACTATTAATGTAACTGAATTGTCGAAGTCTCTTACATTTCTGGATGCAATTCAGTGGATAGACAAAGCTGTAAAATCTATTAAGCCCCAGACCATTCAGAAGTGTTTCAGACAGGCTGGTTTTTCAACAATTTCCAATGTAGACGAGTTGCCAGCAGATGATGACACTGAAGATGCAGTCCGAGATGTAAATACGTTATGTGCAATTATGGGGGAGAGTACTGAAGATGTAACATATATAGATAAAGATGTATTTACAGACGGAGACATTGAAACTGAAAGTGACAATATCATTTCTGATTCAGAAACTGAAGAAGACACGGCAATGGAAACAAATCCCTCTGTACATAACAATTCTGAAGCCCTGCAATGTGTTCTGCAGTTAAAACAGTTTGCACTCACTTCTAATTATCCAGAACTATTTTAGAATTTTTCAACTGCACAAATTATAAGTGTGAGAGAAATTCTGCAAACTCTGTGTTGCTTAAATGGAAAAATAAGTATACCTTCGAGCAATATGCCAGAAGAAATCAAACAGTTGTTTATAGGAGATGATGACACATCAAAAAACTTTACAAATAATATCCTTCAGTATAATAGAGCTATATCGTTTGTGCCGATATTACATTGTCACCTGGTCATGAGCCATACGTGTTCAAAATTTTGGGAACTCCACATCACAGAATATCTTCGTTATACCCTGAACAGGCGCGGCTCGTTATTAAAGGCTGTAAGGCGGAGCCTCCCCTAGAAAAATCGCCGCCCAAAAGAATGTAAAAAATATTTATAAATGTATTTATTTGTTAATAATGGATTTGTGAGTTATGTTATGTAATAATCATATCAAAATTTTTATATGATAGTGCTACAACGCTCGTTCGTAACGCATTTGAAGCTGTTGGACAGGGAAGAGAAAGCGTTAAGCTCCCACTTCATTCTGCCATAAGGCCTGTGTAAAACGAGGAGGGGGTGACGTCATGCATTCACTGCACAGGCTTACGGGCGGATGAAGGCTGCGGCCTGGCAGCCTTCAAGGGTCGGGACCTGGGCGCGGCCGAAGCCTGGGTGGGGCGTAGGGTCTGAAGAACGGCGTGCTCACCAGATAGCAATACTATGCAGCTCCGTGAGAAGCAGTGAGCATTTACTAGTTGTTCAAATACGCGGTAGGAGCGCTACTCCCTTATCGGAATGTGTATAGAAGTACATTGACTAAAAACCTGACCAAGTCCTCATGAAAAAAGGTAGACAAAACTCTGTCAAAGAACACGTTCCCCTGCTGTGCCCATCAATGAAAATCTAGTACTACCCCCGAATTAACTTCATGAACTGGCGGGAAAAACGAACCCCCTGCTTTCTGAAGCCGTTAGGTACGCACCACAGAGCAGGTTGTGTATGGTACGAAAGTTTAGTGGTAGTTAACGTTTTGTGTTGTCTTGTTAGCGGTGAAGGTGAATTGTGCGTAAGTCATAGTGTGATATTGTGTAGCTGCGTTTGCTTCATTTGTGGTGTTGAGTAGTTTTATGGGTTTTATTGGTGTTGGTGTATTTGTTGTAAAGATGAATTCAGTGAACAATATACGTGGTAACAATTTGGATCTTCATTCGAGGATACAGGTGAAAATCCTTGGTCCGCATAGGCCAAATCTTTCTATAATTCAGGAACAAAAGAAATACAAATCTCGCGGTGGATATATTCGTAAATTCAACCCAACAATGTACAATGCTGCCGAGTGGCTTTGTGGATGTGATGGAAAAAATGCGTTATTTTGCTTCACGTGCCTCCTGACCAAGAACGATGATAATGTGTGGACTGAGTCAGGAGTCACAGATTTGAAAAACTTTAATGCGAAAGTGAAAAAGCATAACTCTTGTGAAAAACACTTTCATGGTTTCATTGAATTTACGATGTTAGGAAAAGTGGACATTAGATGCCAGTTAGATTCTGCTTACCGTTTACGCGTAAAACAATTCAACGAGAATGTTTCAAAGAATCGATATATTCTGGGAAAGCTAATAGATTGTATAAAGTTTTGTGGAAAGTTTGAACTGGCCTTAAGAGGACATGACAAAACGGAAAATTCTAGCAATTCTGGAAATTTTCGCGGGCTGGTTAGTCTCATGGCTGAATTGGATAGTGTCTTGAAGCAGCATATAGAGAAAACCGATAATCGTGTATTCTTAGGTCTCTCTAAAACAATTCAAAACGAATTGCTGGATTCCATCTACGCGGTTTGCTTGAACCTTATTAAACATGAATTACAGGAGACAAATTATGTAGCAATTGAAGCTGATGAAACCACTGATAGTGCCACATTATCACAACAAAATCCATTTATTACAAAAAGACAGTATAAGGAAATTATACTCCAAACTTTTACTTGAACTACTTGGATTCAGCACTCAGCTTAAGTGTAAAGAAAAAATGGGAAGATTTAAAAACAATGACAACAAAAGTTGGTAGTGAAGTACTAGGAAAAGCCACAAGGAAGAAAGTATTAAAAATTTGGAATGAAGAAAAAAACACTAATTGAATGCAAGAAGGAATATCATTTATAACACTTAGTCACAATCTGATAGGCAAAATAGCTTACACACAAAAATTGTCTATAGTTAAAAAAGAGAAGTGAGAAAATTAAATATGGAAATTTGGGACAGATATAGTAAAAGAGTAGAACATGATGTGCATGGTGCCTAAAATAGAGGACATAAAATGTTTAAACATTTAAATGCTGAAGAAAAACTCACTTTTCACAAAAGTAACATCTCCGGAAAAGAGCGGCTAAAGTATTAAAAGAATTATAGTCATCAAAGACAGAAGAATAATAAAAATTTGATAAATCACTAAGATAATTGAATATATGATATATATATATATATATATATATATATATATATATATATATATATATATATATATATATATATATATATATATATATATATACTCCTCCCGCTCAGGAAAAGGAACATGGGGAGACCAACAAGCCAATGGAAGGATATACTAGAAGATGGAATGTGCCAATAGACTCAATCCATGATGATGAAAGAAAGGAGAAAACGAACTTGAATAATTATATTCAATAGCTACCATAAAAAAGTTGCTGTTAATGTAATCTGAAGTTTAACTAAGATGCCCTTCATTACTATGCTAATGAGTTCTTTAGATAAGCAAAATATACTTTTTTATTTCTTATTGTGGAGTTCTATTTATTTTTAATAGTGGCTCTTTATTTTTATCTTCCTTGAAAAAATACAGTTGTGCAATAAATTTCATTATGGGATAAGTGTAACTATCTTTAACTCTTGAGGAACTGGTCATCTGAACAGTGAATGTCACGTATGGAATTAAACATAAAATATATTTTAAAAAGACAGTAAATGAAAAACAACTTACTCTTGATCTCTCCTTCAATTGCTCAAGTTCAGTTTTTGTTTTTCGTTGGAAGAAACCAGCCTAGAGAAAGAAGAATGAGCATATTTTTATTATTTCCAAGCAAAATTTCCATCACATTTTATGGTTCATGACTCACTTTTGCTAATCCCATTGCTACAATCATTGCAATGAGAATTCCACCACATATTGATGCAATTATTATCCACAGATCCACTTTCTTCTTAGGAATTTTGCCAATTATTTGAGAAGATGCTTTAGCCACATGAGACCTTAAACATTTCAAATAAATAATATTAAAAGTGTTTTACCCTCTTAGGTACAATAAGATTCTCGCCAGCCCGAGAGAAAAACTGAGCTGTATGTTTTTACTTTCTTGCTACAGAATAAAGAGAAAGTTATGTAATGCTGCGCGAAAAATTGACAAATTTTCTCAATTGGTCTGGTGATGCCGCTGCCCCTTGAATTTGAAACCGATATTTTAATTTTGGGGATACTCTACACAAAGCCCCTGGGACATTTTCAAAATTTTTAAAAAAATGGCTCCAACATTTTTTATTACATTTTTGTTGGAAAGTGTAAAGGATGTTTAAGAGAATGGTGCAAGTCTCATGTTCGTTGAATACCCTGATTTTTCGAGAATTGCAGAAGTTCAAACTTTTTTCGGCATTTTCCTACAACTAAAATATAAAGATAGACAGTTTATCCCTTCATGAAATCTGCTCCTTAAAGATAGATTTTGAAATAGGGTCATAAACAATTTTTCGAAAATTGGAGTACTTTTCGCGTCATTTTGCGTGAAAATACAGGCGGGAAAATACATGCTATTTTAGTACCACTAGTTATTTTCTTTATAGTAGCTTTTGGTTATTTTGGAGTTATACATACATACATTTATGTGATCTGCTATTGGTGATGATTCAATGGCAGTTAATTAACAATAACTATAATAATAATAATAATAATATTAATAATAATACCCCCGTGTGGTGTCGGGGTTTTTAGTAGAATAGCACCATGGGACCTTCCCTGTCGTAGAAGGCGACTAATCGGAGCAGCTGTCCGCTGTCACTCCCCTATACATCCTGTAATCCCCACTAACTTGGTGTGTCAATGCTTCCACTTAGTCGTGGCACAATTCTATTTTACTGTCCTGAAGGCCAATCTTCGTATCGGCCAACTCTTGTGTTTCCGACTCCGACGCTATTAAGTTGCGAGGGCTAGGGAGTGGTTCCTATTCTAGTCTTCTATTCTATTCTTTACTGCCCCCTTCTTATCTTCCGTTTCCTTTTTAGCTGGCAGGAGCTTAAAAGCTAAACGCTAGGGGAAGGCGACCCCGAAAAAAAATCGAGATGGAAGGTCAACCATTACGGTGCAGGGAATCGGAGCCCCAGTACCGGCAGTCGGCGGTGAGCAAACAGGCCACCGGGCGTCGTTACCAAACGACTGCAATGCCAGAGACGTGGATCACTTGGCGTCTCTGACAGATAATGCCACGAGTGCATTTAACCCCTTCGTTGGAAGGCGGAAACTCTAGAGATCTCCTCCATGCAGCCCCTCCATAACTAGAGTACCTACAGGAGTAAAGGTATCCTCGATTCAAGTAGAGCTCACACCCGAAGGAGAAAGGCATGCGGTGGACTGGACGTTAGAAAGATGAGAACCCAAAAGCTGGCGAAACAAAATAAGGAGATTATAGTCTCTGCAAGCACAACTAACGGTAATTGACAGAAATCTGCTAAAAAATAACCCAGTGATAGTGAAGGAGACTTCAGACACAGCACAAGAAGAAGAGGATGCGTTGAAGAACAGATGGCTAAACATTGAAGATGAGCAAAAGTGGATGTACGATAAGCTGCTTCTCTTAGGGAAAAGTGACGAACAAGTAGAGAATACTAGGCGTGGTAGGGAGACAAAACAACTGAACGAGGACAGAAAAGACGAACAATTCGGCAATGCCCAGATGCAGACCCTCCGCGAGCGGCACAGGGAGCGTCCGGCAACTGGCGAGAGGAGCGGCAACTGGAGGTGCGAGAAAGCCTCTCCAGACAACTGGAAGAAGTCCCACCCCATATGAAAATTGTGATGTCTCTCCAGACAAATGGGGAAAAAATATTGCAGTTTTCGATATGGACGAGGAGTCGCACATACTCCAAAAATCGAAAACCAGAGTGGCGTGGGTGGACTGTCGAGTAAGGAGGCGCAGTCGTCGTTCGATGCTAAAGGAACCTAGGATACGAGCATTTTTCATGCGACTGTACAGACCCGGATCGAACGAGCACCTGCCACGGGTGCGGTGAGGAAGGGCATAAGGCCCAAATATGTGCTGCGATTTCCCCGAAATACGTCTTATGCTCCGACGAAGGGAGCGCGCCAGTGGGACAGGCGCGTCCCGGGCTCCAGTACGTGCCAAGTCTACAGATGAGCTCTAAAGAAAGCAGCCAAATGATAAAACTCATGCAGACAAGTACAAACAGAAGCCGAGCAGCTGACTAACTACTAAACCAGCTGGCGATGGAACAAGGGATCACATCAACGCGAATCAGCGAACCATACCTAAACCAGAACGGCCCAGGATGGTACTATGACACCCTTGGTTCAGCCGCCGTATGGGCATCCGGTAGAGGCTTTGTTTGGATGAATAGCGAGTTAATCACTATTGTGAGCTGACTCCCAACGAGGGGATACACGAGTACCGCAGGAAAATTGACAACGTAGAAGATATGATATGAGAAACAAACGGAAATACCTTAGTAAACTGCTACTTGAACACTAGAGCACCGGACTGGTGCGTGCTGGCGTCGAACACTAGAGGAGGATACTTATTGGAGATCCTGTGACAAGACTTATGGAACGTCTCCTGTGACGACATACTTCAGAAGCAAATGCCAGAAGACACTACCCCGGTAGGGTACGCCGACGACATTGCAGCCGTCATGCAGGCACGCACGATGATAGAAGTCCATTGGAAGCTAAACCAGGTGATGAGTAGCGTCACAACATGGATGGAGGATCACGGGATTGGTACAGGTACGGTAAAGACAGAAGTAGTCCTTTTGACAAGAAAGCAGAAACCCAACGCTGATTCCCATGATTGTCGATACCGTGTTTATTCGAACAAAGCCGTCCGTGAAATACCTTGGCCTCACGTTTGACACCAAACTCACCTTCGGTGAACATTAAAGGCGGCAGTGGATAGGGCTTCACAAGTGACTAGAGCAGTAAGCAAACGGATGGCCATCACAGAGTCCTAGCAAGCGGCGTCTCCGTGGCGCACTCCGTGGTTATGCTGTATAAATGCACTCGCAAGGGAACCCCACAGGTGAGAATTGCCTGCTCCTACACAACAGTGACCGAACTTGCAGTACTGGTAATGGCTGGAGTCACACCCATTCACCTTCTTACTCAGGAGAGGAAACTCATCCACCTGACGAAGACTGAATTGGGAATCCGACGAACCCATATAGAAGCCAGAGCCCTCACGATGGAGTACTGTCAGAATACCTGGGAAAATAAAAGCAGAGGAAGATGAACAGCCGAGCTCATCCCGTAGATATCTCCTTGGATTGGGGGTAAGCACCGGGAAGTCTCGCTCATAGATATTTCCGCAAATACCTTCATTGGATGGAAAAAGTAGAAAGTAGGGAATGCGTGTTATGCCACACACAAACAGATGACTCTGAGTACACTGCCTTTGTCAGCTAGAGATGGTCTGCCGACAGAAGGTCACTAGAAGAACGGATTGGAACTATAACCCCTGATAACAAAATTGCGATGATACCAGCGAAGAAAGTTGGGCGAGAAACTTACCTACGTGGAAAACGTACTCCGCACCAAGAAACTAGAAGAAATCACAGGTCAATAAATTTAATGGGTAAAAACATAAAGACAATACGTCAAGATAAGCAACCGACAAACGGGTGTTGTACGACAAGGGCATGTCTCCGAGTTTGGTTTCTGAAAGTTCTACATCTGCTAAAATTGGTATTAGGCTGTTTGCTTCGCTGATATTTTTCACCTTCTTCAGGATGCTTTTCCCTTCTCCAGCTTCAAAATTGTAGATGGTCTCTTCACAAACTAGACCAGTCTACTTCTTTTCACTTTTCGTAAACACGATTTTTTTTTTGGCTTTTTGAATCTGTAAATGCCAGTTACGTGTAACATTCACTGTTACGGTTGTTGTTGTCTTCGTCTGTTTTTCTGGGGAGCGCGCCGCCCTAGAGCCCTTCAGGACCAGCCGCCACTGCAGGACATTCATTTTGTCCTAGACGTACTACCATTGCAAATTTTTCAATGTGCATATATTTCACAATGCATCGGCATCGAGAGATCAATTGTTGCGTATACGTTCGCTACAGAGCATCCAACCTGTGAATAAAAAAATATCCCTTTGCAAGCATTGGACATTTAATGGGCTTCGCACCCGAAGATAACGTGCAGTTAGCGGCTTTTGCAACCAAACACGATTTTTACAGCAAACATTTTTAGCGACTTTAAAGCATTTAGCGACTTTCGCATCTGGGCTACTCAGTTTATCTCTTATTATTGGGCGGTTCCAGTAAAGTTTGCCGTTCTCGTCTTCTCTTGTTGCAAGTGGTTCATAACAGTTATTTGCATCCTCGTGATGCCTTATGCCATCCCTGTTGTTCTTCATCCAATATTTTATTGTTGTCTAGTTATTGGTATATTCCCTGCTTATTTTGGATATAAGCTGCTTGTAAAATGTTGGGAGACACGTTGATTCAGCTATGTTCTCTTTGGGGGGTGAGTAGGTGATCCCTTCTGTCATGAACGGAGGCATCCGGGGTTTCCCAATATACGAATGTAACACTTGGCAAGATGTTTATGGATTCTGAGGAATTTGTTTAACCGGAAATTTTGCATTAATGCGGGCCCTGGTGTCTTCCAGTTTAATGTTTTTGCTAGAGCTATTTTCACCTCTCCTGTATTGATTTTCCAGTATAACATTGTTTTCGATCTGAGCATACGCTGCTTTTCAGTTCTCTGCCATTTTGTCTTTTTGTGTTCAACACACCCTACATATTTTACCAGGAAATGAAAGTGTCAGCTGTCGATGTCATGTCTCTGTCTGCTTTCCCTTTGTATTATGTGATTCTTAGTTTTCTGAAGAAAAGTTTTCTTTTGGTTGTTTCTAAATTGGTTGTTGTCTCTGTGACGTGCCTCAATTTTTTAAAAACGTTTTAACCTCATCAAAAATGCCGCAAACCTTTGTTTTCGACAGTGTAGTATTGGGTCCAGTCCAGTGTTTTCCTGCGCCTTCAGGCGCTCCAAGATAATTTCACCAGTTCTCCTAATTTTAGCTGAGCATCCGGTTTTGCATATTGGGTCAGTATGTCAATATTCCTTCTAATCTGATCAATCTTGGAGCATAGTCTTCGCTCCCATGATGGAGTGTTGGGTTTTTCCTTCCGTACTGGCTTCGTACTACTGACGTGTTGCCCATTAAAAATTAGATCTGTCGTTGCTCCAATGTACGTCAAAGTATGCAAGTCATCTAGTGAGCTTTCATTTCACCGATCTGTTATTATGCGGTTGACATTGATGATGATGCATTTTGTATCTGATTTAAAGGTAATTTTTGGCAGCGTAGGTCATGGAGTACAACGGATTCCTCCACACTTCTTACAGTTCGTTTGAAATAAATCTTCCTCTTCCTGTTTGTGAAGTGCAAGGGCTTTCACAACACGAGCTTGATGTTCTTCATTCGCATCTCTCGTGTCCGTCTTCTCTACCATGTAGCATTCTATTGCAACGTCCTCGTTAATCACGTTGATTCTGCCCGCAGACATTCTTTGTTCGTAAATATTCATCTACGTTGATCTATGATGTCCTGCACTATTTTGCAGCGTAAGCTGGGATTTTTCGATTTCTCTAGTTTAGTCAATCTATAGTAGCGTCGCACTGCATGTTCGTTCATTTCATCTGTCCACATGGTACTTTCCTTGTTGATGGCACTAGAGTCGATGACTCGGGAGTACGCTTTCCAGCAACACTTCCCCATCGTTTTCTCTAAGGTGTTGTTGGGTAGAGTTGTTATTGATTTGAGTTGTGTCATGCTCACCGCCAGCCCGGTAGTTGTCAGCCTCATTGGCACACTACCACTGGTAACTCTTATGCTGTCACGCCCAGCACCGGCTCCAGGCGCGCCGTGGCGCTCCCCAGACAGCGGCTCTTTTACGAGGCGTCTCATCTTCGTGCCTCCATACTTAGTGATGGCTGGTACCCTGAGACCATTGTCATATTATTATTATTATTATTATTATTATTATTATTATTATTATTATTATTATTATTATTATTATTATTATTATTATTATTATTAATTTTATTATTTAACTTAACTATTAAACTTTTTCTCAGCAAGCACTAGGAACCATTCACCTAGTCCCGGGACAAGCTTGGATGAATGTACCTTGTATTAACAGATTTAAGAAACGATAGAGATAAAATTCATCTTTCTTCTGACACTAATAATTTACCTAGCATAGGACAAGTCTATACAATTATAGATTTCTGGGTGGTTATGCTGATGCCTTTGGATAATTATATTTTTGTAAAATCAGAAGCAAAACAATGCGGTCGCGGCGGTGTCCGCAGTTGCGATAACTGCAGCGGCGATGGCGGTCGTGGCCGTGGTGGTGGTGGCAGTCACCATCGTCATAGTCGTAGTCTTGCTCGCCGTCGTCGACATCGTCGTCGTAGTAGTAGTGATAGTGATAGTGGTAGAAGTAGTAGAAGTAGTAGTAGTAGTAGTAGTAGTAGTAGTAGTAGTAGTAGTAGTGGGATAGTAGTAGTAGTAGTAGTAGTAGTAGTAGTGGTAGTAGTAGTAGTAGTAGTAGTAGTAGTAGTAGTAGTAGTAGTAGTAGGAGGAGGAGGAGGAGGAGGAGGAGGAGGAGGAGAAGCAGTAGTAGTAGTGGTAGTGGTAGTAGAAGTGATAGTGGAAGTGATAGTGGAAGTGGTAGTGGAAGTGCTAGTCGTAGTCGTAGTGGAAGTAGTAGTAGGCGAAGGAGAAGAAGGAGGAGTTCGAGAAGGAACAGGGTCAGCAGCGGCCACTCAACAGCAGCAGCAGCGGTAGGAGTAGCAGCAGCAGTAGTAAAAGTAGTAGGAGTCGCAGCAGCAGCAGGACTAGCAGCAACAGCAGCAGGACTAGCAGCAACAGCAGCAGCAGCGGTGGGAGTTGCAGCAGCGGTAGTAGAAATAGCAGGAATAGCAGCAGCAGCAGCAATAGTGTTATTGGAAGTGGTGCTCGCAGTGGACGTCGACGTGGTCGTATTCGTAAAAATCGCAGAAGTAGTCTTTGTTGTAGAAGTCACAGTAGTAGTAGTAGTAGTAGTAGTAGTAGTAGTAGTAGTAGTAGTAGTAGTAGTAGTAGTAGTAGTAGTAGTAGTAGTAGTAGTAGTAGTAGTAGTAGTAGTAGTAGTAGTAGTAGTAGTAGTAGTAGCGGCAGCGGCGGCGGCGGCAGCGGCGGCGGCGGCAGCGGCGGCGGCGGCAGCGGCGGCGGCGGCGGCAGCGGCAGCAGCTGCAGCAGCAGCAGCGGCGGCGGCAGCAGGAGCGGCAGCGGTAGCGGTAGCGGTAGCGGTAGGAGTAGCGGTAGCGGTAGCGGTAGGAGTAGCGGTAGCGGTAGCGGTAGCGGTAGTAGTAGTAGTAGTGGTAGTTGTAGTTGTAGTAATTGTAGTTGTAGTAGTTGTAGTGTTGTAGTTGTAGTTGTAGTAGTTGTAGTAGTTGTAGTGTTAGTTGTAGTTGTAGTTGTAGTTGTAGTTGTAGTAGTTGTACTTGTAGTAGTTGTAGTTGTAGTTGTAGTAGTTGTAATTGTAGTAGTTGTAGTTGTAGTAGTTGTAGTAGTTGTAGTTGTAGTAGTTGTAGTTGTAGTTGTAGTTGTAGTAATAATTGGCCGGGACGTCCGGAATGGGGAGGGGAACAGCTGGAACATTCTCAGACCCCGACTTAATTGTGGCTCCATTTTTGTTTTCATTCAAAAGAAATGAAAAATATGTTTATCTTCATTCCAAAGTTGACGTTTGTTGGCGCATAAGCGACCAAAAGTAATTTCAATTTGGCGCCGTACTTGGGATTCAATAATTTATAACAATTCCCTGGCGCTAATTAACAGCAAAGGGCAAACAGCAAAAGCAAACACACAATTTTAAACGTCCCGCGTCGGACTTTATTTTTCTGTAAAAACCGCGGGCGAGCTTCTAGAGAGAAAGGCATCACATCTTTCGTATGAAACACTTTGGAAGGACTTAAACTGTTTTGAAAATGTGAACTGCTTTGAAAGACGCTCGTGAGATTGCGCCATCTACCGGGAAGCGATCAGAGATGGCATTTCGTATTGTCAACAATTTCTGAGAATCAGATGCATCTCTAAATAAGACGCCACGAAAGTCAATTGTTTGAGAATCTTCAGCTGAGCGGTTTCACAAAGGATCGCCTCGTCAGTAAAAAAAAGCTAAGTAATTCACATCTTGGGTGCATTGAAAAGTACATTTTTGACGATTGGAAGCGGGCCAAGCACAGAAAGGCAGTCTCCGTTAACCAACGCGTTGGCGCGCGATCTCCGTATTACGAGAGAAAACGATTTCTTTTCGCCCAGACAAAAGTAATACTGACGACTTCTTCAATACTCAATAATTCTTACGATGAGGTAAACTAATAGTTCTTAAATAATAGGCTTTCAGAATTTTCCCTGGTGTCGAGGTTACAAAAAGCGGAAGGAGTCTTGTTGTCAACCCGAATCATTGTTTGTTGCTCTCCCAAAAATCTCATGGTATTTTGTAGCCTAAACAACGCTAAAATTTATTTTTGTTGCATGGAGAAATGAATTCTGTTTTCGAATTTGAGTCGGAGGAAATTTTTGTTTGAAATACGGGGCCTCCTTGGATCAACTGCTACAGGTCTCTCGTTTTCTCAGGGCAGCCACAGGTAGTGATAGTAGCAGCAATTTACTGAATTTGATACTGCTCAAAGCGCACAAAAAAGTTAAAAAAAAGGTTCAGATTCTTAATATTGTATTGAAAGATCTATATTAAGATTAGTATTTGATTTCAACTTGAATTAGTATCAATATTTACCATTTTTGTTGAATATTTTTAACACTTGTAATATCTGGATATAAAATTTTGATCTCCCCTTCAGATGTAATATATATTATATCTTTTTGTCCCATGAATGGTCCTGGAAAATAATGATGTATAGTTGTTCATTAAGTGTCAGCAAAAGCAAAATTAAAATCTATTATATTTAGTTCTGGTAATGAACAGTAATAAAATAGAATATATTTACCTAACTTTGCTATATCCACTTTCAGTCTTAAAGTTACTTTTCCATAATCTTCAAGATCTGTTGTTTGACATCTAATGGTAGTGCAGTTTGCATATTCAGAAGAACAGTTAATATACAAAGTTCTGTTTGAAGGAGGAGCTTTTTCTTTATTCATTATAATGTCTTCAGGAAACGATCTTTTTATCCGAACATTTTCAGAGACTGCTGATTCAGGAACATCAAACTCTCTTTGAAAAACATTTTGGCAATCTATGCAACCATAATCTGCATTGCAGTCCCAATACTTATTATCTATAATTCCCTATATTCAAGAAATGTAAATATTATTACACTTCAAATTTCAACTCTTTCTTTCTTTTTCATTAATGGCGTACTTACATCGGGTTTATGGAATGTTATAACTTGTATTTCTTGTTTCCCATTGATTAAATTAACAGGAACTTTCATTGTCATCTCCAGCATATTAAGTGGGCTATCTCCTTTCTTGTGAATCTAAAGAGAACATTTTAAGTGATTTAGTATCTGATATTATTTTAAAATTTTCAATGTAGATTTTTTAAATTATATACATCTTGTAAACAACAACCTTTAAACGTTTCAAAGTTATTGTTGTTTATGTCAGGCCAAGGGGATGTCAAATAAATGTAGTTTTGTCAATGTAGGTATTGGTAAGCTGATCACCAAGATCACCAAACATACCTGTGATAAACTTTTCATTATAAAATACTACAGACTGGCAATAAGTATATTTTGTAGCCATCCCATTGACTGGGAATAAACAAAAATAACTCTCCTTTTTTTATTTTTATTTATTTATTTTACCTCAAATATTTGGGCAATTTCTAGAACTGAAGCAAATGACCCATTGTCAAATTTGGAAACAGCATAATTATCCTTCTGAGATTTTCTGTAATAACAAAAAATACTAATAAGTGAAGATTCCAGTTTGCTTCTGTTCACAAACAAGAACTATACATGTTTTGTACCTACCCATAAATATGTGCATCCACATCTAAACTAAGATGTAAATTAAGCTGTTGAAAATTATTCACAAGATTTTTATCTTTTGCTGCCGTACTGACATTCACAGTAATGTACAAAGCTCGATCTTCATCAATGTTAAGCTCATCAACAGATGACATATCCAAATCTAATGTGATGCTTCTCTACATTGTATTAAGATGCATTTGTTAAAACAAGGTAATGTAAAATCAACATATTTATTAAATTTGTTTTCAAAATGCCTGAAAATTATTTCTATCTGACTCTTTTAATATCTTTTTTAATAAAACAGACTCCTATCATTTACTTCTCTATATCAGTAAATCACATGTTTAGTAAGAAAATAACTTACATTATTACTTATTTTAATGATTCCCAATTGACAGCTTGTTGCTTCATCTATTTCAGTACACATATATGGAATGCTTGCAAGCTGAATTTCCTTTGAAAATTTTATTTCAGCCAATGTTGTATATGAAGGTTCTCCTGAATTGGTCACATCTATTTGTAGCTGATATTTTGCCTTTGAGCCAATAATGAAAGGTTGGGTCAAACTGAAACCAGTAACATCTTTTATTCAGTTGTACTGAATCCTATCTAGTGCAAACAAACAAAAAATAAGTAATGTATCATACGTAAATTTATTTCCATTCTGCAGGATATAACATTTTAATTGCAAATCTGGTTCACAAACATCATTTTTACAATCCTGAGAATATGGAATCTCCAATATTGTTTCAGAGCTGCCACTTGATATCTTTTGTATGGGATCCTGAAATTCAAATCCATCATATCCTGAAACAAGAAAACAACATCATTATGTTAAAATAGTTTAATAGAATTAGTTGATATTCCAGATAATAGAGATACGGAAAAACAAAATCGAAATTTAATCTTTTGTTAATGATATATTAAAAGTATGATTAAAAATAGTAAGAGGGTGCATTTGATATATGTGCTCCTGAGGTACTCCTCCATGTACGAGAACAAACTGAAGAATTCTATGAAGTTCTTCAACAATACCATAAAATCAAAATTGGAGACATTTTTGAGAACATTTTGAAAAGGTTGAGGCGTCATGTAAAGTACCCCTAAAATTAAAATATACATTTCAAACTCGTAGGGCCTCAAGTTCATTTAAATCAATCAAGGAATACCAATTTTGGAGGAAATTGGTCAAACGGTTAGGAGTTTGAGTGGACCACAGATGGACAGAAGACGCTTTGCCGTCTATCGATTTTCCGGTATCAAAGACTCGCAAAATATGTATTCTGACCACACAACCAGTTAGAGGAAGTAATTTGCTGTAGGGTATATAGGAAGAAGATTAATCCACTTGTTCGTTACAAGGCCCGGCAAAAAGAGGTTTTCAAAAAAATTCGCAGTTCTCAGGCGCACGATTACAATACATTCTCTCCTTACGAAGTAAGGATGAAAAAGGAAAAACCTAAAAACACTAACAAACCTAGTAAGAAGCAGTCAATCAGGACGAGCACAATTATATACCGCTTTCTCTCACAAGTGCTCGTTACATATAACGTGCGTCTATATCCATATTTTCTACCAAGAGGATTTCTCCTCGGGATGAACACCGAGGCGCTAGCATCTATTCGCACCCTCCCATAGTTCACTCTTGGGCGGATCCCGCCGGAACACAGTTACCCTTCACGGGAACCTCCCCAATTTAGCGTGGGTAGGGCCATTCTGTCAACTCAGAGCTACGGAGTCGAATTAACACACCGCGACGAATCCCTCAATTACCCACGAGTATTGGGCACAGCCACGACGAAAGTAAAAGCCCATCTGAGTACTGCCCGGACCGAGGACCGGATAACTCGAGGCTCTCAACCCGTCTTCTCACCGTCTCTTCCTTGAAGCTATCGCCGAAATCTAGGCAACCTGATAGGGGAATTCAGAGACTTGATTTCCCTGATTCCTTGTCGGACTTTTATAAGTGGGTCTCGGAGCCAGTCCCTCGCCCAATCCTACCCAAAGGTCGGCGAGTAGAGGCCCAACTGGTGAGTCACAGGGTGAGCCCGGCAACATGAAGCTTAGGACCGCCTTCTCACTGCGCCCACCTCGGCACTAACGACGTGAGTACCGCCAAGTAAACTGGGTCTGAGTGGACGTTATCTCCTCTACTAAGCGCCTCAGGTCTTGCGACCGTCCCCCCCCCACACACACAAGTGCTTACTACATTCTGACGGCACGTTTCACCAAGAATGCCGTACAGCCGAGATTATATTTCAGATGACTAGAGAGCTTATCGCCATGCACAGGAATACGGAACGAAGCGGATGGATGAATCATCGTGGGCAGAAGCCAGCTCTCAATTCGAAACATTAATATTGGCGAATCCTATACGTGTTTCTCATTGTCTCACGACTGTTTCTCGGCTGTTTTTGTACATTTAGCATTAAAATATCTTTAGTTTTTCATAATATTCTATTCTTGTCTACAATATTGAAAATGCAATATTTTTATAACATTGGTCATCGGCGCCATTGATCGGAATATAAAGGGGTTCATAATGAACATGCCACAAATGAAAAACTTGCTTTCTTAGTGGATAAACAAGGTGCCGAAAGACACATTGTACTGAAAAGATAATACCTTACAACGAATAGATCGTACAGTATACTTCAGAACATTGCAAAATCCTCTGAAGCTCGGCCGAGGGGAGAAATTGGAATTTCGCAGTTGGTATCCCAGAGCAATTGCACACAGGCCGAGCACCCACTAGGAAGATGAAGATAGGGCTCCGCACATTCGTCACCGTCGGCACAAGGAAGAGGTTTTGTGGCGAGCACAATGCTCCTGCCGCCTTTACCCCCCAGTAAGGAGCCTGGTACTCACTTGGAAAGGAGGCTGAGTCGACCTCAGAGCCGCCCTGAATGGAAATCGCCAGATAAAAATACCAGCCTGCGCCGGGATTCGAAACTGGGTCCAAATTCTAGTTAGGAAGATAGTGCCCTACTACTGAGTAACAAATAAATACTAAAATTGGTTCAGAAAACATTAAAAATTTACATCACATCAATGTTTTTGCCCTATCGGATAATGGTACACGGTTATTGGTGTCCAATCAACAATGTTTGATAGTTAATGACGTAGTAGTCGACGATGATCTGAAATTTGTTCAAAATCTTCAAAAGGCTTGTGGCCCATGTGCCGCGTGGAGCTGTTAAGAACAGAGGGTTGTGCGTTAAGGATCCCAAGAAACTCTATGGGAGAGAAAAGTTATTTTCCTTACAGACGGCGATCCCTTGACAATGGAGGGAACAAGGCTTTACTTGGGATAAGTCGTAGACCGGCAGAAATTGATTATTGTTGATGAATTCCGATGTCGATATGAAAGTTTCAGGCTCATTACAGTTTTTGCACCGCATTGCATTCAGCAATCGACTGCTGTCCGCGTTTTTGTTTATTATTTTAAGCAGTATCTTACAACATGTTCTACAGTTCGAAGGAATACACAACACTATTTCCTGAAAAAACACAAGCATTACTGTAAATGCTAAATTTGCATCTCTTTTCAACAGGAATCTATTGAGAATTCGAAAAACTTCAAAGTCATTTGAAGAACTTCCACTCGTAAAGGCAATAATGTATACAAATGGACAGAAATGTGCATATTAACGATGTGGGACAAATTTTAAAAAATTACATTTGTGTAAATGTTGAACAAAAGAATACACCAAAATTAACTTCACATCATATTAAACAGTACAATTAGTACTATCCATTGGCAAAATTTGAAGAAACAATTTGTAGCCATTTTTGAGAAAATGGCGTTTGAGCGTTTCTGAAACTGTGGAATTTAGAGCTAATTTTTACAGAAAATGTTACGTTTTCCAGAAACTTTATTTGACGTTATTTAAAGTACATGTACTCATAAATGGAATAAAGTGATGACATCGCCTCTAGTGTAAATATTTCCGACGTGAGAGACAAGTAAAAAAATATTTTTGTAATTTTTTTAAAAAACAAAAGAATACAGCAATATGGCGTTTATGTCATCGGATAAGGTGCCATTGGTACTACTCCTATCAAAAGTGTAAAGAAAAAATTTGGAGCCGTTTTTGAGAAAATCTTGTTTTTGTAATTTTTTAACATTGCAAATATTTCACGAGTTATAGCACGAAAACTATTAAAGTTTTTTAAAAAATTAACGAACGTAATGAAAGTAATATTTAAGAGCAACAAATTTCAAATGAACGAAAAACTCTACCTTCAATTTTATAGTTGTAGGAAGACTCCGAAAAATATTCAAACTTTTGGAATTTTCAAACCTTCAGAGTTAACCGTGAAAATAGGGCATATGCCAACTTGATAAGTGTATTTTACGCTATTCTTGCAAGAAATTTAAAGAAAAAAATTGGAGTTGTTTTTGAGAAAATTTTGAAAATGTTCGAGGGGCTTCCTGTAAAGTAGTCCCAAATTTTAAAGAATGTTTATCAAAATTTGAAGGGAAAGCAAAAAGTTGAGAAAATGTTAAAAAAATACACTAAGAGCAAGACCTTAAAGGCAACCACACCAAGTAAATTAGAACTAGAGGTGCTACGGAATGGCACAGACTTTCTCGTAGCATAGTTTTCTAATTTTCTTGGTGTGGTCTGGCTTTAAGGTTTTCCTCCATTTTCTGGCCAGCTGCCATCTATCGTCGCCCAAAGTACACTTTTTGACATTTTCTCAACTTTTGGCTATTCTAATAGTACAACCGAAATGTTGCTTCAAGAATATTAAAGAAGAGTAAAAACTCGTAAATAGAAATTTTCATTGAAAAATTTGAAGCGATTTTTAAGAAAATGGCGATTAAGCATTACTGTAAATGCGAAATTTAAGCTCTTTTTCACAGGAATCTATTTAGTTTTCGAAAAAGTTCATTTGAAATCATTTGAAGCACTTCCACTCGCATTTGTAATAATGCATACAAGTCGATGAAAATGTCCGTATTAACGGAGTGAGAAGTACCCATTTAAAAAAATTACATTTGTGTAATTTTTGAAAACAAAAAAGGACACCAAAATGAAATTTACGTCATTATTAAACGGCGCACATAGCACTATCTATTAGAAAAATGTGAAGAAAAAATGTGGAGCCATTTTTGAGAAAATGGCGTTTGAGCGTTTCTGATAATGCGGAATTTTGAGCTCATTTGTACAGAAAACGGTTGAGTTTGCTAGAAACTTCATTTGAAATGTAAGTAAAAATTATTTCCACAGAGATTTAATTTAATTTTACAAAATATATGTTTTTCATATAGCATATTTTTGACCTTGAACAAATTCACAACATTTTTTAAAAATGCAGATCATGCATATTTGTCTTGCTGTGTTCAACTCAGGCTCAAGTTTTGTAAACAATTTGTACTGTAATGTTATGAGAGTAATTGTACAAATTATTTTAATTGATCAAAATAAAAATTGAATTATCTTTAATTTTTAGCAGTGTGTTAATATTTGCTTAATTCTAAGGGCTGGGCAAAAAATTTGAATGAACCCAAATTACAAATTAAAGATGATAAAATTATCCCAGTTTGATTGTACAAAGAAAAGACATTAATTACGAATTAATGATGAATTTAAACAGAGAATTTTGAGCTTGGTTAAGTGACTTCTTATTAATGAATTATAGAAATTACTTCATATTCAGAGGCGGGATTCAAGAGGGGGCAGGATAGGGCAATTGCCCCCCCCCCCAATGTTGGGAGTGGCAGCGATGGGGGGAGGAGTTTTTAAAAAATGTATTATTATTTAAACTTATTATTTATTTTCATTTCTTTAGAAATTTAATAGTTTCATGCATAAAATCAAGAGTCATAATATTCGAATTAACGTATATTATGAGAAAATAAATTCTTTTCATTACAAACTTTCTAGCGTTTTTAAATATTCGAATACCGAAAAATATATGCTTCTCACAAAACATCGTTTCGTGGATCGCTAAGGCAGTAGTGTCGTAGCGGTCTCGGACCGAAGGATCGCAGATTCGAGTCCCGCCTCGGGCATGGTTGTAGGGGAGAGTTAAGTTAACTAGTTCACTTTTAAAAAAATGCTTTAAAATGTTATTTACTTGATCTATACACGTGAAATTTCGCATAATATTTCAGTCTTTCTCCTTATATTATGGAAACAAACATCATCATTGTACCTACAGTTGTTGTCAAATATGGAATGTTTTATACATTTGCAATAGACCAGTTAACCGAACCGGTAAGGTTAAGTCGACCGGCAATTTAAATAAACTGTGAAAATAACATTGACGTTTTAATAAAAAAACACTCTTCTACACATTGCTATAATCGTTTTTAGACATAAATGGAGAAAATGCATAGCGAAGATTGTACTCTTCCAAATTCACGTTAAAATAAATCATGTCTTTAAATAATACCGTCCCTCAGCAGCCTTGGAAACAATATCTACTGTTGAAACAAAAGCATTTTAGTTAGTCCGGAAGAGATAGTTCAGGGCATCAACTGATGTCACTGTTAATTGCAAATCTGCAAATAATACTTTCGAAAAAAATAAAGGGGGTAACTCGACCGGTCCACTTACCCTAACGTCCCGACGGTTCAGTTAACCCCAAAGCACATATTTCCTTTATATGAAAGAAAACATACAAGCCGCGACGTATTATTGAAAACAAAGCACACTATCATAAAGCAGAAATACTAACAATTAATTTAGTGTGCATATTTTTCTTGTAGTCGTTATTCAATCGCAATAAAATTGCAAAGCAGATGAGTGGTAGAAAATACTTCTGACCGTTCAGAAAAACAATGCCTTACTGTACTCAACAATGAATACCTGCGCTGCTAGCCGAATTCGTTTATTAAGCTCCGTGAAGAGTCACGGAGGTTAAGCGAATTCGAGACTCGTGGGTTCCTGGTTGAGTGACCGACTAGGAAACCCGTAATTTAACGGCGTTGAGCCCCTGGCCGAAGGGGTAAAAGGCACTGACTGACTGCGACGTGACGAGACTTGACAAATATAGTACCTAATTACTCAGTAACAGCAATGATAGTAATTACTCAGTAACGGAGGATTACTCCATAGAAAGCGCTCAACTCCCAAGAAGGGGTAAAGAGACGCGTTGCGTCAGCGACGCTACAAATTAGCTCGCTCGTGGCACATAGCGAAGTCGCTAGCCTTTCACCCCTGAGGTCCGGGTTTGATTCCCGATGAATCTCATGAGACATTTGTTCCAAAAAAAGAGTTTGGCTGCTTTACAAGGGCTAGTCCAACCCCTGTGAAGTGCCCTTCCCAATTCTGGCCGCTGGATAGTGACGCAGGAGCGCGTAGCAGGAGGCGCGTACGCGGAGATGCTACCTGGCGGTCCTCTTGATAACTGACTGCGACGTGACGTGACATGACACATTAGTAATGGAGGATTACTCCCCAATCACGCACATAAATGGAGGATTACTCCCCAACGCAGAAAGCGCTCAACGCCCCTTAAGGGGCTTGGAGACGCGTTGTGTAAAGTTGTAGACGCAACAAATAACAAAAAATTTAAAATGTAAAAAAAATTAAGGTCTGCGACTTATGAAAGTGGCTTAGATGATTATCAGTCCTGTCATTCTACGAATGCCAAAAGCCAGGAATCACTTCCCACCAACCAGTGCCTGACTTTGACGTATGTGCGCCCTAGGCTGTGAAATATTTTAGCGCCATTTTTTAATTTGTGCTTTTTTGACAAAAGTTATTTATAATATTTTGAATTGAAAAATGATGTACGAAATTTGTAACCGATGCAAATATTGTATACGTATAAATGATTGATTATAAATTTGCATTTTTTAATAACATCAAACATTTTATGTCAATAAATTTTAAAAAAGGAGATTACAAATGAAGTTATGTATTAGAGTATTATTTACATTTTGTTTCCGAAAAGTATGGATAATAAAGCCAAAATAGCATTTAGGTATACATATAATATATGTGTTGTCAGACGGAATCTCGTTTTCTCGATTTAGTTTCGGCAACTTTTTTAACAGTGTCTTCAAACTCTACGCGTACAAAAATGTTCTACGTATGACAGAGATAATGCATTCAATGTGTCTTGTTTAAGAATCGATCTCAGATAATTTTGTACGTGCTTCAAAGCAGAGAACGCTATTTGCATTAGCCACAGACATCATTCGAGTCTTAAAATAATCTCGCCATTTGGAAATATATCTTGTATCGACAATTTCTTTAATAAAGAATACACTCCGAATTACCATTTTCTAAACTTTTTTTCGCGAAGGTGGTCCTATATTTTTATACCGAACGAGATTGCCAGCCATATACGGATCAAATTTGGATATCAACTCAATGCAATTAAGAAGTTTTCGTTTTGTAACCAGTAATCTCGCTGTTACCGATAAAGACAATTCTCTTGATACTACAAATTTGATAGTTTCTACATTTCTTTTCAGGACATTTCTCCAATATTCCACTTTATTTTTGTGCTGATTCACAAGCTCTGTATCCACTCTTTCTAAAACTGCAGACCTACACACACATTTTCTTACGTAAATCTTGATGTTCAGAACTATTATCGTTGAGAAATGCTGTTGCTATTTTTCCCGCTGTTAAGCTCTGTTGTAGCGAGCAAAGTAGTAGTTCCACCATTTAACTTGCAAGGAGCCAAAAAAAAGACATGTCCTGTACATGGCGAATGTACTAACAAAAACCTTTTGACAACTACACCATTTTTCATTGTTTTTTAGAAATATTATTTTGATAAATATCAACTTTGATTTGCAATAATGCCTTTTAGAGGAAGAAAAATCGATATCATTATTTTGTTTAAATCCATCTTTGGCCACCATTTCTCTGAAACAATTGTCAAAGTTCCACTGGACTGGGTCGTTTGGAACTACATTTGATTAATTAACGCTTTCTTTTGATACACATATGTATCAAAATTTCTATAAAAACATTCAAAAGTTCTCCTTATGAAATTTTGCATCTGCTGAAATTCGTCCGCCCCCAGAAATTGCGCGCCCCAGGCTACAGCATACTCAGCCTGTTCGGTAATCTGACACTGCCACGAACATTAAAAGCATGGACCACTTAAACCGGTCCAGTAAACCTAACTTTTTTTTTTAATTTGTTGCGTCTCCACCTTGACGCAACGCGTCTCCAAGCCCCCTTAAAGGGCGTTGAGCGCTTTGTTCTGGGGAGTAATCCTCCATTAATGTGCTTTTTACTTTCAATATTTGTCAAGTGTCGTCACGTCGCAGTCAGTCAGTGCCTTTTATCCCTTCGGCCAGGGGCTCGACGCCGTTAGATCCCGGGGTTCCTGGCCGGTCACCCAACCACGAACCCGCGAGTCTTGAATGCACTTAACCTTCGTGACTTCACAGAGCGTAGCAAACGCATTCGGCTAGCGCCGCCGGCAGCGCCGGCTAGCACCGGCTAGCGCCGCCGCCGCCGCCGCACTCTCCATTTGTGTTCGTCCTTTCACCCTATATCATCACAATATGAAATATGCAATTAGCTGATGTTAAGGTAACAAAATTTCTAGGTCTCTCAATTCAATCAAACGTCAATTGGAATGTACATATAACAGAATTAAACACTAAATTAAGCTCATTATGTTATGCATTCAGAATTTTCTAATTCTGTCAGCCTTCATGCAGCTCGTTACGTGTACTTTGCAAATGTATATTCCCGCCTGAGATATGGCATAATATTCTGGGGAAGCTCATCCTTTAGTGCCCAGACATTTAGATTGCAAAAGAAAATTATCCGAATAATGAAAAAAATCCCATCCACGTGATCCCTGCAAGCCTCTTTTCATTGAGCTTGGAATCTTACCATTGCCTTGCCTATTTATTTATGAGTCTGTAGTATTTGTCAAAACTGACTTACTGAACGGTGGGAACTTATTTTCATGTAATACTGATATTTATAGTTACAACACTCGACGTAGAAATCATGTTCATCAAGTGGCAGTATCAACAGCTCACTATAAGAAATCCACATACAATACATGTAGTACGTTACTTTACAACGCTTTGCCAGATGAAATTAAACAATTAAAATTGGTACACAAATTTAAGTTAAAAGTAAAATCTTTTCTGCTGCAAAACTGTATCTATACAATTAGAGACTATACTGATCGTCTAAAAGAAAAATAATATTTACTTTAATAAAACAATGATATAGTACAATGAATCAGTTTACATTTGCATTGTATAATTTTCAAAAAAGACTTAAATGCCTGTAACAAGTAATGTACTTCAGCTTCCGGGTCAATGACCCCATCTCGATCGGGTTTTTGTCCAGTTTCCCTGATCCATTGAGCAAATGCTGAGATGGCCCCTTGATTTGCTTCTGGACGTAAATGTAGCTTCACTATATGCACGTTTTGTTGAGCTTTCCTTTTGCTCGTAGTGGCAGTAGAGCTTAGGGTGAGTTTCTATTTGTTAGCAATAGAGAAAAATCAAATCTGTTCGTTCGTTTACCGTTACAAATAAGTTTTCTATAATTCGGCCACGAAAATAACTAGTTTTTGAAATGTTAATCTCTCGCTTTTTTAAATTTATTATTATTATTATTATTATTATTATTATTATTATTATTATTATTATTATTATTATCATTACTATCACAATTTAACTTGTTTCCACTCGTGCATCTCGGTTACCATGAACAAGAGATACACGTTCCAAATGTCATAATCAGAACTGGATCAACCATCAATGTTCAGAAACTTCCTCACGATGTTACATGTGTCCAAATGTCATAATCAGAACTGGATCAACCATCAATGTTCAGAAACTTCCTCACGATGTTGCATGTGTCCAGTATGACAATATTTTGCATCTGGATGTATAACCCCTTCTTCAGTTACAGTTCAGCCAGGGATTCATGTAGGAACTTAGGAATTTCACCAGTGGCGCCTAGAATTATTGGTACAATCGTCACCATTTCCACGTCGCTCCACATTTCCTTAATCTTATGCCGGAAGTTGATATTTTAGAATTTTTTCATTTCTTTTCTTTGGGATGTTGTGAGCTGACGGGACCGCGACATCAATCAGATACACCTTTTTGTTTTTCTTGTCATGCCATACAATGTCCGGTTTATTAGATGATACAGACCTATCTGTTATAATGGACCTGTTCCAGTACATTTTGTAATTATTTGTGTCAATGACTGGTTCGGGTGTGTACTTATAGTATGGTGTTCGGTTACCCGTCAAAAGGTTATTATTGTGGCATAGTTGTTGATAAACCACTTTACAAACGTCGTCATGTCGTTTTGTATATTCTGAGGATGCTAGAGAGCTGCATCCACTGATAATGTGGTCTATATTTTCTCTATGTTCTCCACATAGCCGACATTTGTCATCACGAACGTTAGTGTATTTCAGGATAAATTTACGGTAGTTTTTAGTTGATACTACTTGGTCCTGAATAGCTTCCATGAAACCCTCTGTTTCAGCAAAAAGTTCTCCCGAGCACAGCCGATTGACGACTTACGGTCCATTAGTCCCTCTATCTGGTATGGGTAGCGTCCATGAAGTTGCTTCTCTTTCCAGTTGCTGATTTTCATTTCATTGGTCTGCATTTGCTTTTGTAGATTCATTTTTTCATCAGACAAATTCAATGGTGTAATTTTTCGGTCAATGTATGTTACAATCCGATGTATCTTGCTTCCATTAGCTTTTTCGTGGAAGTACTGACGCAGTCTCTCCAGTTGTTGGTGATGGAGAGATTCACAATATCTATGACACCTCTTCCTCCCAAAGACCTAGGTAGGTGGAATCTCTCAACTGCGCTTTTAGGGTGGTGACATCTAAATCTGGTGCAAAGTACTCTGCAGTTTGTATTAAATGCATCTAGTTCGGTTTGTGTCCATCTGATAATACCAAAGCTGTAGGTCAGCTCTGGAATTACGTAGGTATTTACAGCCTTAATTTTCCTGCTAGCACTGAGTTTAGTTTTCAGAATTTTACTCAGACGAGTATTAAATTCCTGGGTAATGTTAGATTTTGTAATTTTTTGGTCAACATTAGATCTTTGTAAATATCCAAGATATTTGTAATATTCCTCAGGATTCATGGCATGAATTCGTTCGTGTTTAGCATTTCCTTCTTCTTTTACCTTGCAGGATCTTATTGTAGAGCAAGGGAATCAAATAAAGGCCCTGCTTACGGAGGTTCGTGTATTTATGTAAGAAATAATATTGATTCTACCTTCTTGTCAGAATTCAATTTATATGCAGTTGAAAAAGTTTTTGAAATAACAGTTGTACATCTTACTACGCTCAAAATTATCTTACTTTGCATCTACAGACCTCCAACAAAGCAAGCTTTAGATTATTTCAATTTCGTAGAAAATTTAGAGAGAACTCTGAACAAAATTAGTAATCTCTCTTTTAAATCCATTGTTGTATGTGGAGATTTCAATATTGATTTTCTGAGCGAATCCCACGAAAAAGAGCAGTTTCTCAATTTAATTCATTCTTTTAATTTAGATATTACAGTGAACGTACCTACACGGAATACTCTTAAATCACAAACAGCAATAGATCAAATTATAATTAACAAAACCACAACTAGATATGAAATAATAACGAATAATCTAGGTTACAGTGACCACGATGCACAAATTCTTACAATTACTAATAACATGAATACTGACACAATAAATAAAACACGCATGTGCAGAGCATTTACTACAGTTAACATAAAGTTATTTACGGACTACTTGCTGAAAGAATCATGGGAGGCAGTTTATAACGCTATTGACACAAATGAAAAATATAATTTATTTTTCTCAAAGCTTTCATTTCTCTTTAACGCATGCTTTCCTATTAAAAAGAGAAAATTAAACATTTCACGAAAAAGTAATACTTGGATCACAAAAGGAATTAGAACATCGTGTAAAAATAAACGTACTCTCTACTTTATTTCTAAACGTCATGACGTATCTCAAGATTTCCTTATCTACTTTAAAAAATACAAAACATTGTTACGAAAAGTCATAAGGCAGGCTAAAATCATGAAAAACGATCAGGATATTTTGAACTCAAATAATAAAACAAAAGCAATGTGGAATATAATAAAAATACTACCAAATCAACTAGAAAACCCGTAGAGAATGTTGTTTTAAAATATAACGATATAAATGTGAACGATCCGGCAACAGTGGCTAATCTCTTTAACCAATACTTTTCGAGAATTGCTGCCGATCTCACTAAGGGTCTTCAGCCACAAAATTCAAAAACACAGTTCACCCAAAATTTTAGACAAAATGTTCGTTTCCGAAACTTCTTCCTATGAAATTCTCAAAATAATCGGTAAACTAAAAAATAAATATTCGTCCGGTTTAGATGAATTCCCGGATTCTTTGTTAAAGACTTGTGCGTATGCCATTATTCACCCGTTAACTCACATATTTAATGCATCTTTATGCACTGGAACGTTTCCAGATATTTTCAAAACAGCTAAAATTAAGCCGCTTTTCAAAAAAGGCAACAAAAATGAAATTCAAAATTATCGGCCCATTTCTCTTCTATCAGTTTTTCCAAAAATATTAGAGAGACTTTTTTACGTACGAATGGAAACCTTTCTCACTAAACACGACGCGCTTTCAGATTGCCAACATGGATTTAGAAAATCAAAATCAACGGAAACAGCTATATTTTCTTTTCTTAAAGATGTCGCCTCATCATTGGATCAAAACGAGGCACCTATTGGATTATTTTTAGATCTCTCAAAAGCTTTTGACGTCATTGATCATGACATTTTACTTTCCAAATTACCTACATATGGAATTCGCGGTATTGCTCTAGATTGGTTATGTTCGTACCTTAAACAACGATCTCAGAGAGTTGAAATATCTTACTGGAATGATGGAACATTACGTACGCACCTTTCCGACTCTTTGCCCGTTGCATGTGGAGTTCTTCAAGGATCGATTTTAGGCCCTATTCTGTTCCTACTTTACGTAAACGATATGCCCTCGACGATTCGAAACGGAAGAACGGTTCTCTTTGCGGATGACACGAACATCCTTTGCAACAAAGAAACCGTAAATAGTACAATATCAGATGTTTCAAATTGGTTCCGAAATAACAAATTAATAGTAAACGAAAAGAAAACGGTTTTAATGCAGTTTTCCATTTCAAATAAACAATTCTGTGCTCCATTGAAAATGAACAGTGTAGCATTGACTGATGTTAAGGCAACAACATTTTTAGGTCTCTCAATTCAGTCAAACCTTAAATGGAACGTCCATTTAAATGAATTGAACACAAAATTAAGTTCATTATGCTACGCGTTCAGAATTCTTGCAAATTTAGTCAGCCTTCATACTGCTCGTTGTGTATACTTCGCGAATGTTCATTCCCGCCTGAATTCCCGGCGTAATATTCTGGGGAAATACATCTTTTAGCTCCCAGACTTTTAGATTACAAAAACGAATTGTACGAGTAATAACCAAATCCCACCCACGTGATTCATGTAAGCCTCTCTTCATTAATCTAGGAATTCTACCATTACCGTGTCTTTTTATTTACGAATCAGTGGTTTTTGTAAAAAATTACTTGCTCAAGGGCGGGAATATTTTTTCAGAAAATGCCGAAGTCTATTACTATAACACTCGACGTAGAAATCATATCCATCAGGTGACAGTATCAACAGCTCATTACAAACAATTCACATACAATACATGTACATTATTTTACAACACTTTGCCAGATGACATTAAACGATTAAATTCAATAGAAAAGTTTAAATCCCAAGTGAAATCGTTTCTGCTGCATAACTGTTTCTATGCAATTAGAGACTATACTGAGCATCACAAGAAAAGTAACATTAATTTTAACAATGATACATAATGCATTATTTACCATTTGGACTGTATAAATGAGTATAAACAACCTGTAACAACTATTGTACTACAGCTTCCGGGTCAATGACCCCCATCTCGATCAGGTTTTTCGTCCAGTTTCCCTAATCCATTGAGCAAATGCTGAGATGGCCCCTTGTTTTGCTTCTGGACATAAATGTAACTTCATTTTCTGTGCACGTCTTCTAGAATTCAGTGGGAAATACAATTATTCAAATTATCGTTTCCATGTTGTCGCGGCAGGAAGTAACAAGAGCCAAAATTTATTGCTTATTTATCTTTGAAAATAGATTTTATTACATGGGAGTTTTTTTGTTTTTGTTTTTTCTCCCTTTCAAAATTCAAAATTTATTGCTTATTTATTCTTGAAAATAGTTTTTATTACATGGGAGTTTTTTTTTGTTTTTTTTCTCCCTTTCAAAATTCAAAATTTAAGTAGTATATGACTTAGTGTAGAGATCACAGAATTTTGAAAATGTGCACACAATTCACTTTTCCCCATAGCACGTCATACGCAGTTTTTAACTGTTTTTTTTTACGTAAAATAAAAAAAAAATAAAGGGTGTAATCCATCTGATGTTGCCACTTTCCTTTCCGCAGTGCATTTAGTTTACATTTCTCAACGCCAAAATGCATTCCAATATCATTGCTAAATTTTGCAGTAGTGTCAAGCAAATCATTAAGCTTTTCTCTTGTGGTGCTGAATAATTTTAAGTCGTCCATGTACAGCAGGTGGGATAAGCGTACATGATCGATTTTGCTGTTGATTTTGTAGCCCATTTGATCTTTATTTAACAAAGTCGATCGGGGATTCATAGCAAGGCAGAACCACAGAGCGCTAAGACAGTCTCCTTGGAAGACTCCTTGTTTAATATGTATGTCTCCTGCATTGACATGATTATTTTGCGTGTAAATGTGCAATCTGGTTGTCCACCTTTGCATCTGTGCCTTTAGAAACGATACAAACCTATTTTGTACATACCAAGCACATCAATTGGCCAGGAGTGAGGTAAGCTGTCGAAGGCTTTTTTATAATCAATATAAGCTGTATATAACGTCCCTCCTGTTTTCTTCACATGTCCACAGACTGCCGCATCTATAATGTTCCTTGCAGCCTTGTGACCCCCTCTTGCAGCCCTTTTGCTCTTCAGCCAGGATGTTATTGTCTTCAAGGTGCTGATAGATCTTATCTGTTATTATGGAAGTTAGTAGTTTGTACTATTATTATTATTATTATTATTATTATTATTATTATTATTATTATTATTATTATTATTATTATTATCATCTTTCAACTATTAATCGTTAAATTGTTGGGATTCTGAAACTCAAGAATGACTGCGCAGATGATTTTCTCTCCCATACGTCACATACAGTTTTTGATTGTTTTTGACTAAATAAATAAATATCGTTTCATCTTCATAGTTATCACAGCGTTAGCTCCAATAGTGGTCGCTAATAGCCTTGAAGTTGATGCGAACTTAAATTAAAAAATAAATAAACATCAACAACAACCTTTCGCGGTGGGTCCGCGGTGCGATAAAAAGCATGTGTTTTTTCCAGCATGCCTCGTAATCTATGGAAGCGTAGACGGCAACTGAAAACTTTAGGCCCTGGACCATGTAGCGAAACGATTTTCTTTGACAAATCTTCAAAAAGAGAAGAAATTTGTCAACTCTGCGAGACATACAGATTCGAAAAAGGCACAGAATGAGTAAGTAACTTTTCTGTGATCCAGCAGTTCTGGCGTGAACATAGTGTGTTAAGAGACCAAAACTTGCGGGTTTACAATTTTTGAAAAAGTGAGAAAGTGAAAATATACGATTGATGTTGTGTAAAACGGTTAATTATATTGTATATTGTGAGTTTGTTTTTCCATTATAATGTGAGATATAATGCATTACATTAGTGTACACTGAGAAAAAAGGAACATACAAAAAATTATGTAGATTATCTCAACTGAATATTTTCTTTTACATTCAATGTTATAATAATTTCACTTTTCTTTTATTATAAACGCGAAACAGTTGTTTTAATCATTATGTCGGTTCCATTATTATAACAAAATAGTTTCATTGCTTTTTTAACAAAAGAACAATTTTCATTACAAATTTATAATAAAAACTAAAATAAATGCACAGAAGTGTTGCAGCCATTTTCAAAGTGTATTTAAAATAAATGCGATTTAAAGATGAGGAAATTGTAAAAAAATGTTTAATTTTTTTACAGTTCAGCAATCGAAACTAATGGTGCTCCAGAATTGCACAGATTTCTCGTACTAGTTTTCTAATTTCTTTGGTCTGAGCGAGCTTTACAATCTTGCCCCATCCACTTGTCAGCTGCCATCTATCGCCGCATAATGTTCATTTTTTTCAAAATTTTCTCATTTTTTCGGTTTCCTAATGGTAGAATCGAAATATTACTTTTAGACTATAAAAGAAGAGTAAAATCTCGTCATATAAGGAAATTTTTGTCGAAAACTTTGGAGCCGTTTTTAAGAAAATTGCGTTTAAGTGATACTTAAAAAGAAATTACTTTAGTGTAATTTTTTAAAACAAAAGAATACAGCAAAATTACTTTTATTTCATCTTAAACAGTGCAATTAGTACTATCCGTACGAAAAATGTGAAGAAAAAATTTGAAGCCGTTTTTGAGAAAATGGCATTTGAGCATTTCTGAAAATGCGGATTTTTTAGCACGTTTTCGCAGAAAAATATTGAGTTTTCGAGAAACTTTTTGAAAACCCACAAAACATGAATTCTAGCTAACCACTTTTTAGAGTTTTTTTTCTTTCTAAATTTAGTAACTTGATTTATCTACTTTTTCGTTATCAGGGCCCAGCAATAAGGTTTTTTCTGCCGAAAATTCGCCGTTTCTTCGCGCAGCATTACACACTCTGAACTGCATAAGAGGTGGCGAAAGTGTAAAAATCTGGAAAAAAAATCACGTTTTATGTTTCGAGAGGAACTTTTGAAATTTTTTTCAAACCTGTTCCAGGGTTCTAAGACAGGAAAAATTATTGATGCTTTTTTTTAAAAAAAAAAAGTTTTTGCGTTGGAATTTGGCGCGAAGAAAATATCAAATTTGCACTTTTTCGTTACCAGAGCCCGACAATGCATTTTTTCCCGCCGAAAATCCGCTTTTTTTCGCGCAGCATTACATAACTTTCTCTATACTACGTATAATACTCCGTCTATACATACGTATACAAGAAAGTAAAAATGTTTTTCTGACAGCATAAATTATTTTCTTATTTTAATTTTTTTTCAATAAGATAAAATAGCGTTAAGTTGAGGAAAATTTTTTAAAAAAGACAAAACATTTTTCTGGCTATAGAGGGATGTGGGTGGTGGGAGGGTGCCAAGAAACGTTTCAAAAATCTTACTGTTATGTTAGTCATTTGGTGTAGGGGAACTTTTTACTATCTTTCTACTATTTTCCTACTATTCTACTATACTTTCTACTATTTTTCTACTATTACCCTTTGCCCCCCAATAAAATATCCAAAATGCCACCTGTGCTCATACTAATGCATTGAAGATATTGCACATAGATGGTCAACTGAATCACATTAGCTTTTTGGTCACAGCACACACTTGCAGTAATTATTACTGAAAGTGTGTAAAAAGAAAAGAGAGAAAAATATACATACCAGACATTGATCCATCTTCTTGCACATAAAGGATATCTTTCCTTTTTGTAGCTTTTGAAGTATTTGTGACATGTGCTGATAGAAGAAACACCATGCTTTGATGGACAAGATCTGGCTTAAACTGCAAAATGCAGATAACGCATGTGCAATGTTGACAAGTTGATACAATTGTACATATTCTTTTTATTTGACTCTTACCAAGACATCAAAAGTGTACTTTTGACATTTTTCTTCATTAACATTCAACAGAAGAGTATCGTGTGTGTAAGCTGGCTGGGCTCGACCAAATGACCTATCAGCTGATATCCTTCGTGTTATATCTAGAAGTAATAACATATTGGTAGGATTTAAAAGTTCAACTTACAAGTGAAAGTTAATAAGATAAAATAAAACAATAAATACATCAGACAAAACAAAATTAATAAGATATGAAGAACTTACTTAATCTAGAGACATTTTTTCCAGAGAAGTGAACACATACATCAACAATTGCTTGAGAAACTGTGTGTGAAAGCTGACGTGTCACAGGTTTTATGTTAGTATTCACTGTTACAACAGGTAGAGTACGAAGTATAACAGCATGTCCAGAAAGAAATGAGCCCACAGCAATACCTAATATCAGAAGTAAAAATTATTCTTCTGTACTTTTTAACATAAAACAAACTTCATAAGATGAATTTTAAATATTTACCATTATAATAATTTCCATCAGTGCTAATTTGACCTGAAAAACTATTTCCAAATCCTCTTAAGTTTTTGTACAAATCTTCTGCTAGTATTCGCTGATGGGGTCCCTTCAAGCCAGTAGATCTTCCATAATAAATGTAAACAACTCCATTACCTTCATAAGGAGCTCCAACTGCAATGTCTACAGGCCAAAATTTTAGTTTCGTATAATGAAAATGAGTATCTTTTTATATTTCTTAAAATGATGATCTCGCTTAAACTGCAAAATGTAGATAATGTATCAAATGATTTCCAATGAAGTTTTCTCCAAAATTCAAAAGTTTTCTATGAAGGATAGCTTCAAATTTCGAATTTATAAACACTTGTAAAGAACATTTCCTCAAAAAATGGCTCAAAATTTTTCAACAAAAATTGCCTTATTATAGAAGGTTTTACTCTTCTATAATATTCTTAAAGCCATATATCAGTTCTATCATTAGGGGACCAAAAAATTGAGAAAATATGGAAAAATATAGTTTGGGCGGTGATAGATGGCACCTGGGAAGAGGGTGAGTCATAACTGAAAAAGTAGCCCAGATAAAAAAAATTAGAAAACTAAGAAGTATAAGAAAGTCTTTGCTATTCTGTAGTACCACTAGTTTTCTATTCAAAGTAAAACATTTATTGACATTATAAATAAATTGTGTGCCAAACCATTGGCATGTAAACTTTTTGCTACAAAACGTCACTACCTTAGTGGTGTATGCCCCATCATCTTTGATGCGGACCAACCACTTTGCTATACACTGTTCCCTTTGACTTAACCATAGTCATATAGCAGCTAAGAACAGTTTTAGAAGATTCACACTGTTGGTAGTCATGAATACACTCTGATCAGTAGCATACAAAGCTCCAGCAATCTAAACTAAATCAACATCTAGCTTCCTAAAATTTCAAAACTTTCTTTTATGTAATGTTTAGCATGACTTTTCAGGGTATAAAATATATGTCTTTTCAGGGTATAAAATTTCAGGGTATATATATGTCTTTTCAGGGTATAAAATTTACATATCTGTACAAAGGAAACAATCTTCCTCTCTTGTGCCTACGTTTACTACTAGATTAAATTGTTTTGTCTCACAGAAAATGCATAATTGCTGTCGATTACTTTTAAGGGATATCAAAGGGGTTATTAATTGACAATAGAAATAGCAAAATTAGAGTTTTGAGAAATTTTGTGTTTTCCATAAAATTGATGACATACCTTGTTTTTGCTTCCTTTTGTTGCAATTAAAAAACTAAATCTTTATTTATTATCTTGAAATGTATTATAATTTAATGCAAGTAACTATTATAATACATAAATGTTGTTTAATAGCTCAGATTGCATTAACATGAATTCCAAATAGAAACTAGTGGTGCTACAGAATGGCACAGACTTTCTCGTACTAGTTATTTTCCTTACTTCTTTAGTATGTTAGCTTGTCAGATTGGGTCCACCCTCTTCCCAACTGCTATCTATTGACCTCTAAAATAATATTTCACAGTGGAAGAGAGGGGGATTTGGGACACTACTGAATATTAAGGGGGGAGGTCAAAAATTGCTGATTTGTGAATGTCTTTGATTTTCTCCATAGACAACTTTGCTTTACTCTGTTTTAAGAGAACTTAAGTTATGCACTGCTAATGGGTCTCAGAAAAAATTATAATTAAGAAGGATTTCTCAATGTAACAAGGTTTTATCATAATAAGACTGAAAACATATGTCCAAAAAGGTTGAGTATAGTTAGATATAAATTGTGATGATTTTTCACAAGTTAAACAAATTTCATATAAACAATAAGGATGAACAATAGCAACAAAGGGGGAACCCTAAAGGAATTTTATGGTGAGTAATAAAGGAAATGACAGGGAAGGCAGTGTGATTAATAAAGGGAAAAATTGTACAATTAGTGGCAAATAGAATATCATGTGGACACATGAGTTAATTTACAAAGAGAATCCAATTGATAGTCAAGGAAAAACTACATAAAATCCTATTTTTATTTATTTTATACCCAAGCAAGGCAGTATAAGTCAATTAGAAATGAGAAGGCGTGCGAGGAAGGGGTGAACATGCACAATAGAACTAAAGAGAAATGGAATTAAGAACTGTACTGCGCATCACGAAAGACAGAAGAATAGCGTGTGTTATAAACAGATGGACAGAATTGATTCCGATTCCGTGACGATCGGATCAAAAGTCCCCTGAGATAGTGTAAATAGTTGATGGTAGAAATGTTATCAATGTAACAAAGGTAACCAGGTATGGAAATATTTGCATTGTACATTGTATGATCATATAATGTCCTGACTTGTCATACATGGCTTATGCTGTATTTATGTGACAAATATATTACATTATATTATTATTATTATTAAAAAGGAGAAGATGCCACAATACAATTGGACTAAGCTGAAAATGGAGGACAAGACATATAACTCTGTGTAATGTAAGAAGACTAAGTTTTGGAATAGATTTAAATAAATTTTCAATTCAAACAATAATAAGTAATGGCCATGCATGCAAGGGGAGAGTAACAGGAAATATTAAATAATGACAGGCTTTTAATTTTTATTGTTCTTGGGAAGTGATATATAAAATGCCATGTATATTTTTTTCTTTTGTTTGTTTGAAGCAGAACCAGAAATTACAATGTTACTTGATTTTAAATCATGATAAGGAAAACTCCCATGTCCCAAATAAAGAAGTAAATATTTCTTACGTAAATGTTCATAGCCAAAAGTCTGTGTAGACAGTCTTATCAAACCCACAAAACAAATGTTATCATGACAGATCGACCTTGGTATATAAATAGGATGGTAATTGTAATAGTGGTATAGTCATGGTAATGGTATAGTCATGGAAATAATTAAATAGAATATCAAAGAGTAAAGTTAGTGTATTGATAAAACTAATTGCTGAGTAGTATGAGGAAAATTCTCCAGAAAATATGAAATAAATCAGTTAAATGAGAATCATCCCTATTAGATTCCTTTTATGGATGAGAAATCCTTCAAAACTCTTTGGTTTACATCTGACATTCAAATTCTCTGACACATCTGACACTCAAATTCCTTTACGATTGCGAAGTAAGTCATTGACATAATTGATATATTTTATGCTAATTTTATGCTGGCATATCTTAATATCTGCATGGTTGATCATTGCTAATATATACCCTCCTTAGTTCATCTGTAAATCTGAGGATAACTTGACAACAATTTGGGAAAAAGTTACAAAATGAATTCTCCGGATGCAGTTCTTTAGCTGTGCCATATGTCCGCTACTAACTCCACGATCTTAAAAACTTTTGCTCTCTGACCACAGAACTGTAAAGTTGCTTCACAAAAAAGATATAATTTGATAACAATATTGACAAAATAGAAAATTCTTTACTGCAACCCTAATTTGTATTTTTGAAATGAATGTGCCATTTGTTTTTAATGTGTGTTTTGGAGAATCAAAAGTACAGAAAATGGTCAGGATTAAAAATGGTCGTCCTTCTAGTCATATTCGTCATGGCTAAGGTTATGGTTGTGAATGATAATGATGACAATGACCATGACTATAACAACAATAACAACACTAGTAGTAATAGTAATAATAACAATAAGAATAGTAATAATAATGATGATGATGATGATGATGATAATGGTAATGGTTATGGTAACAGTAATGGTAGCATTAACAGTAATTGTAGAAATAGAAATAAAAATGAAAAATTGGTCTTATGGACTCAATCCATCCAAAAACATTTTTGATTGCTGAGAAAGTTGGGTATCCAGAAGAGTTCTAAAACATAAAAACAGAAACATTACCTGCAAATCCATCATGATCTAAATCTCCCACAGAAGCTACAGCTGTTCCAAAGCGACCCATTTCTGCCTTTCCTTCAATGTACTCCATTTTCTTAAGTTTTTTGTCCTAAATTTTGACAAAGAGTTAGAATTACAGGGTAATACATCTCACTTACATTTTAACATTTTTTAATACAACATACCTTGAGTATACACAAAAAAAGAGAGTAGAAGAAAAAAAATCCCTATTGTGTCTTTTTTTTTTAATGTTTATGAACCCTGTGATCTATTGTGATTTGAATTAGATATCCTTCATAGTTTTTACCCGTTATTTCCCCTCCTCTTGTCTCTCCCCTTCTTTTTCTTGTCCCATTATTCACTCTCTTCCAGAATATGTGAATGTAGTTGTTTTAAAACACTTAAAACACTCATTAATGTATTTTCCTCTGTTTTTCTTTATTATCTCATAGAAAATATAAATACCAGAATTAAATACTAGCATGTACTTGCACTCTTGTATTCCTTCAATGTCTCCTCTACTTTTTGAAGTTTTTTGTTCTAAATTTTGATATAAAGAGTTAGAATTGCAAATGAATAAATCTTATTTATGTTTGAACATTTTTAAATACATTCTCTGAGTATTCAAAATTAAACTTATTACGACATATGCAAATTAAGAGTATTTTATGTGTACATTTCTCCTTTCATTTCTCTCTTGTATTTATGTTGCATAAACTAATCAAAAGACAATTTGTATCTATTAACAGGGTCCTCTTCTAGCATGTGCTTAGTCTGCTTATGGATTGATTCAGTGATTTTAAAAGGGAAATAAGTCCACTTTTTCTGTAAAAAAATTGTACAGCAAAAGTAGAAAAGTTGAGATGTATGTTATCTTTGTCATTCTTCAAGTTATAGATCAGTGTAAAAATGAAACTTGTCCAGCTTAAAGTATGTGTTCCATTGCCAGCTAAAAATTCAAATGATTGGAAAAGAGAAACAAGTCCAGAATCAGTTTCTTTTATACACTCACAAAGGATATAGAAATTTTGAATTTATTGCATGATCAGTGATTTAATAAAATAATAGTAGTGTGTGAGTTGATAACACTGATTCACACACAGCGGAACAAGTTTTATCAGCTAGGAAATGCTAAATGCTTTATTGGGAACAGTAAGAAACACTGAGGACAATATAGACTTCAAAACCTGGTGGTCAAACTAACAAACTATTTTAAGAAGACAACCAAGTCTCTTTCTCATCCTGGCTCTACCTCATGGCACGTGAATATATTGATGGGCATATGCAGTGCTCGTGCATGTTGGCAAAGGGAATGTATGTTCAGATTTGCCTTTCAAGAAAGTTTATGGCTCAGATGTTCTTTCAATCAACAGAATAAAAAATTAAGTTAAGAAATTAGTAAAATACATCCCATACGAATATCTCTTCCACCAGAAAGTTTTGACATGGCCACAGACTGGAGTGGAAATTGATGATGAGTAGATGCTGATGATTTATGTAGCAAAATAAGTTAATTCACCTCATTATAGATTTAATCTATGATTATATTGATTCATAAGTCCAAAAATAAAGAAATTTTTAAAAAATCTTTTTAAATATTACATAATTTAATATTTCATATTTCTCACTCAGAAATGCAGTTTTGATGTTACTGAGTACCCCAAGCAATCAATAATGACTAGCTCTATAACTTTTGTGTAGAACATAACAATCCCAGATGCCAACTGTGGATATTATTAAGTTGTTGTTGTTGTTTTTGTGAGCGTGCGTGCGTGCATGCGCGTGTGTGTGTCCATCCCCTCAGAACTATGGAACAAGGACTCATTTCCCTTTTCAAATTACAGATTCAATTAATCCATGATGAATTACTGACTTTGATAAAGCATCCTCGGGTTCAAGTTATTGGATATTTGAGCAGTTACATTGTATTGTTCTAAAACTGTTGGAGTTAATGCAGATTTCATTTAAGATAGGTGCACAAAGTAGAGCTCAAATAATTTAATTTGTTATGGTATGGTATGGTATTCAGTCAAAAACATCTGAATGAAAAAAATTTACAGCACATCCCGTTGCATTATTTAATGTATTGTTGACATAATCTTGAGACTGCCCTAGAAGCATATTAGAATTTTCATAAATTATTTTTAAGAAAATGTATAACAGTATTTGAATATCATTTAATCTGTGTTATGGTATTTATTCAAGAAATTAATTCACAATTGAGGCCACAAGAATCATAGCTACCTAACTGTAATCTGTTATGAGAACAAAAGGGTCTTAATTCCATTGCTATTGGATAAGCTGTTTGGCCACACTTTTTTGTGTGCCAGATTACTGTTAGACCACTATGGCTCTCATAGCCTCAGTTATTCAGATAAGTAATTAATATAATTTAAAAAATGATCTAAAATATTTCTTCTAAATTATGCTATACAAATTCTTTTTAATTTCTTGAAAAAATAAAATATAATTACTATTTTTCTCGCTCAGCACCCCAAATAATGAAAGCCCAGAGCATTCAAAAGGGTAAAATTACTTTGGTGCAAACTACATTTCATAAAACTTCATTATTTGGCAATATTTCATCATCTCTTCATCAAACTCTTCCCAACATCTTCTGAACATTGTATTGGTTGAAAAGCCTTCATAGGAATTTTGCTGACAAAAGCACTAATAATGAGCTGCTGAGTCTTTCAGAGATTAAGCTAGTAAAACTAGAAATTGAAGAATAGCCTTCAATTGACATGTGCAACAACAAATCACATATGAATTGAGGTCAGGAAAATAACCCCCCCTCCCCATATCTACACCCCAATATACACTGCGCAATTTGGAGATGTGGAATTCACGAGGAATTCTATTCTCCTATATTGGTAATGTACTACATGATTAAAACTTCATTACAAAATATTGTTAGAAGTAAAACTGAATCTCTGAGAGACATGACAAAGTGGTATTTTTGTTTATCTGGGTACAGGAAGTTTAGATGAGTGAAAGATATCACCCTGCCAAAGATCCAAGAATTACGTACTATAAAATAATTTATTTCTTATCTAGCTGGTTTCTGTAAAACTATTAATAACAGTCACAATACAAATAAATTTAATTTAAACAGTAACATACCTTATGAAATTCTAGAATATATATTCTTCCTTCATCTCCATTTTGTGAGAAGAATGGAGCACCAACAACCAAATCATCCAGGCCATCATTTGTTATGTCTGCAACTGCAATACTACTCCCAAAATATTCTCCTGTAGTTTTCCCAGTTACTTTCAAAAGTTTTTCTATTTTAGATTCATGTTTTGGAAACTTGTATATCATTACCTAAAAGAATGGAAAAAAAGTATTGCCTTTTATTGGTATGTGTGAAACTAAAGGTTGGTACAAAAAGTGGTGAATAGGGCTCAGATACTTGGGGTTTAAAATGTATTTCTTTTATAACACTTTTGTAACTCATATATTCATTTCTATAATTTCTGGATCAAATGAAAGAAATTATATAGAGCTTACAAATGCCTCAAATATTACAAGAGATTAAAAAAGGCTAAGATAGAAATTGAGCAAAAATTGTCAAAAGGTATTGTCATCTAATTCATTAGTAATGAATTGCAACAAAGTAACAGTTAAAAGCTGGTACCATTTGCTTTGCAATACATTATGCCTTGTTTTTGGGTTCCAGGATAGGTCTAACAAGTTGTGGAGACATTCTTGAAGCATGTTTTCATTAAGTATATCAGAGAATTAGCTTTGTTGTTATAATTGTGATATGGTTGCTCCATATAAAGTCAGATAGGTAAAGGAGTAATTAATGTTAGGGTAATCTTTGCCAATATAAAAAACTTAATATTTTGATGGGTTATTAGATGCAGTCAGTAGTTTGTCCATTCAGTGTTTTGGTTTCAGTGTGTATCTAGATCATTTTGAAGATGATTTATTAGGGAATTTCCATAACACTGCATCATCCAGTAACGAAAATCTATTTCAAGACCTTCTAAAATCATACAATCTACCAACGACCATAAATACACCAACCTGAATATCCAAAAATAGTAGCACTGCTGTAGCTAAAATAATAATAGATGCAAAAAATAATAGTTTCTCTGTTGCTACATTTATCACAGGCTTCAGTAACCCCACTATCGAGATTTTAACATTTCAAATCGAAACAAAAATTACAGAACAGACAACTTATCAAGAAACCTGAAACTATTCCCAAGGAAACATAATGAAATTCCATGTTACTCAGATTACAAAATTGGAATGAAGTATATAAGGCAACTGATACAAATGGAAAAAAATAATAAATATAAATGACATGCCTTCGGATTTAAGAAATAAAACAATTTTGTTTGTAGATGACACAAACATAATCATCAAAGCAAAAACACAACAATCGTTAGAAATAGAAACTAAAAAAACCTTGCATGCACTAATAAAATGATTTCAAGACAACAAACTCATCATAAACACCAGCAAGACAGTCTCTCTAAATTTCATGAATCCCTGATCCAAAGAAAAACTCTCACAGCATTTGTTCATAAATAATAACCCTGTAATGATATCCCATGAAACTACCTTCCTCAGACTAACAATCCAAGAAAACCTAAAATGGAATGCTCACATATCAAATTTTATTAAGAAGCTCACCAAATCTTGCTATGCCCTATACACCCCCAGGTCAAGTTCCAACAATGAGACATTTCGGACAATGTAGTTTGCAACTGAGCACTCACACTTGAAATATGGAATAATATTTTGGGGAAATGCCCATGAAAGCTCTCGCCCAGTTTGTGCACTGGGAAATGGTGTGTTCGGCGGTGTCTAATTGATTTCTGCAATATTTGCAGTGGGGTGATGTAACCTTTCTTATGCGGTAGAGATAGTCTCTGAAGAAGCCGTGGCCTGTCAGGAACTGTGAGAGGAAGAAATTCACTTCACCAAACTCCCGTTTCATCCATGGTGACAGTTGCTTGATGAGCTTGATGAGTGCGCCCATCTCCCTTTGGTCCCACGGTTCCAGCGTTCCTGCCAGTGCTCCATTGTCCTTCGTCGTTCCTCTGGTGTCGCTTTCGCTCTTCCTTCGACTCCGCTCCTATCGTAAATTCGCTTGCGCTTCAGCGCGAGCAGGTCGATAGGTATTACTCCAGCGATCACCAGGATAGCGTCTTCAGAGACTGTTCGGTAAGAGCATGCCACTCTCAGCGCTCCCCTACGCTGCATCGCTGTGATCCGTGTTCTTTATTTCTTCACAGTCAGCGCTTCAGCCCATAGTTCGGCTCCATATAGTAGCATTGACTGTATCGTCGACATCAGGAGTCTTCTTTTATTTGGCCGTGGGCCATCTACTTTAGCCATTAGCCTGCTCAGTACTGCAGTTGTACGAGTAGTTGCAGCTTTGCCAGCAGTCTTTCGTATATGGGGCCAGTAGGTCAGCTTTGTGCCCAGAGTTACCCCCAGATCCTTTGCAGACGGCTTTGTCAATAATCTTTCTCTTCCCACTTGCATGGGTAGGATGGTGGGGATTCTTTTTGTGGTGAGGACTAGGATCTCCGTTTTAGCAAGTACCAGTTGTAGACCGTGGCCTTCCATTGACGCGCCTCATCACCTGGTTTAACCTGAGCTGAGCGAGCTCGACGCTACGAACTTCTATAACGACTGCTTCTCGTCAGCATATCCGACCAGGGCGGTACCTTCTTGTATCTCTGCCCTTAATAGTCTGGCACATACAGTTTCAGAAATATGGGGCTAAGATTGATCCCTGTGCAACACCAGCAGTAACTGGCATGGATTTCTGCCCACTTCTTATCTCGTATAAGAGGGAGCGGTCCTTGAAGTAGTCTCTTACCATGCGAGTAAGATATTTGGGAACTGCAAAAGTGTTTTCTAGTGCCTCTAGAATATTGACCCACCTTGACGAGTCAAAGGCATTTTTAAGGTCGAGGGTCACAAGAATTGGGCGTGCCTAGTGGCATGCCTAGTTCGCTCTGTCTACGGCTCTGATAACTTCCCGTATGGCGCCTATTGTGACGTACCAAAAATGACGGACATTTTATTTAGGTAAATAAAGGTCAAAATGTTGTAGATATTGCAAAAGACGTGGGTTTCTATGGTGCAGATACGCAGATGACACCGTAGCAACGCGAGTTCGTCGTGAGACGTGGGTTTCTATGGTGGAGATACGCAGATGACACCGTAGCAACGCGAAACAACGAGTTCGTTTGGAAGCAGGCGCAGGGTACACCATAGCAACGCAAAAAAATTAGAGAAAAACAGCGAGCTTTGAAGGGTGGACCAGATTGGGAATTAGGGCATTCCGACTCGTGTCGTGGTGGTGAGCGGATTGCTTGTGCGGTTTTTCTGGAGGTTAATTATAAAATCGTGACTTAATGATATTTTGTGAGAGTGAACGTTGAACTTGAACTTCGAATATTTCCGCATTAGGTGTGCAACGGGAACTTGTAAAATTTACGTGTTGTACCATTGCAAACTCGGGCTTGTAATATTTTCTTGAGTGAACCGGAAAGTGAGCTTAGAATATTTTCGCAGTGGAGTTACAAGATTTGACTTAGAAATTTTACCAGTGAATTGTGAATTGCCAGGTTAGGTGATAGAAAATAATATTAGAGGGATATTATTCCGACCTGGGAAAGTAATCGGTTTGAAATAGGTGCCCACCTGAGGCGCAAGATAAAGAGTATAGGCAGTGTTTGTGAAATGGTTGGAGGAAGTTTCGACTTGCTCGCTGATCATCGTGGACTTCGACAAGAAGGAAAATTGGTCTACTCTACGTGGCGACATGGAGCGACGTGCGCGCGAAGAGGCAAGGGATAAAAGGTTCTATAACGCTGTTATTGCAATAATGAGAAAAATGGTGATGACCTAATGATAAATTGTAATAATAAATTATAGTTGATAACTTTGGCATGCATAATAAATTATAATTCATAGTTTGAAAGAAAGCTGATTCTCATTTGTCATTACGTGCAATCCTAGAGTAGACATTTTAGAATTATTTTCAGATTCCTCGCCACTCCGTATGGATGGCAGATTGAGTAATTGGTTGCAGAGTAAGTAGCAACAATTATTCAATAGAACCTGTCGACCGAGCTAGCGGGATTTACATTTGTTTGTAATATATCCGAAGACAGTAATCGATAATCAGGAATTCAAGTGTAACCTTTTCCTGGCGCCCAAATTATTTATAAATTGAGAAATTGGTTACGATTTACATTTAGTAATATAGAAGTTTCACTATCGTAGAATGCCCTCTTCTGAATCCATGCTGTTGGTCAGACATCTCCAGCAGCTTCGATAGCTGCAAGTAATCGCGGCTTCAAGAGTCTCTCCAGGATTTTCCCTGCTATGTCTAGCATGCAGAGAGGTCTTATACGCTGATGGCGTGTTCGAGTCGCCTTTTCACTTGCTTACAAGAGCCAGGCGTGAGATTTTCCAGCGAGTGCTAAAAACCCCTGCTTTGAGGCAGGTATTGTAGTGGCGCTGTCGAGCGCTGCGCGGCGACGGAGGGAATCTCAGGGAAATACCCATATTCGGTCTTCATCTGACTCTGCAATGTAGTTTTATGATTTTCGTTTGTGATTGAAAGTACACAAGTTTAGTCAATTATTGACGATATTCAATACATTGTTTATATTTGGAAATTTTGTTTTCATTTGATATTAGGTTTGTTGATTCAAAACGCACATTTGATGAGTTATTTGTGTAAATGTGGACGTTCTGGATGGAAGTCCCTTAGCGTCTCGCGGCAGCTAGTGTAGCTGCAGATGGTCAGCGGTTTGCGAACGTTCTTGTGAATATGAATGTGTGTCGAAGATGTTTCATTATTGCCAAAAATACCAGGGTAGTGAAGTTTTCGAAATAAAATAATTTTATTTGTGTGAAACGTGTCGAAGCAATAGTGCTTGTTACAATGTGCTGGAGTTGAATTTAAGTGTCCAGTGGAAATCAAAGGCAGAACCATGTGCGCGGGAGGTGTATATGTGCGGACACGAGGCATAAAATAATGTAAATAGTGTTTCAACATAGACTTTTATTTAACTTAGTTTTAATTGATTTGAATTGCTTACATTTTTATTATATATTCGTATTTTGAATTTTGGAAATTATATTGCTCTCATTCGATGGCAACCTCCAGTCTGTTGGGGCCACGACTGCCTTATAAGATAGTATATGGAGTTGATGGAGAACAAGTTTAGGATAAATAGGACAGACCTGGACAAATTTATGTGTTTACTTTTTCACCTTACGAAGAAACTTCGTACGAAGAGAAAGTTGTGTAATCGTGCGCAGAGAAACGGAGAAAACTCTTATAGCCGGGCCCTCGTGACGCAAAAGTGGTTATCTCCTCTTTCTAAATTTAGAAAAAGAAATCCTACAACACGTGGTGTAGTAAGAATCTATGTTTTGTGGGCCCTTGATACCGAAAAATCGATTGACGGCAAAACGTCCATCGGTCCGTCTGTGATCAACGCTAGCGCCTAAACCGTTCAGCAGATTTTCTTCAAAATTGATATTCCCCAATCCATCTTAATGAACTCGAGTCTTTGAGAGTTTCAAACGGATATTTTGATTTTTGAGGGTACTTCGTATGAAGCCTCAATAACATTTTCAATTTTTTTTAAAAAACGTCACCAAATAGTTTGATAAAACTTTGTCTTCGGATAGCAGTAGTAAAAAGAACGCTTAAGAGAATGGCGGTGGTTCATTTTCGTTGAAATCACAGATTTTTTTGAAAATTGAAAAAGCGCAATTTTTTGGAGCGTTTTCCTACAACTATAATATTGAAGATAGAGATTTTTTCCTTAATGAAATCTGTTTCAGCCCGGTATACACGGTACAGTTTTCGTGCAGATTGGACGTACAGAAAACGCGCAGTCCAGACTGCACATTTTCTACATGAACATGTTCATAATTTGTCATGCAGAAAGCCTACAGTTTGAGTCTGGACAACACGTTTTCTGTACGTCCAATCTGCCCGAAAACTGTACCGTGTATACCGGACTTTAAGACGAATCTTTTAAATAAGTTCATGTTCAATTTTTCGAAAATATGAGTAGTTTCCGGATAATTTTTTTGCGAATTATAGGCAATTTTTTCTCAAAAAGCGCTCCAATTTTTTTCTTTAAATTTCCCCCTTATATATAATAAGGGACGGTAAAAAATTTGGTACTAGTCCTATTTTCGGTAATTCTTCGTTTTTCTTCTTCGAAAATTCCAAAATGTGAACATTTGAAAACCTAAATTGGAGATTTTTTTTTTGCTTTAAAAAAAGTATGTTGTTAAAAATTCTGCTCTAAAAGTTCATGTAGAATTTGTTGAGAAAACGGACAGATTTCGCTTAAATATTTATGCAATTTCTAAGAAATAATTTCTCAAAACCCGCATGAAATTTTTCCATAAAGTTTCTTCGCGTATGTAACAAAGTATGGTAAATAAACAAGTAGTGTTAATAGCTCAGAATTTCTTGCCATTTATCTCTTTAGTCTGGACTAGCTTTTCGGTTAGACCTTATTTTCTTCCCGGCTGCCTTGTTTTGTAGCCCAAAGGACATTTTTTCACATTTTCTTAATTTTTTGGTTCCCTAATGCTAGAACTGAAACAATTGTCTTTACTAATAGAAGTGTACAGCTCGTGTCCGACCCGGATGGCCAAGGTGGTTAAGGTGTGTACGGATTTAACGAGCGTTTCAGGACAAAAAAAATTAAGGTTCGAATCCCTTGCAAGGATTTTAATTTAATGAATGAGTTATTACAGAAAACTATTGAGGATTCGAGAAACTTTATTGAAAATCATTTGGACCTCTACTTACAAATACAATCAATACAGACAAATAAACCGGACGTGTCTGTGTGTTCTTTTCCAATTTGCAACTTTATTTTTCAACTCTTTTTCTATTTCTAAAATGTATGCCACATCAAATCAATCTTTCTGTGCATCTGTATGAACCAATTTAAGTTAACGTCATACGCAGTTTCAACTTCTTTTTTGACGTAAAATAAATAAATAAGCAATCTATCAACATAGGATTTAAATACAATATATACACTACCCTTGGGACCGACTTAGACATCCTTAACGGCTGGCCAGGAGACGTTGCTCAGGGCATCAACTGATGCCATTGTAGTGCCACTGACCGGGAGGCCCTAGATTCGAGTCTTGACATAGGCAGTATTTTCGTCACGAGCCACATAGCTAAGTTGAGTTCTGTCGCTGTGTAGAGGATAATTCTAATGCCCGACTGCTTTGATCGGTAGTTTTTCGTGGTTTCTGATCAACACCAGATGAATCCTGGAGCAGTACCCTACCAAACGGGCCACGGACCGCGCACGATCTCTTCCCATTCCTTGTCCTATCCTAACCTTTACACGCACGCACTTCAGTGGCGAATGCTCCGACACATCTGTATACCGCCGGTATATCTAGTAATTCGGAAGTGTTTAATAAATATTTCATAAGTATGGTAATCCTCTAAAAAAATTATTGAGATTTTGAAAGCTTTAAAGCAGATGCGAAAAAAATAACAGTTTTGCTAACGAGAGCCAGTCAGAGTGTCCGTAAGCGCTATGAAATGCGTAAGGCCCGCAACAGACTCCACCGAGGAAAGCGTTGCGAGAAATGTGCGACGTGAAATGTGGAAAATCGAAACAAGGGACACTTACCGACCCTCACACACTAGAAAGAGTTTCCTCGTTCGCCTCTGCGGAGGCTAAAAAGCTTCTCGCTCAAGTCGGTCTGCGAGCGAGTTTTCTCAGACACGTTTCTACTCCATTTATTATATGACATTTAGGCCTGCGCTACAGCAGGAAAACATTAAACAGTTCATAGAACTGAGTGGGGATATAATATTTAGCAGTAAAAGACATGAAAAACAACCAGTTTTTTAATTGGTTACTTGAATTTTCTCTTTAAATCGGAATGAACAAGAAAAAACGTGTGTGAAAGATATTCTTACTTTAATGAAACCCGTTCATAATGAGCAATATAAAAATAAAAATTGAAGCAAGAAATTTGAAGGTGTATTTTGAAATAATTTAATTAATTCATTATTTCCTTAATTCGTATTTATTATTTATGAATGAATTTATTAATTGTGAATTTTATTCTGAATTAGTTGATCGTTCACATTTTATTCATAATTCAACCAATGAATACAGTAAAACAGAGGAAGGGAATTATGGACCTCAGTAAAATATGCAATGATTGCACTCCTCCCTTAAAAGTCACATACGTTCCAGTTTTTTACGTTAAATAATGATTTGTATGCAATGCAGAAATGCATTTCTATTTAGGTAATTCGAACTAGTTAAACAGATGTTTTACGATTATGACAGCAAAACAAGGATTTCACGGGTTAAAGTTACACAAAAGCTTTTAATAAAACAAGAAATGGGACTCGCAGGTGATTTCATCGCTAACTGCTGTTCCACTCTCGGCTTGTAGCGCATAAAGGCATTTCCAGACATCGAATAACCTACTTGTAGTGTGTAGACCCAGCCTCACCGTCCTCTTTCCACATTTCTCGCCGCACATTTCTGGCAATGCATCTCTCGGTGTAGTCTGTTGCGGGCCTTAGAGTGATAAGTTTCAAACAGTTCTTAATACTGTCCAGACAAATCGCTAGCGCAGGCGAATGCGCCTCATGCCTGCCGCAATAACCTAAGGCTCCTCATGTGTCAAGAGCACAGAACTCTAAAGGATCAGGTCAAGGGCGGGGAGCATGAGAGAGGATGCCCATCTGGACGGTCGGTATGCACAGCAAAATGTTGCGGTGAACAGTCCTTCTCTGGTCGTTCGTAAGTTTCGCTTTTCTGAAGTTTTTATGAAAATGGAGTGTGTTCATGATCCAGAAGTTAGTAATTTGTGTAATTGTCTAATAGAACAATTATTAAGGACGGAATTTCATAGTATTGTTTTCAGAAAAGCTCTTGACATAATGTTCAGGATTTGCCACTGACACACATGCACCACACCACTACACATGCCGGGAGACCGGTCGGGAGCTTAGAGATTGTCCCGGCTGGGGTTGATGCCCTTCTGGTGGGAGGTACCTGGTTGGGGAAAACCCCGCAAGCCGACGATAGATCGGCGCCGGATTTAGCCATCAACGGGAGGAAGATCACCGCTACCTCCCGAGCAAAAGAACATCTACTACACTTACGGGACTAATGACCTTAGTAGTTGACGCGCTCGGAATCACTATTTATAATGATTGATTATCAACCTAACAGCTGTCAGTCCGTCTGTGGACAACTGTAGTGCCTAAACCGTTCAGCCGATTTTCTCCGAAATTGATATTCCCTGATCGATGTGAACGGGCTGGAGGCTTGGGAGTTTCTAACGGATATTTTGATTGTTGAGTTGTTGGATTTTTACACGAATCGGGCTTTTACCTTTTTATGCCTCTGCCCGAATTCGACCGGCACAGCGCTTGTGTGACGTAGTGCTATGAGTGCCGGCAGATAATTCTGAGGATCTTCGTTCGGGTTTCGGAGCGAGGAAAAAAAATGCTGGTTGAAAACACTTTGGCTGGTTTATGTAGTAGCATAATGTTGCAGAGCATTTAGAAATAACGCGAGAAAGTATGTGGTTTGGTAGCACCACTAGTTTCAATGTTAGTTTCCAAATTGTTTCATGTTAATAATGAAAAAATTAAATTAATGTAATTCAACAGATTCATGTTTGGGTTATCAAGTAAAAGATAAAAAAATTGCATAGTTTGATTGATGCTTGAGTCTCTGACATCTCACTTCTCTTTATATAGAAAGCTATTGAGCAAATTGACTCATGCTAATGTTATGTGAACTGCAATCTCATCTGATGTGCTTTAAAAAACAGGTCTTTGTGAACATTACGTTTATGCAATTCTAACTTATTATGAAAGTATAATAACAATTTCTCAGTTTAACAAAATTCTTATCTGTATATTATATGAAGTACCTCAGAGATACCATGAGAGAAGATAATAGTCATAAATTTGTGAATCAGAGATTTTATTTCAGTGCCCAGTGAAATAAACTTATAAGCTTGCATTTATTAAAAGTAATGAATCCCTTTTCTGTAAGATTATCCCCTGAAATGAAATAAAAAGAAATTAAGAGAACCAAAAGTATACCTTTAAAGCAACAAATGGGAGGATCATGCAAAGATATTGATGTTAAAGTTTCATGGGTTCAAAGTAGTTTTAAGGAAGACTTTATGCACACAAGGTAGTTTTAACATCTTATTACAGAGAAGCTTTTATTTTATTCATCATTCTAACATAAATTAAAGTATGGTAAAGAGAAAAAAAAGCCTAAATAATTTATTAATAAAGCCTCAAATCTTATTATTCTTATTATAGTCTCTATATACTATTTTCCTTACATATCCTTTCATTGTGGGGTCCCTGGGAGCACCAGCAACGTACCAGACATCATCACGAGAAAAAAAGTGCCCTGATGAAACTTGATATCCTGAGAAAATATTTGTTGCATCAATAATCAAATAATGCAGTGGACTTGAGAAATTGAAGAAAAATCTTGGAGAAATCTTTATACTTTCAAGCAGTGATGTTATTTATAGAGATATTAAAGACACTTGAAATTGAACAATATTATACATACCAAAGAGATCAAAATCATTTATTTGTTTGTTTTGATGTGTGTTAATAACTGCTGGTTGTTTTGTACATGACTTCACATTTTCACATTTCACCACAGACCCTAGAACAGAAGTATTCAAAGATAAGTTCTGCTATCGCATGCCACATCTTTCTTAAATGCTTCTATTTTTGCCACATTTTAAGAAAATAGTGTTCGAAAATAATGCACGGGAAAATACAGCAATTAGGTGGCCCAATATGCACAAAATTTTGTATTGAAAATTACCAACCTTTCCAATTGAGAAACCCAGGAGCTCCCAGCAATAGTTGATTACCAGTCTGCAAACAAATATGAGTTAAAAATCTCTAATTATTGTCTGATCTATTCAGTTAATTAATTTTATTTATCATATGGGTTTCTTTGCAGGAACATTGTCACTGGCCCTAGTACCACACTCATATATTTGACCCACGCTTCCTACGAAGGCTAACCCTGGCAGGGGTCTAGAGGACCTTTCTCATGCTTGTGTGCCTTGTTGGGTGTTCCCTGAAACACCTGGGTTTTGATTCCCCATTTATCTGCCAAATATCTGTCCAGTTAACCATATCTGAGCTATCTGGTTGGGAGAATATGAGATCTCATTAGGACAAGAAATTGTCAGAGGAATTTAATTTCACACTGGGCACTTCCCAGGTTTCTTGAACATGCCACAAGCATCAAGTAGCTACTGTGGATTTTCCGCCCTTTGAAAATTCATGCACCGCAGCCAGAATCAAACATGCATCTTGGTGATTCAGAGACAATGTGCTAACCACTCACCTACCAAGGTTCATTAATTAAATAATTTCATGAAAATAATTATAAAAACATACCTTATCACTCCGTGAGAAATGAACTGAAATTCCAGACTGACTCAGTGCATATTTATAGGCACTAGGTTTGGAAGGATCTTGATAGTAAAACCCTTAAAACAAATACGTATTCCACATTCATTAATTCAATAATTAAAGATGAAACACAATTAAATCCAAAATCAACACAGGAAATTTGAATACTAAATATGTGAACATCTAATTCAGGGAGGAGTGAAAATTGATAACCTAATCATTAATGAAAAATGATTTTTGCCAGTATTATGTAGCTAAAGTGATAAGAATTAAAAAGAACCAAGTAGCTTCCAGAATAGCCACCTAATTCCTGAGGATAGAGCTTCTTGAGAAGACCTAGCCCTGCCTTTTGTTTGTGTTGCACAAATCTGATAACTCTAGAGGGGAGTTATTAATTTTTTAAACCCATCTAAATTTTGTTTATGTTGTGTTGTAGTATGTATTGTATATTGTATCCAATGAAAATTATATCTAATGTTTAAAATGCAAGTGGTGTTAACTACTGTAGTTGTTCCTAAAGCAATCAAAAATAAATTTTCAGAAAAAGTAAATGTCCATAAATTACGTAAAACAAATTTGGAGTGTTTTGACTACTCTCTCTCCCCTCTATTACACATGTGTAATGTGCACTTCAATTCCTAAATAATTACGTAATTATTATATATTTACTTATTCACCTCCCTCATTTACAAAAAGGAGAAATAAATCATGTAGCAGTAAAGACAATTGGTATGAATTTTTCTGAGTTAAATATTAAAATTAATTATAGTATATTTAATTATTATTAGTAGTATTTTATTATTAATATTACTTATAGTTATTTTAAATAGTTAAAATCAAAGTCAAAATCAAAATTCAATATTAGTTGGTGATGCTGACAATAAGATAGAAGCACCTAACAATAAGATAAGGAACATTTTTTTAATGAAGTTAGGATGCATAGGCAAGAAAATTTCTCCATTCATATGCATTAGTATTATTGAGAAATTATTAAGTATTATTAAGAAATTATGTAGTTGTTTTTCTCTCTTTACCACACTTTAATTTGTATTAGAATGATGAATAAAATAAAAGCTTCTCTGCAATAGATGTTAAAACTTCCTTGAATTCATAAAACCTTCCTTAAAACTACATTGAACCCGTGAAACTTTAACATCAATATCTTTGCACCATCCTCCCATTTGTTGCTTTAAATGAATATCTTTGGTTCTCTTACTTTCTTTTTATTTCATTTCAGGGGATAATCTTACGGAAAAGAGACTGATTACTTTTAATAAATACAAGCATATAAGTTTATTTTACTTGGCACTGAAATAAAATCTCTGATATGGAAATGTATGACTATTAGCTTCTCTTATATATATCTCTGAGGTATTTCATACAACATATGGACATGAATTTCATTAAACTGATGATTGTACAGACTCAGCAAGACATGAGAAATAAATAAAAACACAATGCAAAGAAGTACAAGCTGTAGAAATGGACGCCCTTCAGAGAAGTTGAAGACTCTCCAAATAAAAACATATCCCAAATGAAGAAATAAAAAAAGGTTCAATTTCTTGGGATACAAAATGTCATACATAGGGGAAATAGATTTACAAGGGAAAATTGAAAGACTAAATTGTATGAATGGAACAATCCTGAGAATCCAGAAAAAGAAAATAAGAAAGGAAACTATGATTAAATTCTATAAGGTATTAAGTATCCCAACTTGTTTGTACGGAAGAGAAAAATGGACAATGACCAAAAAAGATAGCACAAGACTACAAAGTGCTGAAATGAGATTTCTGAAATCAGTAACTGGTTATAAGCTCATGGACAAGAAAATGAATTTAGAAATTCATAAAGAACTTGTTGTATGTAAACTTCAAGAGAAAATTAATTACTACAGAAATTCCTGGATGCAGCACATTGAAAGGATGTAAGACAATCGCCTGTGAGTCATATGAGTCATAGTGAGTGAGTCATATGAGTCCAAAATCTATAGCAGTACCCACCATTTATATGCCATTAACCTTTGGGTGTAAGGCAAGATAATGGTGCTCCAGGGGCATTGACCTCTTGAGGGGAGATTGGCTTAGTGGGTCTGCATTAGGCACATGGGCAGGGTTGGAGTAAATGTGGATCGGTATTGAAATACGTCCTTACATGGATGGTTTGTTGTTGTTGTTGTTGTTGTTGTTGTTGTTGTTGGTGGTGGTGATGGTGGTGGTGGTGGTGGTGGTGGTGTTGGTTTTGAATTGGTTTAGAATTGCTTGAAGAAACAAAGACCTACATTTTCTTGTTACCATTATGTGAAGATTTCTAGATCTATGTCAAATAAATTTGTAAAATTTGTATCTAAAATGTTGTGCTTTACTGACAAAGGAAATAAATGTTCACTATTTGTTGTCTGATTTTTGTTTTCATGTCTAAAGTACAGAAGTTAAGCGATCTTGTCAACTTTCCTTGCGGTGCCGACATTTCTCGTATGGGGGTGATTCACATGATCCACGCAAAATAAATTACTCGGTGGTCTGATTTGATCCCTCTGGTTTTTCCACATAATCACTTTTGCGGAATGCAGTATAGGTGTTGGTAAATGCAGACAGAGAGAGGGAGGGCAGGAGGGAATGTGAGGGAGGGAGAGAGAGCAAGGGAGAGAGAGGGAGAGGGGGAGAGAGAGCAAGGAAGAGAGAGAGAGAGAGAGCAAGGGAGAGAGAGGGAAAGGTGGGCAACCACACCGTCACTGAGAGCTCTTGCTGCCTGTTGTCACAAGAACTCTTGCTCTTGCTGCCTAGTGAGTTTACAAGGGACAGGGACAGCGAAGCAGTCAGCAGCAGTGTGGTGGTGACTGCACAACGTGGTTGATACAGTACCTTGAAACTACATCAAGAACGTCAACGTGATGTACCTGTGCACGTCTCATATGCTACTATATGTTGTCTAATTCACATAATGCTTAAGCCTGAAGATGAGGAAAAAAATTATCCTCGAAACTGTCGCAAGAGAATAAAGGAAAGTGCGTAATAATTCATCTCCATTAGCTGCTCTACGTCTGTTCAAAAAACAAAGGGACCAAGCACAATATAATAATAATAATTTAATTACATAAAAATCATCCATTTCTGCATTGACAAAATTTTTATCAATAAAATATTCCTTAGAAAAAATTATTTTTTAAATATTTCATTAAAAATGCATTAAAATATTATCAACAGTTCCCTGTAACACCATTTTTTATTTGCATCTTCTGACGTCAGATAAAATAAACTTTTATTTTGTTTTACTTGTTTTGATTAGTGCATATTTCTTGTTTTGGAAAAAACTGAGAATCAAGAAAAAAAAGAAACATTTTTTATGAAAAAATTGCTACATTATCTTTACTTTTACATAGCTCTAATTTCATTCTCTTATATTGCTTTTCACCAATTATAGAGATTCGGAGCAGAAGTGGATTCTATGAACTTCAAAAAAAACTTACTTTTATCCTTATCTGTTGAACTAGTAGGTGTCAAAATATTTGAAATTTGTTTTAGGTCATCATTTGACTGAAATGAATAACATGCTCCTGGAATTCCTTTTGGAAAAGAGACATTCATCCATCGATGACCACACACCTGCCATGAAAAAAATTATATTTAAGATTAAAAATGTATATTAGGGATAACTGACCCTATCTTACAATGAATCTTCATTAAATATGGCATGTTGTTTAAATGATGTTAATATTTTGTTCTCCCTATCAAAATACAAAAATTAGAACCACACTTAAATTTGATCAAACCATTCATTAAGCAAGCTGAAAGTAAATGTCTCCCAATTTCCTCTCTAAAATGTTCATAAGACAAGAAGTTTTGCTCTCCAATGATATTTTGAAAGGCTCATATCAATTTAAGTATCAGAGAATCACAAAATGGAGAAAATATGAAAATGTATGTGTTTTTGTTTTCTTGCACTTAATTCGTAAGAAAATAAAGTATTGTAATTGTGCGCAAGAAAACTGAATTTTTAACAGAAGAACTCTTCTTGCTGGGCCCTACTAATGAAAAAGTAGAAAAATCTTGTTCCTGTATTACTTCCTCTAACATGTGTTGTGTTGTCAGAATCCATGTTTTGTGGGTCGTTCATACCTAAAAAACCATTTTTAGCAAAAGACTGTCTCTCTGTCAATCTGACTATCTGTCATCTGTCTGTGGTCAATCTATTCTGATCAGCCAAATTTCCACCAAATTGATATTTCCAGATCAATTTAAATGAACTTGTGGCTCTCTGAATTTGAAATGGAAATTTTTATTTTAGGGTACTTTATATGAAGCCTTAACATTTTCAAAATAAAAAAATGGCTTTAAATTTTCGGATTGAACTTAGCCTTCAAATAGCTTAAAGAATAATTAAGAAAATGGTGCAGGTCTCACTTTTGTTGAAATCCCAGGATTTTTGAAAATTGTGAAAGTTCACTTTCTTTCAGCATCTTTCCACCACTATATTGAAGATTGACCACTAAGATGATCCACCACTAAGATGAAGAGTTTTTTTCCTAAATTAAATCTGTTCTTTAAAGTCAGATCTTGAAATAAGGTCATGTACAATTTTTTGAAATTATGAGTAGTGTTTGTATAATTTTGTGTGAAATATAAGCAATTTAAATAAAATTTTCAACAATTATTTTTTCAAAAATGGCTCCAAATTTTATCTTTAAATTATCTCCTGATATATATCAAATAAAGATTTTAAAAAATTGGTGCTAGTCTCATTTCTGGCATACTCACTGTATTTTCAAAAATTGCAAATATTTTTAAAATCTTAAAAAATGATCCAAAGTTTTTCTTTAAATATTTTCCATGGACAGAATAGGGAATGTTTCAAAGGATGTTTTTCGTTGAACTCTCTGAATTTTCAAAAATTGCAAATTTAAAAATAATGCAAGAAAGTATGTGCTGGATTAGCACCACTAGTTTGATTTAACACATTAGTATCTCAATTACATAGTACAAAAAAGAAAACCAAACCATTGTATTAATTACGAAGTTCTCTAAACATTCTACATTTAATTGTAAATTTAGTGAATTTTAAGAGAATTGTTTATTAATGAGTGTGAGGATAAATGTTTTGTTGTATGTAAAGTTTTAAGTGTATGTAAAGTTTTGAACATCGGCTTTACGGCAACAAATGTTGTTGAAGGTAATTGAGCTACAAAGTATTGAAGTATCAAGTGTTAAAGGTAATTGAGCATTTAGTGTTGCAAGCTTCTGAACCATAAGTGCCACAAAAAGATCAAGTTTACTTATAAAGAGAGTTTAAAGTGAAATGGTGTGCTATATTTTAGGCAATTTAATGAAGAAAGATTAGCATGTTATAGTGTAACGATTAAAGGGGCGTAATTTACAAAATATTAATTACATAATCATTATTTGAGAAAGTCAATGGCATTTTGTTGCACCAATAGTTTTGTTATGGGACAAAGCACGTTTACCACATTTAGAACTGAAATTAGAAACATTTCATAAAAATACCTTAAAAACAAGGGTAATAATCAGAAATAATTTGAATATAATAATTAGCAATTATTATGCATAAGGAGCACTTCTAATATTATTACAGGTAATTTTCTTCACTTACAATGTAAATTTACATTTCAGGTATGTTTAATCAAGCAAATAAGTCAATAAAAATAAATTCATTTCTTCTAAGTGTATTTGGGGTTGGATCTTACTGCTTTTAAAATTTCAGAATCTGATTTGATAGTTGTGTGAAATTCTTTGCACACCATATTTATTGATGAGCATCAGATCATTTTTTTTAGTAATGACACCTTTTTTTTAATTTTATTTTTTGATGAAATTATATTTTGAATGTAGTGATTACGTAGCACTAAGTTGAACAGGGTTAGAATGTTCAGACAAATTTTAAAACGGTAATATCTGTTTACACTTTTCAACAATTTATGGGACAATTAGCTTATGATACAGATCAACCCATTTTTTTTTATAAGATTCAGGTGACAATCTTGGAATCACACCTAGAGTAACTTGTCAAACCTGTTTATGTATTTCTTTGTATAAATTTCTAAGATATGATTATTTAATGTGTTATTCTGTTATTTCTACTGATCCTACAATATTTATGTTTAAGCTCTGAATAAATATATGCTGTCAATGAGAAAAATAAGCAATTGGCTGATAAAATTCTAAAATTTTACATACCACAATTTTTTCTGTTATACCAGGTTCAAAATCCATAGCGATGCCAAACCAAGATTCTCTTGATATAGAGAAACCTTGTTTTGTGGGTGAATTTCCTGTACCACAGTTAAAAAGTAAAAGGTAGAAATAAAAAAAAAATTAACAATATTGTTGGTCACTGTGAAATTTATTTCGATTTATGAAACTGATAATGTATTTTCACTTACCTAATGATAACTGAACCCAAGGTTTGCCAAATTTACAGTGGTAGGCAACACCAGGTTCCTTTATTTTCATCCCCACTGTTGAAAAATTTGCACGTGGTGCTCCTATTTGGATCCTAAATAATGTCAGATTATTTAACTACATAATTATTGTAATATTATATTGCTGTTCATTTCATTCCTCTGAAATTCAGCAACATACCATGTTTTGCTAAGCAATACAGAGTAACCAAAGTAGCTGCTTCTCCCAAAAGGGTTCCGTGAAGGATCTTCGTATATGAATGGAAAGTTAGTATCTACATTATAACCAAAGACCTTAATGTGTAAAAAATATAATAAAGAGATATAGTGCAATATGCTTATTGTCATTGTTTTTCACACTTTAGCTTTCAAGTATTAACTGTTTCTTGAATGTATTCTGTGAGATAATACCACAATGATGGCTTATCACTTATCAGGAAACCACATTACGCACTGTTAACCACATCAGGAAATGTTATTAAGGAAATTCCATCAAGGAAAGGAAAAGTAATAAAAACTCAGATCTAATATTTTCTTATAAAATTTATTTGTATTCTCAACATAATTAAAATATATTTCACAACAATTCCTTTAATAAAAGCACAACCTTGGCAGAAGCTTCTGTAAAAATCTTTAAGGATGAATATAAAAAAACATTTCTTCTGCTGAAAGAATTAACAGGATGTAGGGAAATGGTCATTTTTTAATTTCAATGTACAGCATTATTCATCACAGTAATGGTTTATATTATAGCTATGAAGAAAATCAATTTTTGAATAATTCATAAAAATGAACTGTTATTGAGATCAGTTCTGAAAAAAAAAAAAAAAAAAAAGGGAAAATAAAATATTAAAAATAAAATATAAGCCAATAGTAACATTTTTACTTATGAAATAAATAAATTGTAGTGCAATTATACCTCAGATTCCTTTAAAGCTTTAAGTTCCTCCTTCTTTTCTCTTTTAAAAAATCCAGCCTACAAAAATATAAGATTATTTAACAATTGGCTCATGTTTAATCATCAAACAAATAGGAGATAAAGACATAATGAAAACTTACCTTTGATAATCCTACAACTATAGCTGCAATTAACAAAATTCCAGCAATAATGCAAAGAATTATTATCCACAGAGGAATTGTTTCATCAGTCACTGTTCCAATGGCAAAAGAAGACACTGTTATATCATGATACCTGGAAAAACAATTTTATTCTTACACTTCTTGAACTATCCCACTATATTCTAGTATTCATTTGATACTTACGACATTATATCAGGGCGCTGAGTATTATTGGATTCAATCATTTTAACATGTCCGTGAGTTGAGAATGAGATTATATCTTTGTTTCCTAATATAGGAACTATAAAAAAATTACACAATAAAATACCATTATTAATTAGTGTTAAAGGTGCTTTTCATTACATAAATAATTATTCTTACATAAATTATTTGATTGATATTTTTAACTTCACATTTTTAATGGCTATTTCACTCGTAATAATAGTCAAGGTTTAAAAACCTGTCAAATTTGCTAATTTGACAGTTTGCATTTTATCATCAGGCACATATTTCTAATTAAGTATCAATTGAGTATTATTTCATCATAAGTAATAATCAGTGAATTCCAGTCATTTGACAGAAAAACCTTTTATGAATGTTTTACAGAACACTTAGGTATGACCTTTTAAAAAACTTACCTAGTCTGGAAACATTGAATCTTACTTCAATGTCTATTCTTGCAATTGTATTATTTTTAAATTCAAAGAAATTACACGACCATGTTTTGCACTTCACATTAGATGAAGAACAATTTACATAGAAAGTCCTGTTAGATGGATGAGTATCTGACAAAGAAACACCTCCAGCATTTTTATTTTTTACACTAGATGTATCTTTTTGATAAGTATTTTGACCCATTGCCATATTTCCTTCTACTAGATTGCAAAATATAGATTTTCCATTCTGCTGGGCCTAAAATAAAGAAAAAAAAAGGATTAGATATAAAAGTGAGTTTGTTAGTTATTAAATTATTATTTTGACAGAAATGTTTGCATACAAAACAGTGCAGAATACAGCACATACTTTCTCTATTATTTTAAACTGTTACTATTATAATATTGCATCTTGTATCCTACTAACTTTTCATCCATCTTTAAAAAACTATATAGCAAAAGAAGGATGAGAAATGTGAATTTGCAATTTTCAAGATTTCAGAGATTTTAATCAAAACCAAAATAGAAATACTTCATTCTATTCATGGAAAATGTATTAAAAAAAATGTCCTCTTGGAATCATGAGATTTAAACCCCTGCTTTCAAATTAAAAAGACACAAATTGGGTAATTGGATTAATAGTCCTCACATCACCTATGAGGAAAGAGAAATATTTATAATCAAAAACTTTTGTGATGTTGAGAAACTACAGAATAGATTCTTTGAAGCATTTGTTTCCACAAAATTATTGACATTAAATTATAAAATATACTTCTAAAATAAATACTATATGCAAATTGTTCAGAAAAAATTAAAATTTTGTTTTTACAAATTCAAAAATTTTAAAGAAAAAGGCACTAGATCCAAGAACAATGTGCTCTATCCTTGCAAAGATTTTAAAGAAAACATTTGGAACCATTTTTGAAAAATCTCAATTATGTATATGTGAAAAATTGGCCTGAGTTCATTAAAAGTTATGCAAAATCTATTAACATTTGGGAAAAGGGTACCTGATATGATTTAAACATTTATTGACAAATAGATTGCATTAAGAAAAGTATCTCTATCTTCAATAATGAAGGTGTAAGACAAAAGAAAAAAAAATTGAACATTTATTTTCAAAATTTCTAAGATTTTAATGAAAATAAAACCTGTGCCATTTTTTATGAGCACATTATGGTTTCTTGAAACAAAAAAGAAATTAAAGGGAAAATTTGGAGCCATTTATGAGAAAATGTTGGAAATGTTCTAAGGACTTCATGCACAGTGCCCACAAAAATTAAAAGAAAAATTAATTTGTAGAGCCTCAAACTCAAGCGCCTCAACAGATAGATTGACAGTGATTTTTTGGGGGGTGGGGTGGGGGTGGGGGGTGACATTTTTGTCCATAAAATATAAATTTTTGGCATAATCTTGACATTGTTATTGCAGCATTTCAATACTTTCTCTGTATTTGGATTCAAAAAAAAGGGAAAATGTATATAAATTTTTTCTCCTTGCTAAAATATTGAAGATATCAGACTAAACAAATATTTTTCAGTGCAAGATTTTAATTCTTCTTGATTGATATGAATATAAATGAGTGGGGGATAATGAATATAAAAATACTTCTGAATGGTTGGCTTGTATCAGTACGTTTGAACCAATGCCTTAAACAGGACACCATGCAGAGAAATATGTCTGTTCGCTAAAATGATGAAGAAATAAAGGCAAAAAGGAAAATAGCCTGAATTTCATATGTACATTTAAGGGCAATTTAATATTAAAACTTACTACATCTATTAATTATCCATTATGATACTAATCCACACATGTGAAATGTACAGTAATATTAGTATGTCTCCTTTATTAAAATGAGCTGATATTAGGGAAACTTAAATAATTACACTTGATACCATCACATCATTCATATTTGCAATTTATTGGGGCATAAGCGTCATATTGAAGCCACTCTAGCCAGCTGCACTGGCCCTAGACCGCCTCTAAAATGGAATTGTTATCCAATAAAAATAATAAAGATATAAACCTCAACAGTTGGAGAAGAAAGTTGAATAGATGAACTTGACTCAAGCCATTCTACTGGAATTTGAAAAAATGTTTGAACTTGTCTTAAAGGACTGATGCCCACATTTGATACCTGAAAAAAGTAAAATGATGTCAATGGCAATGGAGAAATAGAGATAATATATTGGGTTACAACAAAAAATAGTCATTTTTAAGTATTTTTTCAAAGTATCAAATTAATGAGATATTTGCAAAAAGGAAAGTAAAGAGATCAGTTTCATATAGGCTTGTAAATAAACTGCTTTGACACATATTAAGCAAGTTAAAAAATTTATAAGTGAACCTAATGTACAGAATTCATTCTGTGATCATTAGGTGTGCCACACAATAAAGTTTTTAAAAACAACAACATATTATTTTTATAAATCTTTAAGAATAATATTAATTTTTATTTCTCTTCTTATTTGTAATAATTTAATACTCAATGAACAAACTACAGAATTGATAGCTGTTGTGTCAACAGTACTAATAATTCCATTTTTAATCTGTTTAGTTCGTCATTAATTTACCTAAAATATTATAGTTGAGTCTTGGAAATTCTTCATAAAAACAATTGTAAATAATTTTAAATGTTTATTTAATGAATTCAAATTCATTTAATTATTTTTGTCAGATGAAATTAAAATTACATCAATAATTTGATCAATTTTTCTAACTGCAATTCCTAATATTTGCAAGAAAAAATATACAACTGAAAGTTCACAAAATGTATTAATTCTTGCTCAATGTTAAACTCTTTTGAGCATTATCCTTTTCATTCAAAATTTTGAGGAGTGTTATATTTTATCAACACATTTGACAGATGAGAAAACATAATTAAGAATTACCTCGTAAACGTGTGTAAAAGCCTTTTCTTTTTTTTCACTTTTACTAAAAAACTCATCTTGAACAGATTTTCTGCAACAAGTCAAGAAGAATATATCAATTTGGATTGCTTGATAAATTTACACAAAATAGCCTTTAAAAATTCAAAACTTACCCTGTTATATTAACATCTGCCATCATAATTAGATTCAATCTTATGTTACAATGATTATTTCTTGGATTTAGATCTTCATAATTGTCTTGAGAGATATTTGCTTTAATTAATAATGATTCTCCTTTCTCTGACATTGTTCTCAGAGTCTCATAAGAAGACAAATCCAAACTTATGTTATCAGATTTCTAACATGAAAAGCGAAGTTAATCAATTTCATTTTAAGAATGTATTTAATAAAAAGTAACACATTAACAATAAACATACACACATACAAATTATGAGTTATTTAATTACCATTTTCCCATCAGCAATAGGTCTAAATCCACAAGTTACTTCCAAACTTCCATTTTTTTTATCCTGGCACATTAGAGACATCTGAGCAAGTTCCACTTGTTCAGGAATATAAATCTTAACTTTTGGAGAGTAAAGAGTATCTCCTTTGTTATGTACATGCATCATCAGCTTCAGATTTGGAGATGATCCAATAATGTAATTGTAGCTCAAAAAGGGTTGTTGGACAGTTCTATTAAAACAATTCAGCAAATGAATGATACAAAGAAAGTAAATATTTTTAATTTATATGATTACCTTTAATGCTATTTACTTTCATGTTTGGAGTAGATTAAATGGATAGATTATTATATCCAGTATAATAAATTTTCCTACTGGAGTTTTATTATATGGCTCATTGTTGTATCTAATGTAATGAAGGGTACTGCCAATGTCAATATAATACCGTAAATTATATAACCATGGAGTTAGAAAATTTGTCAAAATGTTAAAAGACAATTGGATATGATAAAATATATATTATACATAGCTAAATTACCATTATGTTCTCGTTAGAAATTATACACTCGTAGTATTGTACTTGTGAATAATATTCATTAAAACAAAAACAATACATTTAAAAATGTATACAATGAACATTGAATGTTAATTACATACATTATTATTCATGAATTGTACGGATCAAATTATACATTGTTTGCTACATCATCAATAAAAATTTGATTTTATGAATCACATTCTTGAATTCACACTTACATGCCAATTCATCAAGGCATTCAATCCCAGAATATACTGACAAATGAGTTTGAATCTCTTTAAATAAATAAGTTATATACCTTTCATATATAATTGAATAATAAACAGAGAGAAGCATAGGATCCAAAAGACAAAAGAGGTAAAGATTTTGGAATGAAGAAATTTAAGAAGTTATTTGAAACAAAAAGAAAGCCTTTAAGAAATACCTACAGTCACAAGATAAGAGAACTACAAATAATTTAAACAAATGAGAGAAAAAAAGGAGAAAAACAAGAAGAACCAAAGAGAATATTGATGGAATTGTATAAAATCATTGAAGAAAAACATAACAGAATCCCAGAGATGACTTCAAAGTACTATGAATGCTTGGTGCTGAATAAAGAGGCAAATTGATAATGGACCTAACATTGGAGAATGATGGATTAAACATTACACAGCACTATGGAAAATGACAATCATAAGCAAAAAGAAACATGGCCTTAGACATGGAAATTCAACAGGGAAAGGAATAATAGTTGGGAAACTTGTGCTTACTTATGACACCTGAAAATAGTAACACACAACTCTTTAAAAAATGGAAGAAGAGAAATTAAAACAACTTTGGTATATCTCTTCAACAGAATATGGACTGAAGATATAATCTCAACAGAATGACAAACAGATGTGGTAACAATTTGGTAGAAAAAAGAGAACAAAAATGTATTGTAACAATTACAGAGGGATAACACTATAGCAACCACTTCAAAATAACTTGCCAACATTATACATAATAGAATAAATAAATACAATGAAACTTCTCAGGTGAAAAGCTAAGTGACTTAAGAAAGGGTAGAAGCACACAAGATGCCATTACTTAACACAAACAATATTAGATGAGAAAAATTGTATGTTGTTTATGGATTCTAAAAAGGCTCTAGATATGGTGAAAAGGCATAAAATGAGGTAAATCACTTCCTCTTCTTCTTCTGTATATATATCTTCTTATTCTGTATATATATCAACATTACAAAACTTCTCATTACAAAATGAGAACTGAAACAGGGATGTGGACTATCACCCAGCCTCTACAACATACACGGTAATAGTCTTATAAAACAGAGTGGAAAAGTCAACCAAACAAGGGATTCACTTCAATAAGAAACAAACAAATTAAATAACACAGATGATGCACTTTGCAGATGATAAAATAATATTAACCAAGTCAGAAAATAAACTGCAAATTACATCCCATGAATTAAACAAATAGTACAGATATATGACATGAAAATCTATAAGAGAAAATTCAAGTCGATGGCCTTCTAAAACCAATGAAGATTATTGTTAAAGGACAAATAACAAAATGAGCATCAACACTCCAAAATTTGGGCAACAAAATTGAACAAAATTTAAACATTATTGAAAAGCAATAATATAAATGGAGTAATAGAATAAATATACTTTGAAAGGCTAGCATCACTGGCCAAATTGCTTAACTGTGCTCTGTGAAGTCATGGAGGTTAAGCAATTCAAGATATTGTGGTTTCCTGAATAGGTTCTGAGAATCCCGGGTTCTAATGGTGCCAAGCCCCTGATCGATGGGATAAAAGGCAATTAATGACTACGACTGATGATGACTAACTAGATTAAATCAGGATTACTCCACAACATGTTTGATGTCAGTAGATGGCTGTAATATAACAATGTTATGAATTGTAACAGGAAAAGTCATGTCACACTAAATCAAATTTAGAAGCTACAATATCAAGGACATACCAGTGTTATTAAACAGCTCAGAAACCTGAATTCTGAAACAAAAGAGGAAACCAAACACAGGAAGTGGCTTGTAGGAGGTTCCTTAGATATCTCGTCGACTATACTAGACTGGGTCTAGACTATGAAGAAACAAGATGATGGAGGAAGGAAAAGACTTGATAGAACAAGTACAACAAAGAGAGTCAAAAAGAATCAAAGGAAATGACTGGAGCATATTAAAAGAAAGAAAGAAGTAAGATTTGCAAAGGCTAGTATAAAATACATAGCACAAGGGCAGATTGAAATAGGAAATCTGGAAAAAGAAAAGAATCATGTAGGAACACTTATTTAATATTCTTTTCAGGCCTATTGCTGGCCCAGAAAGAGGCCTCAGATCTTTCATCATGCAGTGTGTGATGATGATGATGATGATGAGAAGACATCTTGCAGAAAGTATAAGGAGGGGGAGGGGGGCCAACTAGTATGTCCCCGATCCTGTCGTATTTCTTAGGGTTTGGTTTTCAGTTTCTAAAGCAGGATCCTTGCCAACATTTTCATAATCTTGAGCTTTTTTCCACTTCCTATTGACATTTTTGGCCTTTTAATTAAAATTTTATCCATTTTAGAATTTATAGCGCTTGACTCTCAAACTTGCTAAGTACTACACTACCATTGGTTTGAATTACTTTCCTGGAAGTAACACTTAAACCCAATTTTCTCAAAGTTTTTTTTTCTTTTCTTTTTTCTTCCTTTTTTTTCTTTTCTTTCTTTCTTTTTTTTTCCTTCCAGAAAAACTGGTCTGCCATTCTTTATGAAATTTAACATAGAATCTGAGGTATTTTTGTCAGGGAAGACTCCAATCATTCTGCAATATCATCCTAAACTACCTTTTCACCATCTTATTAAAAAAATATATTTGTCACCACATATCTCTTAAGAATCACTACTAATTTACTTCATACAAATAAATGTATAATTGCAAGATCAAAGAAAATATAATAACCAATAACTTAACATTGTGGCATACATAATGATCAAATGAGTCTATTGATAATAGTGAGAAATATCAAAACAAAATAAAAATTTAATTACTTTAACAGAATATCATTCTGCAGTAGTTGACACTGGAGTTGAGCATCAGACTCACACACACCGTCATCACCACAGTCACGGGCGTAAGGAACATTTATTACATCAGAATGAATCTGTCTTACAACTGGACAGAAATGGCAGAATTTGTCAGCATCTGTATTGTATAAAAGATAATATGGATTATTTCAAGATGTAGATTCAGAATGAAATATCAATCAATAATATCAATAATATAAACTTGTGGATTAATCTATACCTTTATTTGGAGGTGATCCATTCACCCACAATACAATTGATTCTTGTTTTTCCTTATACTTCAATCTCTGGGTCACGCCAATTGTAATATCACTTAAATCATCATATATGGAGTCAGATTCTTTCTGAAAGAAGGAAACTCAAGTTTATTGCTTTACATCTACTTCATATTCATTTGCACTAATATAACATTTTCACACATTTGAAAAATTACCTTTTTTTTAATATTTATTTTCTCACAATGAAAATGTGATTTATTGGCTAAAACAAAACTTTTCTCTGGAATGGGAAGGAAACGATGAAAGTTGGTATCAACATCTATCTCTCTAATAACTTCTGTAAGCATGAAACAGAACTTGTTGAAATAAATGCGTAACAAGATATAATTCAAAAGAAATAAACAATGATTCTTACCAATATTATTTGGCACATTCTCACTGCCTTTATAAAATAAGCACGGTTCCACCATGAAGCTTGTGTGACTCATATTAAATTGCTTGGTGTGACTGCGTATATAAGAATGTAATTCAATGACTGGATAGCTCCTTAATATAACAACATGTTCAGATAAATATGAACCTATAGCCACATCTGAAAGTAAACTTCTTGGTTAATATAAAATAGATTTAAAAAGACAATTTTAATTCACACAAACTATGCTCAAGCCATAAATATCTTCAACTTGTAGTTGTGGCATGGAAGACAAGGACAAAATACCATTAACTCATAATTGTTGAGTGACATGAGATCTTAAAAATAACCAAAAGGCTGGAAACTATATTAAAAAGAATTTAATTTTACAGATATTTCAGCTCGCAGACCTGCCTTATTAAATATTTGGGTCACACCAATTGCAATATTACTTAAATCATGTATGGAAACAAATTCATTGAACATAACCTATAGTTGTCTGAAGAGAGACAATCGCTAGAAAGGTAAGGATGTCTTAAAACTGAACATCATTTGAGATAATGGTGCCTCATGACAAGCTGTGGCAAGTTAATGCTACAACTAAAAAATGTTGCTATTTAAATATATTTGTTATAATATTTTTGTATAATACCCTCCTGACTCATACACTCATCATAATTTTCTTGCCATAACTGCAAATCATATACAATGATCTATGTGTGTTCTGGTGTGGCCAGGTAATCTCTCAGGTATTATAGCCAGCCGTCTCAATGACAAAGCATAGGTGATGAAAACCTCCAGTGGAGAGTGTTCCATGATGTTAGTCAACCCTCTCAAAGTCATGGGTAGGGTATTGGAGCTGTCAGATAGAAGAGCCAAATGACCTTCAGAGTTATTTTACACACGTGGTATTCTCCCCAGTCAGATGAAAACATCCTAGAGAAGGTAGGGAATAAACAAAGACGGCAAACATGAACAAACTCATGAGAAAGCTGCAAACTGAGTGCAGCAAATGTGTTGACATTTCATAAAGAGTAATTTAATAAATTAATTACATTTAAGAGTCAATTTATAATACTAGAAAATATGTTAATACAAATTTCAATTGTGAAACAAGCAAAATTTAAGAACATGTAATGCTTTATGTCATCAGTGATGAAGTGAGTACCATCAGTCCCATCAAATTTTTGGGAATTCTTGGTTGCTTTCCAGTATCTGCAGAGCCTCATAGATGACTGAATTTGATGAGAAAAAACCGCTGGGCAACTCCTCAACTTTTTTGTGTACAACCCCAGTATAATTTTGTGAATCATCAACTGTTGAAGTCATGAGCCTCCATTACTTTGAGGTACTTAAAACCATAAACTCAATACTTTAAACTGATAATGAACAAAGTCCATTAAAGCCAAAATAAGAGAACTTGTCAAAGTTCAAGAATAATTGAGAGAAAGAATATCTAAGATTTATATAAGAATTCTTTCTTTCTTATAGGATTACAGTTAAATTTAGAGGAATGATGGAAAAATCTCTTTAAGAGGAAGGTTTCATTTTCTTAGGAGGAAATCATATTTTCTTTCGAACTCTAAATTTAACTTTCCATGTGATTATTAGATTTCATGTTTATTTTTTAATATTTCTCTAATTCTTAATTTTCTTTAATTCTTTACAAAGCATACCTCTTACTTTTGTCTTCCCTGACTTGCCAAATGTATATTAAGGGCCATCCATAAATTACTTTATACAAATTTGGAGTATTTTGAATACCCCCTCTTCCCCCTATAACTTATCCGTAACACATGCTTTACCCACCCCTTAAATAATTTTGTAATGTTTTCGACAACACCTCCCCTGTAAATGCAAGAAGTGAAAATAAATTATAGCACAGTAAAAACAATTTGTATACATTTTATTTACATTGCTTATTAAAATTTATGATAATGTTGGAATCCGATAGTGATGATGGCTGCACCTAACAATAAGATAGGGGGCAAGTTGTAAGTAAAGCAAGAGCGCATGGGCGAGAAAATTTTTAATCACAAGCTATGCACATGCAGTCTACTGTACCAATTTAAATGGATTCTAGAATATACTAGATATCAGTTTTGAATATTATCTTTGCAGTCTTACAGATTCAATAAAAATAGATGAAAAAATATTTCCATTTATTATAACAATTTACATCTAATAACTTTAATTTATTTAAGTTTTTAAAACAAATTAATTAGTTAATATTTTAATGTTTAGTATAAGACAAAAAAAATCAATGTTACTTAACAATAAACTAAAATCTCCCTATCCCTACGTAACATTGTGTAAAACTGCCTTAAACCCCTTTTCTCCCCTCTTTAGAGTTATGTAATTTATGGATGATCCCTTTTTCAGAGTTCGTTTTGTACACATAATACTGCAATAATTTACACATTTTATATTTTTACCTCTGTTTCTTTCTTTCTTTCTTTCTTTAAGAAAAAGTAATTATTTCATGAACCAGAAGATTTTCAAGTGCTTTTATTTTTAGGCATATTTATAAATTTTCGGCTATTTTATAAAGAACATTTCATTGAAAAAAATATGTAACTCACCAGTGAACTTATTTTCATCAATGTCCGCAGGTCTGGAGATACTTATTCCAAAACCTCTTATCGATTTATGTATATCACTGGCTGCAATTCGCTGACTGGGTTTGGAACTTAAGCCATTTGGAACACCATTGAAAATGTATATCACTCCTGATTCTTCATATGGGGCACCAACAGCAATATCTGCCACATTGAAGAAGAATCTTTCAAAATATCACCGATAACACTGAAAATATTTGGAAATAAAGTGAAAAATTAAGTGAAGGATTACAATAATGATGTTACTCTCTCAGCTCTTAGCTGGATACAAATTATTACTATTTTTATAAACATATTCATAATTAATTTAATTTTCCACTTCTAATTTACTATTCTGTTTAATTTAGAACTGTAAGAAATTTAGAAATTAAAGTATATGAACTGTAAGAAACGATGTTAATAACTCAACATTGAAGAAAAAGAGCTTCCTATAGTATTATTTTATAAGAGTGATTTGAGAATCACCAAACAGCTTAAAAAAATTATCTTTCATTGATGAAGATGCATCAAGAGATATACCTATGAACATTGACCTAATTGAGTAACGAAGAAATTTCACATTTTGTTTTCCAGAACTTCAAATAAGTGATACAAACTTTTCTCACTTATAATTAAACAATCACCATAACCACCACCTCCACCACTATCACCAACAATATCAACAGCAACACTTAAACAGGAGAGCTGACATCATGAAATAGGCATCAAGGAAATGGCCACCTACCATGAAATCTACGTTGCTTTCTGGAACAGCAATTTTTTTGATATTCTAGGTATGTTGTTCTGTGTATACATATGTATTATACTACATTATTGCAGTATTCATGAAGATTGTTTTTGATAAAATATTTAATCTATTGCAGTGATATATGAGAGTATTTAATTTGTTGTTCCTGAGCACTGTGCAAGCTACTTTTTGGAAAATCATTTTGTGTAATTTTGTATGGCAGCATTTTTGCTGTTACTGCTACAAGTCACTAGTAAATTAATACTTTGATTGGAGAGATCCCTTTTCCAGCCAAAGTACAGAGCCATTTAAGAAAAATATGAAATCATTTGATAGGAATTTGTACAATCATGATGTCTGAAATTGTGTTTCAGACCACCTGTTTTCAGTAAGTAGTTATTAAAATTTTAATGTGCACCCGCAACACGCAACATACTAGACAGCAACACCATTGTTCATAACTCAGAAATGATGTGTCCTAGGGCCTTAGATCCTGATTTCTCTTGTCCTTTAGAGATATGAGTTAGGATTTTTATGACCTAATCTATGAAATGAGATCTTTTGGACATTTTATTACATTTTTAGAAGATTCCTATTCAGCAGCACAAGTTGCCAGATGTTGGGTCCAGTGTGTAGCTATTTTCTTTTTCAAAAGAATGATTTTTAAAATGCTTCTGCTATTTTTCGGGTAAAGTCATTTAGTTTTTTCCATCACATTTGAGTAATTCTGCTCTTTTGGGTACTCTAGCTAATTAGAACTCCGTTTCAGCCACCATGGGATAACTTCAATTACATTTCCAGTTAAATTTTCAGATTAACATGTATGGGAACATGTTGGGTAACACTTGAGTGTCACCAATGGAGAGGTGAGTGTTTTAACTCATCACAGTTTCTACACCTTTTTCAGAAGAAACTCATCCATTTTTTGCCAGAATTTGTTTTTTTTTGGAGGGGGGGGTGTTTCAGTGATGACACAGCAGGGCAATATAAAAATAAATAGAATTTTTCAAATACTACGTGTTACCAAAAAGATTTCAGCATTTTGGCAGAATGACTTTTTTTGCTACCAACCCTAGAAATGACCTTGTGCCAATGCAGGAAGTACAGTGATGAGATTAGCCACGTACACTAGTGCCAACGGGACTCATATCTCCACTTCGTTATGTAAAAACTAGTGGTGTACAGAAGCACGTACTTTCTTGTATCATTTCTAATTGCTCTGCTATATTACACTATTACATAAATCTGCAAAAGTGTTTTCAACCAACAATAATTTATATCTGCTCTGAGACCTGAACTCATATTCTTAGAGTTAACTTGCTGCCATCCGTACATGGAAATTTCAGACACTAATTAAGCGAAATCAGCTTATTTTTCTCAAAAAATTGAACATGATCTTTTTTAAAGAGTTGATTATTACAAATGACTTTGTTTAAAGCAAAAATCAATATCTCCAATTTTGTAGTTTTGAAATGTTCACTTTTTGGCATTCGGCAAACGGAACAATAGCCAGAAATGGGACTAGTACCATGTTTTTTACTGTCCCTTATTACATACGATGAGAAGAAATTTGGAGCAGTTCTTGATAAATAAATTGCCTATGTTTCGCGCAAAATTACACAGACACTACTACTCATATTTTCAAAAAATTGAAAATGAATTTATTTAGTGATCCATCCTTAAGGAACAGATTTCATTAAGGAAAAAAACTACCTTCAATATTATAGTTGTAGGAAAATGTCTCAAAAAATTGCGCTTTTTTATTTTCCAAAAATCTGTGATTTCAACGAACATGAGACCACCATAATTCTCTTAAACAATTTTTTCGCTATCCAAAGACAAAGTTTGATCAAAAAAATCGGTTTAGGTGCTAGCACTGACTGTAGGAGATATCTACTTTTTCGTCACAAGGGCCCGGCAATAAGAGTTTTTCTGACAAAAATTCTCCATTTTTCTGCATGCAATTACATAACTTTCTCTTCTTACAAAGAACTTCATAAGGCAAGGAAGTACTGTAATGCTGCAGCAAAAAACGCTGATTTTTCGATGAAAAAACGAATATTGTGGGGACCTGAAACAGAAAAAGTAGATAAATCCTGTTCTAACATGTAGTAAATTACTCGCTCTACTCTTACTCATGTGTACTCATATTTCAGGAATAGTGAGCCCTTGATACCGAAAAAGTGATTTCTAAACCATACGTAGGATTTTTTCCAAAGTGGATATTTCCCAGTTGGTCTGGCTTCACTGAAAGCTCTGCAATTTTGAAAAATATTCATTGATTGGGGGGGGGGGTACTTTACCTGAAGCCCCTTTGACATTTTCAAAATTTTCTCAAAACTTGCTCTAAATTTTTTCTTTCAAATAAAAATGAGTAAAATAAACTATTAAAAATGGCAAAGGCATGATTTTCACTGTTAACTCTGAATCTATGAAAATTACAAAAACCTGAAATTTTTTCGGCATCTTCCTAATACTACAAAATGGAAGATTGAAATTTTTCCTTCAAACGAAATTTGTTCTCCATAATTAGTTCTTTAATTGAGGACATGACCTCAATCTTAAGATCAATAAGCGATCTTGTCCTCTTTCCTTGCGGTGCCAACATTTCTCGTATGGGTGTGATTCACATGATCCACGCAAAATAAATTACTCAGTGGTCTGATGTGATCCCTCTGGTTTTTCCTCATAATCACTTTTGCGGAATGCAGTATAAGTGTTGGTAACTCCAGACAGAGAGAGAGAGAGAGGAAGGGCAGGAGGGAATGTGAGGGAGGGAGAGAGAGCAAGGGAGAGAGAGGGAGAGAGAGAGAGATACATATATAGATATATAAATATTATTACATCAATTTTGAGTATTCTTTTAAAGTTTTGTTAAAATGTGTTTTGTTGTATTATTTTTTTGTATTTTTTTTAAGAAAAAGTTTATTTGAATATATACGTGTTTTGTGGACATTGTGTCTGCATATTGTAAAAAAAATGTAAAAACTTACTTTTTTACAATGTAGGTAGGTAGCCTACATTTTTTATGAGATACAAAGATTTTTTTTAAATATTTTTAAAAATTATTACTTACAATATTTCATTTCTCAACAAAAAGCAAGAAAAAAATTGGTTTTTCTAATTACCTCCTCTACCATCTTGATCAATATCTCCTAAGGAAGCCATGGAAGTACCAAATCGACCACCAATTGAAAATCCAATTTTCTTTTCTTTTTCTTGAAGAAAATACTGCACAGTATATTGATACTGAAAGGTAAATACAAACTATAAGACTTGAAATTTAAAGATGTTAGAAGAAAACAAAAAGTTGTGATATAAATAATTTACCGTGACTGATTTTGTAAACACATAAATGCAGCCTTCATCACCATGAAGAGAAAAAAATGGTGCTCCAATAATTAAATCATCAAATCCATCTCCAGTCACATCAGCAACAGCCAGACTGCTTCCAAAATATTCTCCAAAACTCTGACCTTTTTTCACATCTATAAGTTTTATGTCTTTCTGTCGATTTCCAATACTATAAATTGCAACCTGCATCAAATTACATTATATTTTCAAATTCAAAATAGTACCAATGAAGGAAAATAAGAATATTCAAAGTTTTGATACATATAGTACTAAACATGTTAATACTTAATTTTCAACAATTCATTGTTTAGTAGTCCTGACTAGTAATTGAACCCTGTATCTCTTGGATTATGGCCAGTTGCTCTGATCTCAAAATGAATGGAGCATTTAATTCTTAATATCCACTACAATACAGAACAATATCCATAACAATTTCTACGATTTGTGCACTCTAATTGACATGTAACCAGGAAAGGTAGGGCAAGAGACTAAGTGTAATGTTAGGTATAGGATGGACTTAGTATTAGTAACAAAAGTGTTATCAGTTGGAACAGTGAGATTGTGTTCTGAGCAAGAGGTGCTAGGGGAAATTTAAGAGAAAAGGAAGGACAGTTCTGGAATGGTTTTGAATTAAGAAAGGATGTGTGTCATGGGGGATCCAGCTGTTCATGGAGGGGGATCACATATTTTTGGTTAAATAAGAAACATATATAATTATATTATGTATTATTTTTGTAGTGTATCTATGATACAATACAATATTACTGGTGTATATATATATATATATATATATATATATATATATATATATATATATATATATATATATATATATATATATATATATATATATATATATATATATATATATATATATATATATATATATATATATATATATATATATATATATATATAATATTTCTACAGTTTTTCTTGTTTCTTATTTTTATTTTTCCTGCAATTTTCCTATTTTAATTTTTATTCTCTAGGCCTTTTGGAGGGGGGTGGGGAATGGCCTCCGTGGCTCCTCTGGATATGCCACTGATGTATGTAGACAATAGAGGAGATAAATGTGAGATTGTAAACAGCAAGTTTTGAGGCAGTGAAAGTTTGGGTAATTATCGAGAGTACTTAATAGGGGTATGCTAAACAAATGTATATTCAGTCTTTTGTGCCCAAGTAATTTGTATATCAAACATAGTACCATGAATCTGAATAACAATGTACTAAAACAAGTACGTACCAAACCTTTCAGATCATAAGCACGAGGTGCACCAGCAACATGCAATAATTCTTTTTGAGAAAAAAAGTAACCAGCAGCTACTTGATATCCTATAAAAGAAATACAATTTTGGTAATCTCACTAAAAAAGAAAACAGTTCAGCCTTCCCTTATCCTTTTAAATTCTTCCAGTTTCAAAAGAAATACACTATAAACATGTCTTGAGTCTTTAAAGTTTGAAAGTAATTTCTACTTTCTACAGGATATGAAATTTACAAGTTAATAATGATAATTTAACATAATTAGCAATAGAAATACAGAATTATTAATCATCTTAAATGAAATAATATCTCTTACTCTAATTGTGTTTCGTTAATAAGGGAAGACAACAAGATATATCCAATGCTTTCCTTAGAACATATCATCCTCTACCTAAAGGTGGGGAGAATAATTCATATATTATAATCCTTCAGGGAAATATTTGATACATTTAGTTGATATAGCTTGGCAGCTTCGACATAAAAGCTGTATTTTAGATAATCACTGACATCAGTCTTGCGAGCAGGAAAGTTATTCCAAATTCAAAAGGAATGCTTTTATCAAAATGTCTCGCAAAAACATTCATGCTCAAGTCATTTACTTCTTTCAATAAATGTAATGAGGGATTCTTTTAATCATAATTTAAATAAATGCACATTTGTCTGTAATTGCCTTTTCATATTATTCAAAATAAGTTTGGCAAATTAATTTTTGCTGAAACTATCAAAGAACTATTAAATACTCAAATTACATTTTCACTCTTTCAGATACGTAATATAGAGAAAGTTAAGTAATGATATAGAAAATCAGTGTTTTGAGACTTTGATGAAAGTGTATATTTTTTCAAAATTGTCTTTCACTCTGTGAACACTACTAGCATCTAAATCAGGGTCAGTATCAATGCCCTGGGGGTCGATGGAATTTTAAAGGGGGTCAGTGATGATTAAAGGGTTAATTGAGGGTCTATAGCTAAATATGAACTGGTAATTGATAGGTATAATCAAGATCTCATTTGATTACAAATTAATGATGCTGCCAAAGCACATACATTCTCACAGTAGTCAATGCTCCACAATATTATACTACTACATAAACCAGCAAAAGTGATTTCAACCAGAACTTTTTTTTTTTCACTCCGAGACCCGATCTCAGTTCCTCAGAGTTAACATGTCAGCACTCATATCACTACCCCACACAAAAGCCATATGGATCGAACTCAGGCAGAAGCATAAAAGGGTAAAAACCTGATTCGTGTAAAAAAACAACAACTCAACAATCAAAATATCCCTTAGAAACTCCCAAAGCCTCCAGTCTGTTCAGCTCGATCAGGCATTATCAATTTTGGAGAAAATAAGCTGAACGGTTTAGGAGCCACAGTTGTCCACGGAGGGACTGACATCTGATTGAAAGATTGATTGATAGTGATTCCGGACATGCAAACTCCTAAGGTCGTTAGTCCTGAATGTGTTGTTCATATTTTTGCTCGGGAGATAGCTGTGATCTTCCCGCCCTCGATGGCTAAATGAAGCACCGACCTACCATTGGTTAGCGGAATTTCCCCCAACCAGGTGCCTCCCACCAGAGGGTATTCTCTTAGCCGGGACAAGCTGTAAGCTCCTGGTCTGTCTCCTGGCATGTGTGGTGGTGTGATGCATGTAAATGTAAATAAAGGGAAGATAGGACAAGGAATGGAAGGAAAGGAAGGAAAAGATCGCACACGGTATGTTTGGTGGGGTACTGGCCTGGCATTTGCCTGGTATTGATCAGAGAAACCAAGGAAAGCTACCTATCAAAGCAGCCGACTGGTAGAATTCTTTTCCATACAGCAACAGGACTCAGTCTAGCTATCTGGCTAGTGTCGAAAATACTGCCATTGTCATGACTCAAATCTAGACCCTCCCTGTCAGAGGCATTACAATGACTTACGTTGATGTCCTGAGCCACCTCTCCCGATCAGCCTTAAGGATGTATGTCACTCCCATGGCTGGTGTATATATTGTATTTGAATTTCATGATGATAGATTGATTAGTTTACTTAAGGAGGAAGATATACCTTAAAAACTTAAAAAATTTTATTTTTGAAAACATTTCTTTTTCCTATGCATCAGGAATATTTTGGTGAAAAAAATATCTCGATATCTGCAATATTTTTCAAGTTATGATTTAAAAGGTATGTCGCTGCATCATGTATCTATTAGAGTAGTAAGGTAAGCAAAACTCATGAATCTTACTTCGTCCCTTGTTTTCCAGAATTACCATTTTTAAGACCCACTTCCCTCATAACTCAAAAACTAATCATTTTAATGCTATGAAATTCTTAGGACGCATTTAATCAAGTTTTATCTACAAAACCATCCTAAATCATACACTTTAGATCAATAGTTTTTGTGATAAAAAATTATAAAACTAAAAGAGACTATTAATAATCAATATATTAATTTTGGATTCAAATGAAAAATATTATTTATCCAGATATCTAAATGAAAGAGCATTGTTTTGTACCAGTGAGTATTGCCAATAAATGAAGAAATTTCTAAAAATCTTCAAAATTATTTGAGTTATCATCATACCCAACACTAAGTCAGTGCATGAAAAACTGGTTGAATTTTGATTTTTCAAAAAAATGGCGTATGGTTTTAATGGAGAAAAAAGTGGGAAAATAATACAAATTTAACTGCTGTAAGTTGTCTTCCCCCTTAAATCGGTTCATACAGATGTAGTTGAAAACTTGTTTAAAAGTTCAAAATACAAAAATCACTTGCAGACACTTCCTGTTTATTAAGTATCTTAATTGATTGTATATGTGAGTAGAACTGCTTCAAATGATTTACAATAAAGTTTCTGAAATTCTCAATAGTTTTCTTCACAGCCAGCACTGTGGCAAATAATTATCCCTGAGCGAGGCACAAACCAGCAGCCCTTTGTTCTGAAGCACTGAAACAATACCTGCCATTTAACCACCTCGGCCACGAGGATTGGCACTTTAATAATAATAGTGGAGAGCTTGGTGTTTCTAACATTAGGCAGCCGAAAAATTGACAAAATGTGGAAAAAAATGGCCTTTGGGTAGATAAAGATGGCAACTGAGAAGGCAGATCTTGGCGAAGAAAATAATTTTTTTCTGGTAGAAAACACTTTTGTTTGTTCATGTAGCAACATAATATAATGGAAAAGTTAGCAATGTTGTGAGAAAGTATGTGCTGTTTAGCACAACTACTTTATATTGAGTAATTGTATTTGGGATTAGAATAGCTTCAAATGGTTTTCAAAAATGTTTTTGGAATTCTCAATTATTTTCTGCGGCAACAGATAATTGTGAAAAATAAAATAAATCCCCAACTGAGATACAAACCAATGAACCTTCCCTCCAAAGAGCTTAATCCATACACACCAATTAACCACCTCACCTTCTCAGTGGGTAATGGGATTTACAATTCTATAATAGAAATAAGTGAATGGTGGTTTCAGTTCTAGTTTTTGGCAACCAAAAAATTGAGAAAATGTGAAAAAAATATCCTTCGGGCGGCAAAATATGGCAGCTGGGAAAGGAATCAGGCATAACCCAAAAGCTAGTCTAGATACAAGAGTTTAGAAAACAAAGAAGTGCGAGAAAGTCTGTGCCATTCAATAGCATATTTAGTTTATTTATTTACCATATGTTGTTACATACGAGGAGAAACTTCAATTAAAAAATGTTGTGTGGGTTTTGAGAATATAATGTTTTTAGAAATAGCATAAATTTCAGGCACGAATTAAGCAAAATCAGATTGTTTTTTCAAAAAATTGTACATGACCTTTTTTAAAGAGTAGAATTTTTACAACAGACTTTGAAGCAAAAATCGCTATCTCTAATTTTGTAGTTTTCAAATGTTTACTTTTTGGAAAATTAAAAAACAGAACAATACCCGAAAATGGAACTAGCACCATATTTTTTATCGTCCTTTATTATATCGCAGGAGAAAATTTGGAGCTGTTTTGAGAAAACTTTTTTTTTTAAATTGCATTAACTTTCAGACACATATTAAGCAAAATCAGCTCATTTTCTCAAAAAATTGTACATCTGTTATCTGACCTTTTTTAAAGAGCTGATTCTTTCTAACAGACTTTGTTTAAAGCAAAAATTGCTATCTCCAATTTTGTACTTTTCAAATGTTAACTTTTTGAGAATTTCCAAAAAACAGAACAATAGCTGAAAATGGGACTAGCACGATATTTTTTACCATCCTTTATTACATATCAGGAGAAAAATTTAAGAAAAAATTTGGAATGGTTATTGAGAAAAATAAAATTGCCTATATTTCGCCTGAAATTACATGTAAACTACTCATTTTTGAACGTGAACTTATTGAAAGATCCGGCTTTAAGGAACAGATTTCATTAAGGAAAAAAATATTATAATATATTCAATATTATAGTTGTAGGAAGACGCCCCAAAAAATTACACTTTTTCAATTTTCAAAAAAATCTGTGATGTTAAAGAAAATGAGTCTACCACCATTCTCTTAAGCATTCTTTATGCTAACCAAGGACAAAGTTTGATCTAAAAATTTTCCATAAATAAAGTAGTAATATTAATGTAGTAAGAGAAAGTAAAACTATTAAATCAATTTGGAAATTAATTGTTTTCCGATAGCAACAAAACATGATAATAAATGACAAATCTGCTCTTTTTCTTTTGTAACTGTCATTCATCCTTAGGATCAAAGCCATAACTAGGCTGGTGCAACCAATGCACTGTAACTGTCCTCTGAAGTAAGGACGAATCAACATCGGCAAAGAGTAAAATAAACTGCACTCCATGCTTATTTTTCTCCATTGCATTAGGCCTTTTATTACAAGGCCTACCAATTAGGTTAAAACTCTTAATTTTACATTTATTGCAAATGGGTGCCCCATTTTGACTTTCTGCACTGAGGCATCTAGGTACACATCGCTAAGGATGTTTAGAAAACTCAATACATTATAATTATATGTTCATTATATTCTAGAATGAAAGAAACTTCTCCCTGCAATACGCACTGGATAAATGTTAGTTCCAGTTAAAACATGCTCTACATTTTGTAACTCTTGCCCAACAAAAAATATTAGAAAATCAGAAGCAGAAGCATTCTCAATTATTGAAAATCTAGATACAGTAAAACCCCGCTTTTACGTTCCCGTAATTTACGTTTTCCCGGCATTTACAACATTTTTTTTTTTTTTTTTTTTTTTGGTCCCATCAGTTATCGTACCTTCATAATGCGATATATATCCCGCTTTTACGATAATATAATTTCAATTTTCTGGCAATTTACAACAATCTGCTTGCCACAACACCGTCTAGAAAGCACTCCGCGTTAGGCACAATGGGCAGTCACTGGACTTTCCCATCATCTTGCCGCGTTAAAAATGGTTATAACACGACGCCAGCTGCGTCGATGCCTGCGCATACGAGTGACTTAACGGGCGTGTTGATTAACACTGTATCTTATGCGAAACGACATACGAGCGCTCTTGGCGACGTGAGTTGTTGCTAACGCGCGTCGCTTAGCGGGCGTCGCGTGTTGAAAGCTAGAAAATGCGCTTTATCTCAACATACGTTGTCGCGTCTTGCTTGAGCTGTGAGAACAACGCACGTCGCCAAGAGCGCTCGTTTGCTGTTTCGCATAAGATATTGTCAATCTACGACGCCGTTATGTGACGTGTGCTCAGGCATCGACGCAGCTGACGTCGTCAGCATTAGGTGACGCGCGTCAACGCAACGCTCATGTGACACATGCCTGAGAGCGGTAGCCTCACGATCATTTGTTTATTTTACATCATCCTCCTCCACAATTTCACACTTTCTCATATTAAAACAGACACAGTTTTGTCCCATCCTGTAATGGCTCAAACATCAAAGTATGGGCTTCTCCCTACGTTTTGAACTGTAAATTCCTTTCATGAATACTCTTTCTATTATTTCATAAATAAATAAATTTAAAAAAATATTAGTTGAAAATCAGTACGAATTGCCAAAAACAAATATTTTACTGAGTTTGGGAAAAGTTAACTTCGCATTTTTCTTACAGTAGAAATACTATTTCCCTCCCTTCATTCATCAATGAGTTCCACAGAGTTGCATCGTCAAAGGCTACAAGCAGTGGATTGTGGGGACTCGTGGAAGAGTCGTTGTGACATTGAAAATTCATTAGACTTTGGTATTAATATGTCTTCAATTTCCAATGTTGTTAATTTAGGTCAGATTTCTATTTGACCTTGTAATATTGATTATTACATATCTAATTATACATATTAAAGCATATTATAATCCTTATTGATTGTATCTAAATACATTATACTTATAGTTTCAAAGAAAAAAAGCATTTCCCCTTATTTACATTTCCCACAATTTACACCATTTTCCCTAGGGTCCCATGGAAAGTGTAAAAGAGGGGTTTTACCGTATTTACAAAAATATTGGTGTACGAAATCACTATCTTTAAGACATTTACATGCAAATCCTTGTGTCATGATTGTGTATGATATGTTATGCAGACTAACAAAAGGGGGTCAAAGGAGCCAACAATTCATCTGAAAGGGGTTGATGAACAGAAAAGGTTGGGAATCCTTGATCGAAATCCTACACAAGATGTATATTTCTCAATTGATCTGGATGAATTTGATGCCCAAAATTTGAAACAGATCTTTTAATATTCTGAGGTATCTTCTTCTATTGACATCCATAAAAAATTTTGAAAGTATTCTCCAAAATGTCTCTAAACTGTCTCCAAACATTTTCTTGGAAGTTTTTCCTTGAATAGTCAAGTACATTTGGAATAGGTCGAATTTTCATTTAAAGCTCTGAACTTTCTAATATTGTAAATGAAGTGTCCTACATCCTTATTATCAAAGTCAGAGCTTCTTTTTATTTCTATCCTATTCATAAAGATTAAATATTTATGAATAGGATAGAAAAAAAATCACTTCATTTATGCAGTTTTTAAAAATATTAGTAGTTTTTATGTAATTTTGAGTCAAATTGTGGCAATTTTCCAAAAATTGCTCCAAAGTTGTTTAAAATGTTTGTAACAATAGAAAAAATACACTGAATTCTATGGTACAACTACAATTTTCATTAAAGCTTTTGAATTTTCAACAAATAAACATTCACATATTTCCCAAATCTCTCTTACCTTGTTAATATTTACAGTTTTGGTGTATTAATGGTTTAATACTATTTTAGATAAAAAATCTTTAAATGGTCTCTACTTAAGCTTCTTAATAATCCAGAAGTTTTAAAGAAAAGGGAAGCATCGGGCACATTTTCAATATATACATAATGGGGCACATTTTCAAAATATTTAAACATTTTCTCAAAAATGACTCCAAATTTTTCCAGATAAGTTTCACATAAAAGAAGGTTTTGCTCTTTTCAAATATTCCATTACACTTATTTCATTTTAATCATTTAAGTACCAAGAAATTGAGAAAATGTGAAAAATGTATGGGCATTCTCACAAACCTTGATAAAAATTTTATAGGAAAGCTCAAAATACTTCAAAAAAGAACATTTAAGATTGAAAAAATTGATAAAATCAATATTAAAAATATTACAGGAAAGAAAACTAAATTAATGTGTTAATTGAAATTTATTAAATAATATATTCTATATTTTTCTTTATAATTTGGAGAAATTTGTTTTCTTAACAAGTGCATAAATAAATGTTTGTAAAGAATTTTTGAATGTAGTTGTCAGTCTTAACAATGAATGTTTTTTGAATATCATTAAGATCTACAGATTTAGCTTTTCTAAGCTTTTAGCCCTGCATGCAACTGTACAGTACTACTTTAAGTTACAGCTCTGGTAGATCTTTACTTTCCTGATCGCAGGAGCGATCCTTAAAAATGAATAACTGACTCGTGGCCCGCGCCACTCCTCAGCGAGCCTCCCGCACACAGCAGACAGCTCCGGCGACCTCTTGTCACCCGTGGATATAGTCCACAACGGCGTCCCAACACATGGTTTGCCGCACGAGCCTAGCTCGGCTCCGCACCGCCCTGGGCGCAAGTTTTTGTGCGTTCGCACGAGGGTTCCCTCTCAGCTCAACAAACCCCACCCCCGCGCTCTGCGTCCGCTCTTATATAGCCCCCACCCACGTGACCTGAAACGTCACTGGGTTTTGCACACGGCCCACACTGACCGCTTTGCCAGGCATTTTTGGACATCCATTTCCCTGGATTCCAAGAATTTGACACGCGGCACGCGGCAAAAATGCGCTGTCCCGTACTTTGGGCATCCCTTTCCCTAGCTCTTAGAATTTCCCAGAATACCTCGGCGTGTCACATCCTGCCTGGCCCCTGGCGTCTAATCCTCTGCCGCCGCCCTTTGTGGCGGTTGCTAACTGTAGTCCTACAATACGTTACACAACAAAAAGTTCTGCATAACTTATGTAGTGACTTTCAGAAGACACTAGCAAATAGTCAAGATATTATGTGTTTCAAATAGAGTTATGCACAAGTCATAAAGAGAGTTATGCACAAGATAATTGAAATATGAGAAAGTAATTTGCATTATTGTTATATCATTTTATGTAACTGTCACAAATAATAACTGAAAGTCTGTGCTAAATTGTAGTTCTATTTTCTTATTATTCTGATTTCATTAAGTTTTTAACATAAGCGAAAATGTTAAATGTTAAAAACTTAATGAACTTTCAAAAGTACAAACCAGTGTAAGCCAATTGAGATAGGAAGTACCAAAATTCACAAAGTGCCTTCAATAAGAAATAAGTTATTAAACTCACCAAAGTAGTTAAATTGATCAATGTCACTGAAAATAAACTCGTCAATGAAACCAATTTTTGTATAAGGTCCAAATTCTGTTCTGGAAATATCACGTCTCCTTCTGGATGCAATTTGTTTTATTGGTTCCCTGGCATATTCCACAACACCACCTTTAACAAAAGTATTTGTCATTTGAAAGAAAAATATTTGGAATATTCTTATCCATTCTGGTTTAAATCTTGTTAGCTTTTACCTGACCAATATCTTCCAGCTCCTGGAGCACCAATCAATAATGAAATACTCTCCTTGAAACAGAAAGAGATATTATATCATTGACAGATCTCAAATTACAAAATATATATAGGCTACTAGTTAAGGTAGTGTTGGAATCCCAGACAAAGCACCGGAAATCACTGACCATTCTAATAGATGAAAATCACAAACATACAACTAATAAGAAGATGAAATGCCACTTAACATATTTCTAGTTCTTAAATTGTACAGGTGAACAAAGTCGATGATTCTGAATGAATACCCTAAAGGTAGGAAATTTTTAGTTGAATAGTAAATGAAAAAAATTATGAATCAATGCTCAAACAAGAGATCTCATAAGAAGTATTACTTCAAGTAAAGAAGTTTTATAAAAGTAGAAGGAGAAAGCCATAAAATATTTCAAAATAAGAGAATTGTCAAATGAGAGTGCAATATTTATTTGTCTTAATAACAAAAGATTTTTTTTGAAGATATGCACATATTATGACCCATCTACACTCACATTTGCTTGGGAATTATTTTACATATGGAGGATGCTCCTTCAGAAAGGTCACACAGGCACCACTGTAAATAATAGGCACAGGCACAGGCACAGGCACAGGCACTACTGATGATTTTTATTATGCCACATAAGAATACATTGAAAGTTTCATACTTCTCTAATACTCAGAATTTGGAATATTTAATAAATGCATTGATAACTTACTCTTGTATTGCACAGATTTTTTATGAATTGTAATGCATAATTGTAAGATTTAATGGGACGCAGTCCTGAATACACTCACTTCGAGTATTCAAAAAAATCAACTACAAGTGCCAGGATACTCGTGGGTACTGTTCACTGCGGGTCACTCTCTCTTGCACACAACACACATGTCTGACCACCTCTATGTCTTCACCGGAACCGCCTTTTCCCTCCAAACCCTCCTTTGGCGTCCCTTGCTTAGGGTGCCACCTATCGGCTACCATTGCTACTATTTATACCTAAACCTAAACTACCCTATCTTAAAGCTACTATTTACAGGCACTCCACACTTTCACAACACTAAACCCTCTCACTACCATTCCCACATAATTTTTCCTAATTCAGCACTGATGAATAATTTTTTTATGACTTTGTACTTTTTCATCTACTTTGGCTACGTAAAGTGAAACTTACAATTGTGATCAATTTCATAATAAGTATTATCAGAACATTAACAGAGATCTATTATTCCTTGACTCACTATTAATTGTCATAAGAAGTAGGCTATTATCATTAGATTCATAATAAGTATTATTAGATCACAAGTGATATAATAACCTGTATCCTGCTATTAACTACTATCAACATCAGTCTGTCACAATTTGCAGAATGAATAGTCAAATTAATACTCAAAAATATTGTAAGCATGCAGTACATAGACATTTTTAGAAAGTACCTTGTATGATATTCATATCATAATGCATAACAATAACAAAGTTTGTCTTTGAATGACTTATGAACACAGATTGGCCATTATTGATTTGTGTTTGAAGAAACTTGATTTTTTTCTTTGAAATTTTTATTCTTCAAAAGAATGGCATTGAATTCATGTAGAAAAAATGTCTTAATACTCTTTACACATTTTCACTTGCATTTCAATTTTTAATAATATACCAAATTATGTAAGGAGATTAAAGGTTTTACATGCGGAGGACAAAGGAAGTATAAACAATAGAAAATTTAATACTAACAACAAGGACTTTCCAATTAGAAATTAAGCATTATTAAGAAATGGAATGAAAATCTTGTAAGAATACCTGAACTATAACCAATGAATTTTTAAACCCTTAAAAATAAATAAATGAATTTATTCAAAACAGTAGAATTACCTCTGATTGTGGTGCAATGTAAACTGACATCCCAATTTGACTTTTGTGGTAAATTCCATAATCTGAAAAAGACAAATAATCAGAGAAAAGATTTACTAGAAATAATTGTGTAATGTGACTTCAGTGATTAAAAAAATTCTGTATTAGGTGGTGTTAACAAAAGGCTTCGTTCTTACCTATTACCAACTTAATAAATTTGAGTTAAGTTCCATTGTATATTGCTGTTGTTATTGATTGTGTTATATGATCTGTTGTATATTGCTTATGTTATTATGCTACGAGTGTTTGCTTGAAAAATCACTAGGAATTTTTAAAAAATAAAAAAAGTTTATTTAATTCATTTGTTTCCGATGATTTCTTTTAGCACAAATAAAGTTATAAAAAAACATTGTGCCCAAAATTTTGTTCCTCATTAATTGGTAATGGGTTCCAATATAAACACATTTCACTGTTTCAACAACCTGCTCCCAAATAGGGGTTACATTTAATTTTTTTTTTTTTTGCCGTTTTTCTACTTTAACATACAATATTTGGATAGTTGGTAAATTATAGATTTTGGCCCAATCAATTATTCTGTTGATTGCAACAAAATAATTAAATTTACTAATAAAATTGTTAATTTGCTTAGTTATTTACTGTTAAAAATTAATTTGATCATTTTCAGTGTAGTTAAGTTTAAATCTGCGATTTGGTCATGTTAGTTAAAGAACAAACCAATAGAGTTCATCCAAACATGTTCAATATATCTTTCCTTGTGTATGCATTACAGTGTGGTTATACTCATTATACTGTAGCAATCAAAAGTGTTGTTCTGTATTAGAAAAAAATATTATATCTGTTAAAAAATTAGTGTAATTATTAGAAACCTCTGGCCCACATTCATTAATGCACCATCTGATTTACAGCCATAGTGGCTAGTGGGTACTTTTTCTCTGATTTAATAAAGCTCTGTCAATCCCAGTAGAATAATGGGAGACCAAAGAACCTATGCAGGAACCCAAGTATTGAGCTCCCACATCGTCTAATTCTCATTTAAAACTTCATTTTCAATTTCATTATGATCTGCACCTCTATTCATCATATTTGTGATTCATTGATCGGATATTTCCGTGACACATTGGTTAAACTGATTGAATAAAACAATTTTGTTTGTACTTTATCACTCCTCGCCCAAAGAACAAATAAACAGATATACATAAAAATTACAGTGGCAGATTCAAGGGAGGGGTTGGCTTGTCCAAAGCCAACTTTTTGTAATTTTACTAAAATTATTCAAAATAATTATCATATATAGGTCTATCACATCCTGAGCAGTATTCTTGTAATGAATAAATGTGTATATATATATATATTTGTTTATTTGAAGCTTCCAATAAAAAAATATTTCTTCAATAATATTTACAAAGAATCCAAACTAAATCACCCCCAAAATCCACCTCTGCATAACAAAGACACTCACATGTAACATAACATACACCAAAACATACAATATAACATGTCATATAACATACACAAAGAAACTCACATGTAATGCCATTGTATGTTTTACCATCTCTATCGTAGACTTCTGAAGGTAAGGTATATTTGAACTTCGGAACAGATTCTGTTTCATACATAGAGATATAGCATATGCCAGACATAGCAAACAAATTAAATGTTCTGTTCGAGTGTTTTGGGCCCAAGTTCTGCTGATTCTTCCATCGATGACCACACACCTATCATAGACAATCATTGGATTAAAGCAAATTAAGAAGAATTGACAAAACTACAGAAAGGATAAATTCTCACCACCACTTTGCCTTGTGAGCCATGTTCCATAGCCATTGCACCACCAATCCAAGAGAAGTTTTTCAAGTCCTTTACTGAGGGATTATCATCTCGAAGTCGATTAACTATTAAAAATACAAGAAATTAAGCCATTTGAAAAGTATTGTAATTTGTTATTATATTTTAATACAAGCTCAATCACTCATAACACTTTATTTTAAAAAATTAATATTTATTATTTGGTAAGGGATATTTGAAGTATAATGAAAACTTATAATATATAAAATCAAATTTTCAATAGAATGTTAGAGTAAAGTGCTTCTTGTTTTTATAATGTAATTATTTGTTGATGAAGTTGGTCATTTAAAATAATTGTTTAAATCTTCCAATAAATAATACAAGTCATGTCTGAATTTTGAAGAAGTGGCCATACAGCAAAAGCAAAGCATAATTTAGATATAAAAATGTACATTAGTCTCACCATTTCTATCCAGTTCTACTTCTGTACAAGCTCCAAATATTGTGCATCGATAGGCTACGCCTGGTTCCATTACTCTGCTTCCTAAAATAGTGGAATTAGCCCTAGGAGCTCCTATTTGAATCCTACAAAATTTATTAATTCTACTATTAGTAAAAATAAAATAATTTTGATTTCGCACAGTAACATTCCTTATAAGAGAATTGTAGCTTTCTTATTACAAATATTTAAGAAGAACAAAACTTACCAATTTTTATTTAGAAGAAGAGAAAATCCAAAATAACTATTTCGCCCTGGCAAGCTTTCCAATGGTCTACTATAGACTATTGGAAATTCTGTGCCTATATTGAAACATTCTATACAGAATCTCCCATACAGAAGCACAGTTACAAGAAACACCAGTTTCATGTTCAAGAAGACAAATTTTGAATTGCAAAAATTGAAACACATTTTCTCTCAGAGCAGTAGCACAAGGTGGAGACACTCTATTGAAGGAAAGGTAATATGACAACATTTCCTGTCACACCCTTCTCCAAGAATACTTCCTGTGAGTAATCACTCAAGGATAGAGGGGAGAAGAGTCAAGTAGTGGGGGGAAAAGATTAAGAAATCAGAGCATTTTCAGTTTTCACATTAAAGATTTGCATCCAAAACGTTTCATAATGATTTAATGTATGTTTTACACACATATTCTCTCGCAAGTCACAAAATATGCTCTTAATACACTTTCTTTTGCTGTAAACATTATTCTGTCAAAGTAGACTTTTTACAAAAAGTCACATATACCCAATTAGCAGGGGGCAAGGAATACAGTGCTCCCACTATTCATTAAAATTGCGAATTGACTCTATTGAAATTACAATAATTGTCACAGATGCGGCGTCTCAAATCTCCCTCTTTTCAGAACCATTTTTACTTTTTTGTATACGTACGTATTATAGGGAGTAGAGAAAGTTATGAAATGCTGCGAAAAATTGATTTCGAGATTTTAACAGGAATACACATTTTGGGGCCCCCTCGTGCCAAAAAGTCGCTATTTTTAATTTCTCGCGTAGCGAAAGAAAAGTATTCTAATGCTGCGCGGAAAAAAATCCAGCGATTTTTCGATAGAAAAACTCGTAATGCCGGGCGCTGGTGACGAAAAAGTGGATGAATCTTGTTCCTACATGCAGTAAATTACTTCCTCTAACACATGGTGTGGCCAGAATCAATTTCTGTGGGTCCTTAACAACGAAAAATATATTGACAGCAAAACGTCTGACTCTCTTTAGCCCACTACGATCCATGCAATAACCTAAACCTTTCAGACGATTATCTCCAAAATTGATATTCCCAGACCGATTTAAACGAACTCCAGGTCCTGCTAATTTGAAACAAATATTTTGATTTTTAGTGGTACTTTAATGAAGCCTCACGAACGTATTAAAAATGTTCTCAAAAACCCTTCCAATTTTTTTGTTAAAAAAAGAAGATAGCGGATTTTCGAATAGCGTGAAGAACTTTTAAAAGAATGGCTCGGGTCTAATTTTGGTTGAAATATTTTATTTTAATTGCAAAAGTTAAATTTTTTAGGCGTCTTCCTATAACTACAATAATTTTTCTTAATCCTACGTTAGGCGCGCGTGGGTCTAAGAGACCAATTGCGTTTTAAGAACTCAAAATCTCGCTGAGTTGATGATGTTCACATACTGTAAACATCCCTTGTTCAATTCGCCCTCCGGTGATAAGGTTGCTACCAGATAAACCGGCGGGCGATAGATTACGTGGCGCCTCCTCTAGCACGCGACGCATGGTATTGCAGAATCACGCGCGCCTCATGGCGACTAAATGAAATAAGTTCACTAAACATATATTTTTTAACTAAGGAGAAGGTCGACCTTTCGAAAATACGAGTATTTTCACGTAATTTTGCGTAAAACAGGACTTTTTAATTATTTTATCAAAAACGGCTTAAACGTACAGAAGATTTTCTTCAAAATTGTTATACCCCAATCGACCTGGACTAACGCAAGGCCCTGCGAAATTAAAGTGGATATTTTGATTTTTGAGGGTACCTGATATGAAGCCCCAGCATTTTCAAAGTTTTCTCAAATATTACTCAAAATTTTTGGATTAAACTATGTACTCTAGTAGTGTGGAGAACTCGTAAAGAGATGGTGCGGGTCTCATTTTTGTTAAATTCCTTAATTTTTTTTAAATTGCAAATGTTAAAAAATATTTGCCGTCTTCCTACAACTACAATAATGAAGATAATTTTTTTCCTTAATGAAATCTGTTCATCAAAAACATCTTCAAATAAGGTCATTTTCCATTTTTCGAAAATATGAGTGGTTTTTTTAGTAATTTTGCGCGAAACAAGGGCAAATTTTAAACAATTATTTTTTCAAAAGCGGCTTCAATTTTTTTTCTTTAAATACAGGTGTTTTCCTCCTATGTAGCAAAGAACGGCAAAGAAATTGGAGCTGGGCCCATTTTCGGCGACCTCTCTGAATTTTCGAAAATTGCAAACAACCAAAAATTAACAATTCAAAAGTACAAAATAAATAATAGTTTCTTTTTTAAATGAAATCTCTTCTAAGTAAACGGTTCTCTAAAAAAGATAATACACATTTTGTGAGTAGTTTTGTCTAAATTTGATTTTGTCGAATTTGTGAATTTGAATTTCCCAGAATTTTTCAGATTGGAATGAATAATGACATGCCTGCGACACGGTATTTAAAATTCTGAGAATTCCTTATTTTTATTGGGAGATGCTTTAGCTATGTAGTATGAAACGCAGTTTTAATTAACTAATTTGTGTTGATATATTAGCTTTAAAATAATGATTTTTCACAGTTAATGTTCTACAATTGTAATGAGTTTTACAAGTGATGAGTGATAAATGATGTGCAGGGGCGGATTTATACAGGTCGCCACTCTGGGCTCCAATAATTTTGCCGCCCATTAACAATTTATATTATTTATAAAAAAAGATATTATGATTTTTGTGATACTGATACCCCTATACTGTCTTCTTGCCCTGATGCCCTTTCAGCGTCGGGCTAGCCATTTGACATATCCTTTTTACTTTCTTGTATACGTACGTATGTATATACGGAGTAGTATACGTAGTATAAAGGAAGTTATGTAACGCTGGACGAAAAAACGGCGGATTTTCGGCGGAAAAAATCATTGCCGGGCTCTGGTAACGAAAAAGTGCATAAAACCAGTTGCTAAATTAAGAGAAAAACATCCTCTAACACGTGGTGTAGCCAGAATCCCTATTTCATGGGTCCTTGATGAAAAAAAAAAAAAAAGAAAGCAAAACGTCCGTCCGTCCATCCGTCCGTCCGTCAACAACACGAGCGTCTGAACTATGCATAGGATTTTTACCAAATTGAAGAAACCTCTGTCCATTTGGCCTTAGTCGAAGCTCTGCTATTTTGAAAAACATCCATTAACTTTTGGGGGTACTTTACATCAAGCTCCCAGTAAATTTTCAAAATTTCCTCAAAAACCTCTCCAAATTTTTTCTTTAAATTTCTTGTAAGAATAGAGTAAAATACACTTATAACGGTCGCATATGTCCGATTTTCACGGCTTCACTCTGATTTTTCGAAAATTGTAAAATTTTGAATTTTTTCGGCGTCTTCCTACAAGTATAAAATTGAAGACAGAGATTTTTCCTTCCAATGAAATTTGCTGTTCACAAATAGTTCTTTCATTAAGGTCATGTAGATTTTTTTGAAAATTTTAATAGTTTTCATGTAATAGGGGGATTAATATTTGCAATTTCAAAAAATTACAAAAAATCAGATTTTCTCAAAAACGGCTTAAAATTTTTCAAACATTTTGGTAAGATTAGTGTCAAACGAACTCAATACGATGACATAAACGTCACACTGCTCTATTCTTTTGTTTATTTCAAAAATTACAAAAATGTAATTTTTTTAGTTGTTTCTCACGTCGGTAATATTTACATTAGAGACGATTTCTTCACAGTATTAGATTTATGAGTACATGTGCTTTAAGTAATGTCAAATAAAGTTTCTCGAAAACTCGACAGTTTTCTGTAAAATAGAACTCAAATATCCGTATTTTCAGAAACGCTCAAACGCCATTTTCTAAAAAATGGCCCCAATTTTTTTCTTCAAATTTTCCCAATGGATATTGCTAATTGCACAGTTTAATATGACGTATAGTTGATTTTGGTGTATTCTTTTTTTTCAAAAGTTTCACAAATGTAATTTTTTTTAATCTCTTACGAAGTTAACACGCACATTTCAATCGATTTGTATACTTTATTACTAGGGAACGGAATTTCGCGTAAATACATATTTTTACAGAAACAAGATACCCACATCCAATAAAATGTTTTAGAGTTTACAAGACATTTTGAATGAATTGGAACCATTTTTATTTTACATGTTTTTACATATTTTGCTATTATCACATATTTTCACATATTTTATCTAAAACTACATATTTTTTTACATTTTAATGTATTTAAACTTTTGAAAAGGGACATTTCAGATGTGACTTAGTAATTTATGTTACTAGAATCAAATTTCTTAAAAAGCAATGTAATGCTACCGCGCTTCTATTTTATTTTATTTTTTATTTAATTAATTTATTTATTTTATTTATTTTACGTCAAAAAAACAGTTAAAAACTGCGTATGACGTGCTATGGGGAAAAGTGAATTGTGTGCACATTTTCAAAATTCTGTGATCCCTACACTAAGTCATATACTACTTAAATTTTGAATTTTGAAATTTAAGTAGTATATGACTTCTATGATTTGAGGTCCTTCGCCAGTAATTCACAAACTTACCCTCCCCTTCTCCCTGCTTCTTAGAATCAAGGATGAGCGGGTGTTTGTGAGGCAGAAATAATTCAGCCATGGCCTTGATAGTTTCACAGAGCCAATGCGTAACTCGGTCGAAAACTAACAAATATTTTTAGAAGTCATTGTCGTATCAAGTTCTGGGATCTGGTGGGGTGGGGGTCCTTTAACCCTCCTCCCTCTCTGGAATCCATCACTGGCTACACGGAATTACAGTTAACTTGAGCTAGTTATTTCCACCATGATTGCCACCAGTCACTCATATTTCACTGTTACGACCTTTTTTTATAAACATAGTATGTGCTTCTTGAGTAGCAGTACTACTCCTAGTAATAAGATGTACAAGGAACATCGGCTAACATCCTCGAAATGTTAGTTTTTTGGTTTTATGACATATTATAAATAACTTTTGGCAATAAAAGCAAATAAACCGAAAGTACTGTTTCATCAAAGCAATTTTCACTGCATGGTGGCCACCGATCTGGGTTTTTAGAATTCAAGTTTGTTTCCCGGTTTTCCAGGTCTGAGTATATAAATTTTTCAGGTTCTGCTTCGCACATTACAAAACTTTTTTCTACGCATTTCTTAACCGAACTACGTTGCTCACGCACTTTTTTCTCGCAACGCAGTACTAGAGTATATAATTTTGTACAAAAACGAGCATTAAAGAAATCTAGGATTATTTCTATGAAATGTATGTTACTATTCAGAGGCCTGAAATGTTTAAGAAAGTATTTTTTAGCCGGAAAGTCGACTAATGCCAACACAGGATTTGAAGTATAGTATTCCTTCCATAGTTTACCGTGAACAATTTTCAACAAACAAGAAATAATATTTTTTCAAGATGGCGGCCGTCCATAGTACTAAACCTCACGAATTTAGAGAATAACTGTAGATTACCTGACGTACATATTCTATTTTCAAGATTACTTAAATAGATGCTGATTTTCTTTCGATTAATTACACGGAAAATGGGAAAAGTACGCTTCATAAAACTGTAAGATTTCCATATTTAATACTACTTCGGAATTAATTAATCTTCATATTTAGTTGAATCATCCCAGATTTCTTAATTTATGGAAATTTTAAAATCACATAATCGACTTTGCAATAAAACAATTTTAAAAGTATGTCCAATAGTAGTATTTAGGATCATAACAGTTATCACATCAATTTAAATTAATTTACGTTATGTTTTTCCGGTTATGTTTTTCAACAAGGATTATTTTTTCATACTTAACACAGTTTCTCTGGAAAGATAAAATTTAATCTGATCTTATCTCTGTCGAAAGCTGCAATATATTCAGAGAATCCCCAAATCTTAAGTAGATCCGAGACACTATTTATTACGTGTGCCATTATGTTAAAGTAAAACTATAATATATACAGTAAATACAATTATTCGTGAGGTCAAACTTACTAAACAGGCTTTGGTTTCGTTTAGTATATCAGACAATTCAAAATCGTAAGTGAATGTACAAATTGAATGTTCACTTTTACTATGCGTGTTTCGTAGATAAAACTATTCTGTGATTTTTACATCTCGTGTCGTCACAGTCACTAAACGCTTTAATAAATTCAAAGTACATAGGCGCGTTAGCATCGAGGCTGTGCAGCTATCTCAGCTTTCCCGCGTTTTCATAAATCTGACCAATTAGAATGGTTGAACATACTGCACGTGCAGCGGAAGAATCTTTAGAGCCTCGTTTCCTTCTCATCGCTTCTCAATGAGAAGTTCCTGAGAAGTTCTCTTCATTCATTACTCTTCCTGGTGGAGCCCAGCTGGTGTGTTCGTGAACGGTAAGGATTCTATCTTTGTGTTATACTATAGTTTTACTTTAACATAATGGCACACATAATAAATAGTGTCTCCGATCTACTTATGATTTGGGAATTCTCTGAATATATTGCAGCTTTCGAAGGTAAGTCGAAATTATAAAGTCATCAAATATTAGCTGTGTAGTTTATAGGTTAAGGTTATAAGTACTAATACTAGATGAGCAATCCAAACCCGTGATGTGTGTTTTCATTTGTACTTGGTTCTTACAGCAGAACCCAGCAAATATAGTAAGTTTCCTTATTCAAGTAAAACAAAATTCTCATTTAATATTAAAATTAATATTTACGTGACCCGTGTACTGAATATTACTATATACGCATCAGTTTACAGGACGAATGGTTTAGTAACGTGCACTGCGACCTGTTTAGTAAATATTACTACATGCAGTCGTAAACGCTACGGTTCGTTTAGTAATGTCCATTGCGACCTGTTTAGTAGATATGACAATACGGCATTTGTCAACGGAACTGTCCGTTTAGTAGTGCCCATTGCGATCTGTTTAGTAAATACGACTACACGCGGTCGTCAACGCTATGATTCGTTTAGTACAGTCCACCAAACGCAGTTCGTTTTTGAGACCATACATGCTTAGTTCGTTGAAAGAAACGGCCATTTCGTAAAAGCGATTAAGCACTTTGTTCTACGAAAATTTACTAACCCGTTTAGTTCGATATACTACGTGATCAATAGCATGGATTAAACATTTCTCTCCGTGTAACACGAAGCATTATTAGATCTAGGAATAGGTGCTATCACGTGTGCTTTTAGTATTCCACCTTCAAACGCACTTGTAGAGTGAGTATTTTCTCAAATAGGAATGAAATGGACCAAGACAAGGAATCGTTTTTCAGTTGATTTGATCAGGGCTGAACTTATAGTTTCATTGAATTTGGAAATGACCTGTGCGGAGTTTTCAGTAAAATACAAAATCGACAAGCTGATTGCCACCACCCGATCTCAAAATAAGTATATGTGGAAACTATGGGATTTTTGTAGCCATTTTGACTGATTTTTATGTACTTTTGATTTAAAAAAATTGTTCTTTGAGTTTTTAAATAATAATTTAAAATGTGAAAATACTTTACTCATCATTATCAATAAGTAACTAAAATTTAACATTACCTTTCTAGAGTTATACTCTGGAAAATTCCCAGCTTAAGGCAAAGAAAATGCTTCAAATTGCATTATTTTGCCCCTAATTTTCCATTCCCCCCCCCCCGGACATCCCTTATAGGTGGTTGGACCGGATTCCCGATTTCATCTAGACAAAAGTTGGGAACCCTGTAATACTCTCGTAAGGACGATCTTCCCTCTCCCCCTCCCGACAATTCGCATTCTGGTAACTGATGTAGACTAGTTTATCATTAATTGTTAACAAACAACAGCCAACACTTAGAAGCATCCAATCACCGCAAAAGTAATTCTTTAATCTTATCAGGTCCGCCGCGTGCCCGCCCGACCATACACATCCGCCTTTCGCGATAAATGAATTACGCGGCTTCCTTTTCCGCTTTCTCTCTCTTGCTTCTGCTCTACCGCAGTCTCCTTGGCCTAGCATCGAACGACCCCTGGGCCCTCCGCTGCAAAATATTCAGAGTTACTCGCCCTGACTTGAGTCCAGTATCTTTTGTCTTTCATTTCCTAACGCAACCCTTCTTGTAACATAACCATAACTTGCTAGTTACGAACGGTATTCGTGGTCAGAGTCTACCAGGGCTGTATTTGTGGACAGTCTACCCCCATTGTCCCCAGCTTAGGGTGTCCATATGCAAAGAGAAGCTAATAGAGGTAAAACAGCGGAACCCTCTCGCCCTTAGTACTAAAGGTTGCGTTATATTATCATATCGCAATTTCTGTCCATATTAATTCTTATCAGGATGACTCGCAACTTTTGGCTGACAAATGTTTGTTTTATGTGGAAAGTATTTACATTATCAAAAATAAATCAAACCCCTTTTGTTTTTAGATGTAATTATTGTTTCTAACAAATAAAATTACTCGCTTTTAGAGATATTAATCATTTATGTTTATAATGTAAATCACATTACTCAGTTGTAGATTTATTAATAATTGACAATTATACAACCATAGGTAATTAATCATTGTCACTGTCTTCTTCAATAACTGGGATCATGCGTCCGTTTACAAACAGGCTACTCAAAATTTCTATTTTTTCAAAATTTCTGTTTAATAATTTTCGCCAAGTAACGAAAGTGTGCCACATAATAAATGATCGCCGCTATGTGGAAGCAGCGTCCCAGGGTGCCACTTCCATTCGCACGTTCACAATAATATCGTTTCACTCCCGGTATTCCCATGGTGGAAAGAGATGAGTGGGATTCTCTGGAGCACTGATTTTTGCTCGTTCTTTGCAGCACTAGTTTCTGTCACAAACCATTTGACACTTGGTTGAAAAAGCTATACCAGACTTCGGCTGCCATGTTGCATGGAGAGCAAGAAGTGTTGAAAAACATTTTGTAACATAAAGTGACAGGTTTCAACGGTGACCAACCAAAAATAACACAATGAACGGTTAATTGAAATAAAAGGTGTAATATTAAAATATAGTGCATATCCGTTGATAATTTTGGCATTTAAAATTCCCGCTAATATTATGACGCAAACTGATGCTGAAGCTCATTGGCTGAAGTCGGATGCGCAAGAGGCCGAAACACTTGTCAGATTTCGAGTTCATATGGCGTTAATAAATCTGAGTTTCAATATCAGTTAAAAGATTTAGCCAATAACATTTTGGCGAATTTCAAATTTTTAAATGATGGATTTAATTTTTAATTTCTCGTATACATACGTACATACGGGAGTAGTATATGTAGTACAGAGAAACTTATGTAATGCTTCGGAAAATTGATTTCGAGATTTCAACGGAAATACACGTTTTAGGGTCCCCTGATATCGAAAAAGGTTTTTTTTCAAAACGACCGTCCCTCCGTCTGTCGTATGTGAACTAACCTAGCGCCTAAACCACATGTACGATCTTTTCCAAACTGAAGAAACCCCTGTCCATCTGGCTCTATTTTAAGCTTTGAAATTTTGAAACACATTCTTTACGATTTGCAGGTACTATATATAAAGTTTCCCGGACACTTTCAAAATTTGCTCAAAAACTGCTCCAATTTTTTTCTTTAAATTTCTTGTAAGAACAGAGTAAAATACACTTATAAAAGTGGCATGGTTCATATTTCCACGGTTAACTCTGAATTTTCGAAAATTGCAAACGTTTGATCTTTTCCGGCGGCTTCCTACAACTAAAAAATTGAAGATAGAGATTTGTACTACAAATAAAATTTGTTGTCCATAAATATCTGTTTCATTATGGTCATGTAGATTTTTTTGAAAAATTTAGTACTTTTCGTGCAATAGTGCAATATTTGCAATTTTAAAAAATTACAAAAAAGAAGATTTTATCAAAAACCGCCCCAAATTTTTTCTTTAAACTTTTGGTAGGGATAGTACCAAATGCACCCTATCCGATGACATAGACACCATAGTGTTATATTGTTTTGTTTGGTCAAACATTACAAAAACGTAATTTTTTTGACTTGTCTCTCACGTCAGAAGTATTTACACTAGAGGCGATTTCTTCACTTTATTATATTTATGAGTACATGTGTTTTAAATAATGTCAAATAAATTTTCTCGAAAACTCAACAGTTTTCTGTAAAAACGAGATCGAATTCCCGCATATTCAGAAACGCTCAAACGCCATTTTCTAAAAAATAGCTTCAATTTTTTTCTTCATTTTTCCCCTGTGGATAGTGTTAATTACACTGTTTAATATGACGTAAAGTTCATTTTGGTGTATTCTTTTGTTTTTTCAAAAATTACGCAAATGTTTTTTGTTTTTGTTTTTTGAAATAAATCCCACGCCCTTAATATGCAAATTTCCATTGATTTGTATACATTATTGCATTTTTTAGTGGAAGTACTTCAAATGAAGTGTTTCGAAAACTCAATAGATTCCTGTGCAAAAGCGCTTCAAAGGGTATAGCCGAATAAGGCGGTGCGAAGTACCCCCAAACCAAATCGATAATCGGAGACGATGAGATGTGACGGTAGCGTTGAGAATTGTATTGAAGGGTTGTTTTCAGGTGGGTGTGAAGGTAGAGTTGAGAATTGTATTGAAGGGTTGTAAGGTGTTTGTTTCTAGGTAAAGAAGTTGAGATAAGGCTTATTGCGGGTATATGGTCGAATGGTTTTATATAAGGGATATATTGAGGCAGCAAGTACTGCGGTGATAATTAAGTGCAGATATTCGTGGGCTTCTGGAGCTATGAAGTTATTGGATTTTTCTTGGAGTTTCGCCTTATCGTTAATAGCATGTAATTCATTCTCGATATTATGAAGAGCAAAATGTGATTTATAATCTTTAGTGTCTAGAAAATTGGAGATGCGGGCAGTGGCGGCTGGTACCTTCAATTAATGGAGAATCTGCATGCAAAAATAGAAAATGAATTACCTTACTGATAGATGAGCTCTACACGAGTTTTGTATGTTGCAAATTTATTTATGACCCTTTCGTTAAAATTTGTTACGCTGTTGAGGACTGCCCTTTCTGTAGATAACATTGTCAGCGCAATCTTTCTTCTCCCATGGTACTTCCAAGGTTTTATTCGCTTTATAGCTGAGAAACATAGCTCGCTATTCGTTGTTGGGATAGTTGATAGTTACAGCAATTCTCAATTGCTTTACAACTTATAAAAAGATGATCAGATTGTTTGAAATAATAAAATGAAGTAGATTTGCGCGTGATAAATTTGTATATTCTCCTCTTAAATAAAGAACAGAAAGTTCCGTATGCAATTTCTCCTTATCAATCATTTTATACAACTACAGACATTCTCTTAACTCTTCGTCTGGAAATGTTTCGCTAAATAGGGCGAAATTGGATGGCATTACTATTGTTGAAATTTGAAGGTGTTTTCTGAACTCAAATCGCATATTAGCCTGGGTTATAATGAGATCACAAACGTCTTTGGCAGCCACTACTCGCGTATTACTTTCTTGAATATGACGCCACTTGTTGACACTGTTAGGTTCACAACTTTTTTCGTACTCTAGTACTTCATTTCTGACTTCATTAAGTGCTTTAACAAAGTTAGCAATTCAAGAACGAATCTCCAACATATCTGCCTGGCGACATTGTAATTTGTTGCACAAAATATCAACGTTTGACATGATATGATGGAAAAAAGTTAGCCAAAAAATTAAATCTTCATTTTCAAGTCTTCAGTAGAGCAAATGGTGATATCACTTGAAGACTCGATTCCATTAGAACTTGAAAACACTCGATTAAAGCTTCCTTCTTTTCAAATACGGTGTTTATTGTTCTCGATTTGAAATTCCATCATGTAACTCCAGCAGCAGGTATTCTCTTTTCTACACAGGTGTCTAATGCAGTTACTCTTTGCGTGGATCAAGAAAAGAATACTGAAATTGACAAATTCGCAAAGAAAATTCTTTATTTGGAGTTCTTTTTAACTCCTCTTTCCATAATGATATTTAATTGGAAACAGTGAATAAAATAAGCATTCGGATACAATTCTTTGACTCATGTCAGCACGCCACTGACAGCGCCACTCATCACATGAGCTCCATCATATGTTCAATTAGTTTCTCCTTTTTATGTTTTAATATTGTGTCTGATTGTGCGACAATTCATTCTGAAATAGTCTTTGCATTCTGTCCGTAAGTGTTGAAGAAGCCCCAGAATCTTTCCTTGACATTTTCTTTTGAGTCGTAACACAATAACAAGTTGCAAACCATCCGATACATCGGTGTGTTACATACATTCGTGTTTTTAATATATATTTCCGGATTGAAAGTTGATATATTTGATATATTGATATATAATTGATATATTGTTTCTGACGACTCCTAGTAGATTGAGATATGTTCAATACCGGTGTAGGTCTACCCCGAGAGTTTATACCGAACTTTTCTTTAAGAGTAAAGCTTCTAAATTTCACAGTTTTTAAACATTGAACAGAATTATTATTCGTATTAATTCTAAACACGACAAAATTACAGAAAAATACAATATACCGCATCTCAACTACATCACACGTCCGTCAGAACTTTAAAAATCGTGTAAACTTCGCGCAAAACTGAGGAAAGGACTGTCTGTCTTTCCTGCAGTCCCTGAACTCCCAATATTGAGAAACACAAACAGCGGGGGAAGAGAAATCAACTATTCCCATACTCCGCTGCATGCAGCTGGGACTGGCAATCCCAGGGAGGGAAATGGAATAGCAAAAGAACCCGGTGGAAGCTTTTCGCAAGTTACATACGCACCAGCATTGGGCTATATTGGTCATCTATTTGAAAGCACTACTGTTTCACTTATTTTATTTCAATATTAAACGCAAATTAAATACTTATGACACGCACGGGGGGGGGGGTGCAGCCACGCAACCTCCCTCAAGCCGCCATTGGATTTTTTAAAAATTTTATTTATTTAGTCAAAAACTGTATGTGACGTATAGGGGAGAAAATCATCTGCGCACGCTTTCTTGAGTTTCAGAATCCCTTCCCAACAAAGTAACTATTAATAGTTGAAAGATGAAAAAATAATAGTAATAATAATAATAATAATAATAATAATAATAATAATAACAACAACAACAACAAATTTAAAAAAGCGAGAGATTAACATTTCAAAAACTAGATATTTTCGTTGCCGAATTATAGAAAACTTATTTTTAACGGTAAAGAAACGAATAGGCTTGACTTTTCTGTATTGTTAACAAAATAGAAACTCACCCTAAGGTCTATTACCACTACAAGCAAAGGAAAGTTCAACAAAACGTGCGCATAGTGAAGCTACATTTACGTCCAGAAGCAAATCAAGGGGCCATCTCAGCATTTGCTCAATGGATCAGGGAAACTGGACAAAAACCTGATCGAGATGGGTTGGTTTGTGGGTTTTACCTCAACCAGATATATCCCACCAGTGGGGCACAACCCAAGCTGGCACAAGCCTAAAGCTCCCAATTGGTCTCCCGGCATTTGTGGTAGTGTAAGTGTGTGTAAATAAGGGGAAGGAAAGATCGCTTGCGGTCCATGGCTCATTTGTTTGGGTACTACTCCAGCATTCACCTGACGTGCTGCCAGACAAAACAGCACAAGAGGAGGGAAGTAAGGCGGGTGAATGGTCCTGCAAGTGCGCTCATGAGTGCGGGGTCCATCATCGGCCACAACTGTGTGTGGACCAGTTGTCGCTGATGTCGGACCTCACGCTCATTACTTTATTACTTTAAAGAGAGCCCCCAATCATAGGGGTGCACTTAAGGGAGGTAGGGGACTGTGGCTTCCTAAAAATTTAAAAAGGATCCATGGTCTTAAGTAATAAAACATTTTTTCTTCCTTAAATGTGTTTCCCTTTCTTGGCCTGGCAATTCTGACAATTTGGGAAATTGTTATGCATTTGAGGAAGAAGATCTCCGAGTCATATTGGCAATCCTGAAAATGGTTCAACATATAGTAAAATCAGTGGTAATGATTTTTTACAAGCAACAATTCTTTTTGCCAAGAGTGTCCAAATCCATTTTATTCTTAAATTTACTTTTGAATAGTGCGACAATATAATTTTTGAAAATCAATCATTCATAGACTATAAATGTTTCTTGTATTCTCTTTCATTTTGAGCAATTTCCAACAAAGACACACAATCTTTCATTCCTGCAACACACAGTTCATCAGCTAAGACCCTATTCTCAGAAGCACGTATTGCAAGTCGATCTTGTGTATGAGTCACAGACCAAAGGTCTGGCATATACTTTGGATTCATTGTGCTCAAGAAATGTTCTCGCCACATCTGTTCAAGCTTTACTAATCCTCCATTGTCCTCAATACTGAAGAACTGCACAATTTTCATCCCATGGGGATCATAATCTTCATTAGGTGTGCTGTAAAGAAAAAAAAATTAATCCATTAAAAAGCAAGGTTCCTCATTGATAGCGTGGAAACTCTTGGAAGGAAGAAAAAGATAGAGAGAAAGAGGAGAAAAGGACTGAGATCAAAAAGGGAGAAGACCAATGCTGAAAGACCAGAAAAGGGAATACTAGAGGCTCTGGGTAAGAGTTACAGATGGATGCAGAAAGAATGTGGTGTATGGGAAGAATGTAAAGGAAAATGGGAAATAGTGTAAGGGATACAGAGAGAGGATGAGCAGGAAAAGTCAAAAGTAGGAATTAGGAAGAGTGATAAAGGTTTGGGAGAGGGAATAAAATGAGAGGAGAGGGAGAAAGAAGAAGACGGAAGAGAGCAGGAAGTATTGGGGAGAGAATGACAATGAGAGAGGAGGAAGAGGGAAGGTGAGGGGAAAGGGGAGGGAGATGAAAGGTGAGTGTGGAGTGAAACGAGACAAGAGTGGAGAGGAAAACAAAAGGACTTTGGGAAGGGAGACAAAAGGAGAGTGGGGAGTGAGATGAAAGGAAAGTGGGGAGGGATTCAAAAGGAGAGGCAATGGAAGGAGTGAGAGGGAAAGAAGGCAGACATGAGAGGTAAGGCACAAGAGAGAAGGGATGAAAGGGAAGGTGTGTGAGTGAATTCATGTAAGAGAAAACATTCAAGAAGTGTGGGAGGAAAGGAGAGTAGTTGAAAAATATTACCAAGTTCGTGAACTATAATAAGTCCCTAAATTTTAATTTTGCTCTCAATTGCCCCACGGAAGAGTTGGTAAGTTTTCTCAACATTATGTTCTAATTGAGTACTCATAATTTACAAATTATAGGTACTCAATAGGAGGATCCTTTGATAGAAGACACGCTTATCTTCCTGAACAAAGGTATGGAACAATGGATTCCTATCTGACAAAATTCTGAGGTTCTTCAGAAAGGGAGATCACATTAACCCTTCGACATACAGTCTAGATCAGGTGTAGTAGAATTCCAATGCAGGTGCACGGAAGGGGCTAAGTGCAGCAGCAGGTAGTCAGCTTACTGAACTGCTACCATGAATTGCTTAGTGAACTGAATGTGACCCTCCTGAATATGAAGAGCAGCTGAAGACAGGCAAGGATGGAGAAAATATATTCTGGAGGCCAAGGTTCAAGTTGGACTGCACAGCCATTGAAGAAGGAAGGACCATGACCATCCTGTTTCCACACGACATCCCAGCATTCAGAGAAAAATTCCCAAAGTCTAGGTTTAGCTCCCTGCATTTAGAGATGAAATGCATGTGCCTTCTGAAGATTGCATTCCACATTGAAGGATTAACTGTGGAGAGCTAATGATCATTCATAAATTAATGATGATGATTTTAGTGGACTGCCTAACTCATAAATTTGGCTTCAATCAACCAGTGAAGAAAGCTGAGTAACAAAAAGTCATTAACACTTGAGAAATGTATTTGCGGATTGAAAAAGCAATTGAATACAACATGCAATTTCACCTGGCCTCCATTAACTGCAAATGTGTATTAGACTCCATCATGGTTTGGGCAGCTCTTGCAATGGTCAAGGCAAGAATATATTTCTGATATTCCAAATTGATTAGTCTGGTATATGAAAATGTCAAAACACATCATGCAACAATAGATCTTGGTGACACAGGAAATTCAAATCAAAAAGTGCCTAGAACATGGTGACAAAACTTCTTCCAAGCTTTTCTTTTTGACACCTGAGAAGTCAAGTCTATCTGAAGGTGTTGGGGGAGGAAGAGGACATAATCATCGATGGGTCCTACCTTAACAACATGCGATTTGCTGATTACATCATGATCATAAATGATGAAATAGAACTCAAGAATATGCCTGAGAACAACTTCATCAAGTAGCGGATTGAAAAAGCAATTGAAAACAACATGCAATTTCACCATTGGTAAAAGTAATACTAAAGATAAACTTCTGAAAATTCAAGATCTTGAATTACCATTCAGATCTAATTTCAATTGAATACAAAATACTCTTAAGTTGTTGATCATTAAATCTACCTAGAAAAATCTTAGATTAAGCAATGACAACCAAGACTGAGTCACCTGATACGTGGGAATGATCTGGATTGCTTTTGAAAATTCTCCTCCTTTCTCAAAAACCCAGACATACCCATTGAACTAAAGTTAAGATACATGAGTATTGCTGGTTGCAGCATTTAGCATGGAAAAAGTGACAAATTAATGTGATGTGGAAAATAATGTAGTCCACTAAATCTACAACAAATAAGCATAGAATGGGGCAACCACAAACCTGATGGATGAATGACTTAAGGAAAATAGCAGGAAATCCAAATGAGTTATTCTCTGCGTCCTTTTATAATAAATACCATACATTAAATTTACTTCCATAAAAGTTTTTACGAGGGGGATCCAGGAAATAACGACCTTTTTGATGTAATAATTAAAAAAAAAAAAAAAAAAAAAAAAAAATTGAAAAAACAAAGTCTGTTACATAACTGAAGCTTCCTTTACTTCTCTACATAATCACCACATACATTTAAGCATTTGTCATATCTGTTCACTAGCTTTAGAATTCCCATGTTGTACTGCTCTACCGCCAGTTCATTAAGCCAGGTGTTCACTGTCTTCTTCAACTCTTCATCACTTCCAAAACGCATACCACCCAGAAAGTCTTTGAGCTTAGTGAAAAGGTGAAAATCGCTAGGACCAAGATCTGGGCTATAGGGCGGATGATCAAAGATTTCCCAACCGAATTGATCCAGCAATTCTCAAGCTGAAGCAGCAGTGTGCGGGCGTGCGTTGTCATGAAGAAGCACAACTCCTCTCGAAAGCATTCCTTGCCTCTTGTTTTGGATGGCTCGCCGTAGTTTTCGTAAAGTCTCACAATAACGATTTGCATTGATTGTAGTGCCTTTTGGCATGAAATCCAGCAGGAGAACACCTTTGCAATCCCAAAAGACAGTAGCCATGACTTTTTGTGTTGAGAGAGTCTGTTCGGTTTCTTGGATGATGAGGGATGATGCCACTCACGTGATTGGTGCTTGGTCTCTGGGGTGTTGTGAGACACCCAGGTCTCATCACCAGTCATAATTTGATCAAGAAAAGCGTCTCCATCTGTGTGATATCGCATCAAGAATGTCAATGCTGCGGCCATTCTCTGAGTTTTGTGTTGATCACTCAGTTGCCATGGAACCCATCTAATGCACAGATTTTCTGGTATCCAAGATGTTGCAACACAATTTCACCAAGCAAAGAATGAGAAATGTCAGGAAAGGCAATATGCAATTCATCGAGTGATGTGCGCCTGTCTTGCAAGATTCTGTCGTTCAATTTAGTCTTCAGGTCTTCTGTGATGAGTGATGGGCGTCTGGGTCGAGTTTCATCGTGGACATTTGTTCGCCCGTTGTTGAACGTTTTGCACCATTTTCTCACATTTCTTTCATTCATTACAGTATCACCATACACTTCTTTCAATTGCCGGTAAATTTCTGCAGGTTTCAAATGTCGGGCATTCAAAAATCGAATCACACTCCTCACCTCACAATCAGCGGGATTATCAATCATGTCATTCATTTTGAAGTAACACAAAATGCACAATGGCAACTTGTTGCAACCAGCACTCACAACATTATGAGAACACGTGTACAGGAAGCCAGTTGACCTTCAAACAAGGAAGGGGAGCCATATGCGTGGCGGGTATGCGCGAACGGTCGTTATTTCCTGGATCCCCTCATATTTTTCCCTTAATTTCCACAAATTTCTTTGTCTTCCTATGACTTATATGACAAGTTTCTAAATACTTCCTAATACAATATTTGTTTATTTCTGTAGCTTTTCTTGTGTTCTTTTCTAGTGTTATATCCCTTTTTAAATTACCCCTTAATTTCCACATTTTTCCTTGTCCTCCTATGACTTGTATAACAAGTTTCTAAATCCTTCCTAATAAAATACTTGTTTATTTCAGTAGCTTTTCTTTTAGTGTTATACCCCTTTTTATTGTTTTCTTTGAAAATAAAAATTATTGATATCACCATGTTTTTGATTTCAACTGAGAAAATTTGGTCTCAATATTTACTACTTGGCCTATATTTCAATTGCACTGAATTTAAACATACTGTGCATTCATGGAAGCAGCCTCTTCTAAGACATCTTCAGTGAGCTCACAGACACCATAGTAGTCCTTAACAACAAGACGTAGCATCTGTTGTCTTTCTTCTGGGATCATGTCGCAGCTCCTCAGCAATGCCTTTGCAGCAGCCTTCACAGCACTTTTCTCTCGATTCACAGTAAACTAAAACCAGCAACCAACTGTTAGTTTTCAACCAATTGGTTAGTTCTAGGTTTCAAGTAGAAGGAACATATTATTATATATTATTTCTCAAAATGTGAAAATTTTAGGTTTTGATATTCCACTATATTAAATTGTTTACTACAAGTGTTTTGTTCTTTTATATCTTTATAAATTGTGAAATAGTTGGTAACTTAATTGAAGCAATAACTTATTATAGAGATTGTCTTAAGATTAGGAAATAAAAAACTACTTCAATTATCTTAAAATTTTTGACAACAATTATGTTGGATGGGTTAATTTGTAGGAATGGTAATTAAAATTCTTTGCTACGCATATTGGTTAAACTAATGCATTCAAATAAAACTAATATTCTTGGAGGCTCAGAAATTTCAGAAAATGAAATTAAAATTGTTCTCTCCATTTGAATTTTGTATTTTTGATATTTACTTTAATGATAACTCATTTTCTCTAATGAACCATCACCATACACTTCTTTTATGCACACGCCATCACCTTTGCATTTCCTCCCTGGCAAAAAGGAGCACTGCACAATTCTGCAAGTTGCCTTTTCAATGACAGATCAAAACTGTTGGAGCGCAGATGGCAATGCAAACACAGCAGCAGCACGTCATGGGATACATGGTCCTTCATAACTTCTGTGAAAATAATTAATATGAGGTGACACACAATGGAAGAACACACTGCCTAATCTACTAATCAAATTGTCCTCACAGCACTTCCCTAGATCCAGCTTCCTAATTACTAGGGAATGGATTTTCATGTAAATACATATTTTCACAGCAACAAAATACCTGCATACAATAGTATTTTAGTTATTAGAGTTAGTACAACACTCTGAATAAATTAAAATAATTTGTATAATATGTATTTTGGTGTAATTACATGTTTTACCTATTACTACACATTTCTTTATATTTTAACATATTTAATCATCAAAGTGGAATATTTCATACATGAATTTGCTAATATGATACTGCAATAATCTTTCTTACAAAGTAACATAATACTGCATTTCATGATCATCGATCTAAGAAGACATTGTCAAACTTTACCCCTGCCTGCTTCTCGAAAAGCATGCACCTGGAATCAAGGATGTGTGGATGCTTGCAAAGCAGATGTAATATCAACCATGTAGATGCTTGCTCATGTTTCACAGCCATGCGTAACTTGATTGAAATCTAACAAATATTTTTTAGAAATCTTTGTCTTATACACTTGTTGGATTCAGGAGGGTTGGAGTGGATGTTTCTTTTAACCTCCCCTCTCTGGGATCCATCACTAGTTACACAATGCAACTGTTCATGTGCACACTGATTCCTCCTAAAAACTTTGAATACAATATTTTATAATTAGAATGAAGATGAATTTAGATGAAGACTGTTGTACAATTACTTTCAATAGCTCCAAATCCATAAATAGATCAAGCAAAGATGTTTGTATTAGAAAATATGAAAATGTTTACATGGAAGGATTTTAAACACTGAAATCTTTTTTCATTTTGCAGATTTTTTAATTTTTATTACATATTTTGGAAAAAACTATATACATAAATATGTATACTTTTAACTTCTTTTATTACAATAAAATCCGTTCCTTAGTAATTACGTTTAAACTTATGTATGATTCTCACAATGAAACACATGCAAATCTGCACACACTAAATATAAAACATTAAATATTACACTTTTTTGCAATAAAAAAAACTCACTTATTTTCTAATAATACTCCTAAAAAGAACTTGTTTTCAAAGGTGAGTTTGTTGTCCTTGAGGCTTGCCAGCAAGAAACTGCAGTAATGTGTGGGAAATGCTGACTGAAATACATAACTTTAAAAAATACTGGAGCAGGAAGGCAATTAATATAATTAAGTTACTGCTCAAGAATATCAAAGGACACAATTCATGAATTGGAAGTCAGGCAAAGACCAATACAACACTGTATTAAATTGTTTGCAAATATATCAATTACGTTTGAACAAACCTTTTATTTTTTTATGTGAACAACTAATTTAACAACTCACTTGGAAAGTGCTTCCTGTACTCATGAGGAACAACATTCTTTCTAATGCAATCGTCTATTTTCCCACACACCACACAACAATTGGCTTTTGGCTGTACATAATACTGGCCTACTGTGCCAACTGCTCTCCCAGAAGGTTCGAATTTGAGGCGAACAGTTAAAGGGTTTTCTGAAATCAACTCTGCTAAATTTTTTGAAACATACCTGCAAAAATTACATTTCATATATAATGGACCAACATCACTGCTTACATGACAAAAATATGAAGTTCTTATTTTTAGACCAAAATTTATTAATTCGTATAATGGATATTAATTTTAAACAGAGTCCACAACAAAAACAACGACCTTTATTTATAGGTTGCAGGAGCAGTTTCTGGATCGATTGCTGAACTGCATAACAATTATTTTTAATCACATCCTATGCCATCTGACTCGTGAGAAGAGAAGGGTGTGTGACTAGTGTGTATGTGGGTGTCACTGCTTGGGGAGGACTAGCTCCTCTCTGATATTTTGGTGCTGATGACGCCCATGAGAGTGACTGTTGTTTTAGTTGCAGCTACTGCTATTGACATTATACTATTGCTAACAGTACGCCAGAATAAATAAATGAGGTATTAATTCATTAGAGTATGAAGAATGATCTAGTGAAATATTAACTAATTTATATGAATACAAATAAGCAATCATTAACTTCATTTCAGGTCTTACTTGACAGAAGTATCAAGATATCAATAACCTCTCAACAAAAAGAGCAAAATACAGCACCAGTAACAACTTTACATGGAAAGTCTACAAATTAGCTTTAAAATAATATTCAGGGATTTGTGAAAATAATATTGAAATGGTGAAACTTTAAAACATCAAATGTAAAAAAGGTAATAAAACATTAAATTGAATTAAGTTCGGAACACAGTACACCCTTAGAGAAGTGCGGCAGCGGGGGGAGGGAAGGAGGCAGAGAAGGGGAGTCTCCTTACGCCCTCCTTCAAATTATATTAAGTGCTCTGATAGAAATGAAGAACATTTACCTATAGGCAGTTTTCATGGCTCGTTTCATACACTTTGTCCTCGCCACATTTTAATACCCAAATTACTTTTAAAGGCAAGTTTTCTCACTTCGCTCGCCCAGATCCAAGTCACGGCAAGGCTCGGGCCTTTGGCCCTTGCGATCACTACAAACAACCTTGAGTCTATCCACCACATAATTACCAATTCACTTTTATAAGAAAGCACTTCAGTAAGCACTTTGTATAAAAACCTCAAATTCAAACTGCTGCAATCAATTCGACCGATGAAAGCTTTGTGTATCACAGAAGCACACACCACGATCGCAGGCAGCACTTTTTTTCTAATGGAGCTCCGACAAGACACTAGGGTGAAATTGCCTCCCATAATTTATGACGTCATATTCGTGATCAATTATTATAATCACCTAACCACCCCTTGTCCCCTCCACTGTGGATTTCCCCCTCACCAGAGCAGTGTGAAGTACCAGTTTAAATGACTTCCTTAGGTTGTACTGTGCTCTAGACTTCAACCATTAAATTTTCTATTGGATATTAAGAATTTAATCTTAGCTAAGAACCTGTTGGTATTTACTGTCATTTGCAGGTGGTTTTAAATATGAATCATAAGAACCAATAGTTTGAATTATGTAACTCTAATGAGCATAGATAATAATAATGCAGTTCAATTTAAAAAATTATCAGATCAAATAAACTCAGTGTAGTTATAAGATCATTCTTCCACTTAATGTTTCTGTTCTACAAGAGGCCTATAAAAATCTAATGTATTAAGCGTTTAACCTCTTACCATACTGCTTTCTTCTTATCACATGTACACAGAATGGCACCATCTGGAGCCTGCATGAAACAGTTATGATATAAAGGAGTTTGGCGAGTGCAAAATGCTCTAGGAAAGGCCTTTGTTGCTTTGCTGGGTTTTTGTTTCACTACTGCCACTGTAGACGATTCCAGTTGAAATTCAGTGACTTCCTCTGAAAGAGACATTGCCTTCTTCTTATATTTAACATCAACATACCCCCAGGCATAGGAGGGAATGCCAGAAAATGGATTCCAATATGATTTTAACCAGTCAAGAATACAACAGTCTGACAATTTTAGTCGGCCAAAAGCAAAGACTTGAAGAATCTTCACTGCAAACCAAGCGTCATTGGCTGCATATGATATCTGCCTTTCGGAGAGCTCATCCACCTCCCAATTGCTACAACGAATTGACCAGGACTTATCCATCTTTGCTTCTAACACACTTTCTGCCAATCCACTCAAACCACCATGTGGCATTCCACCAATCCTCTGCATCACATGGCGTAAGTCCAAGCAGCCACGCACCGTAATTCCATAGTCGTTAAGCAAGTAATTGGCATCGTCTGAAGGAGCCACACCTACTTTCAAAACAGATGAATCCTCCAGTAAGGCCTGAAAGGTAAATTCATCATTAATTGAAATGTTAAAAAAAAATGTATGACAATTTAGAAAATATCATTAACTACTTAGATTCTTTGACTAGGTTTATACTACAATTTTTACTTTCATTAAAATGTAAAAGAAGTATTCTAAATGTTTATGTGTCTGTTTGTCTATATTATTATATTATGCATGGTCTGTTTGTTTTTTGAACAGACCTTGAGTGGCTAAAGGAGATGAATCATTTCACACTTTTCATCATTATTCTCTTGCGACAGTTTTGAGGATAATTTTTTCCTCATTTTCAGGCTTAAGCATTATGTAAATAAGATGACCTATCGCAGCATATGAGACGTGCACAGATACATCATGCTGACGTTCTTGATGTATCTTACATAATGGTTAAGCCTGAAGATGAGGAAAAAATTATCCTCGAAACTGTCGCAAGAGAATAATTATGAAAAGTGTGAAATAATTCATCTCCATTAGCTGCTCAAGGTCTGTTCAAAAAACAAAGGGACCAAGCATAATATAGTAAAAGAAATATGTTTGAGTAGTTCAAGACCTCAGAAGTCATGTAGAAAAGAAAGTTTGGCAGAAGTCAGAGTAATCTGGAAAAACCTGCTGTAAACCAAACTTAAAGGATTGAAATCTAAAGATTATTTTAATCTTCATCCTCAAAGTTAGTTTGTTAGTGTCTTCTTCTGTCGCACTACGGCCCTTTAAGTTTAGCCTTGGCGTCTCGAACGATCAATGCCCATTCACTTCTCTCTTTTGCCTTTCTTCTCCACCCCCTCACTCAGTTTGTTAGTGTCTGTTATATGATAAAAGAAATGATAGGAAATGTTAGGAGGTTAGCCTAAGCACCGATTTGCAAAGCCTCGCAAAATTAGTAGTGTTAATACATAATGTTGGTATTGGTTGATTTTCCTAGACTCTCAACATGTATGAAATGTCATTTCAAATGATAAAAAATATTTTCTTTAATCATCAAAGACCTTATTGGGATACACAACACAATCCATTTCCTCCCTTCAGTTACTTCGCAATATGATATTTATAACTTAAAACTTCTTGTTAAGGAATATACTGATCATGAAGCACATGTACAACCAGAAAGTATTTCGGGGGGGGGGGGAGTCGTTTCAGTTCGAATCCCCCTTAAAAATATATTTTTTTAAAATATTTAGAAAAAAAGTGCAAGTGCATTGATACTGAGAACACTGCTTTGGATATGACAATTATTTTTGAATAAATTGTGGAAAATTACAAAAAAGGTTGAGACTTAGGGGTGAGCGGGGCACTGACTCCAATTGACCACTTAGGCTCCCTCTTAGACTTGCATGTATTGAGGCAAAAGTTGGAAAGGATCCATTATGTTTAAACCTGTAGCGTGTAAAAATAACTCTCTTAACGGACCTTCAATTCGGAAGGAATGGTCAAAGAATCGGATTCCCGAAGCTTATTAAGTCGTACTAGGGCACAGACGCCATCCACGGAAGCCAACTGCAGAAGGGCCACAGGACGCCTTCCACTTGGAAGCGTCACCCATTCACAATCGAAGCCTAGAGCTGGGAATGCGACGCATTTTCTGTCAACAATGCGAAACAGCGTTAATAGCATATCACAAGAACCTACTAACAGTGAGGAAAGAAATTTCATCAGCCGTACCTAACCAGTGTACGAGTTACGTTCCTGCAGTCCTCGAGATCGTTTACTATTATCACTCTTTTGAGATATAGTGATGGTTTTCCAATCCATCTCAAGAGATATACTATCCCTATTCCTAAAGTCATTATAATAAAATACATCCACTGCCCCTGCATTGTTTCGTTGTATTGGGTCTTAGAGACTTCATCGAACTTCTTTCACTTCGTATACGAAGACCCACGTGTATATAGACAAAACGCATGCACGTGCACTATACTTGTTTTTTCAAATGTGGCATCTGTGGGTAGTATCTCCAAGATGGAATTCGGCACGACTTTTTGGATCTTTCTTGTTCTTGCCACAAGATGTCGCATGATCACGACCGTATCAAGCAGTGCTGCAGATCAAGCGACTCTAGCGGCAGGATTGAGAATGATGCAAAAAATCGTGCCGAATTCCATATTGGAGATACTAGCCACAGATGCCACTGATCTATAATTGGAGATACTAGCCACAGATCTGATGGTGGTCGCGACAGTATCAAGTAGTGCTGTAAACTAAGTGACACTACCGGCACGACCGAGAAAGACTCGAAAAGCCGTGTCTTATTCCGTCCTGGAGGTAATACCCTCAAATGCCTTGTTTGAAAAATCCACGTACCATGCTTTAAAATGCTTTAATACCCACATGCTTTAAAATGACATCTCGAGTCTTGACAGATACACCGGAGCCACCTGAATTTAGCTGCGGTACTATACTTGAATTTTTCTAACAAGGCGGCTGAGGGTAGTATCTCCAAGATGGAATTCGGCACGACTTTTTGCGTCTTTCTTGGTCCTGCCTCAATATGTCGCATGATCGTGACAGCATCAAGCAGTACTGCAGAACAAGCGACTCTAGCGGCATGACTGAGAATGACTCAAAAGTCGTTACGAATTCCATCTTGGAGATACTGCTACCCTCAGGCGCCACGTTAAGGCGCGTCCAATGCATGCGTCTAGCGCACGTAGCGCATGCGTTTCGGGCATGCGTCATTCGTCAAAACGATAGACGCATGCAATAACGCAAGAACCTCAGAGCTGACGGGAATCTTGTTCGCCTTTCTCGTGCACTTCCTCCAAAGAATGTGTATTTCATAGCGAAGTCATCCGGAATACCGAGCCGCACGTATTCTTTGAGTAGTCTTTTGCTGATATTTTGTAGTCTTCTGAGCAGCTTCCGAGTTATTGTGTGGCGTCTGTCTGTTTAACTGCGAATTTCGTACAGATTATTCTGTTTTTATAAATTTACAGGGTTGAGCGGTACTTAAATACTTGTATTTGAAATATATTTTGTAATTGAAAGCATGTATTTCTGAGCTTTTTGGACATGTATTTTAGAGATGTATTTAAATACATAAGATAGATGCATTTAAAAAAATAAATACTTTAAATACAGATGAAGAAGATATCGGGAGAGTTTTTTTCTAAATTCTGCTGGTGAATGGACCTCACTGAAACAAAAATAAAAGCTCCTTTCAGCAGCTGAACTTGAACTCTCTTCTTTTTTAAATGATAAGTCTAAATTATTAAAAATGCTGGACAATTATTCAACAATAAAAACAAGTCTATTCCTTATAACACTAGTTTCTTCCCATCTGCAAGACGGAGTCCCTGGAGTTACACTCCAATTTAAACAGTGGCACTTTAAGAACATGAGCTTCCTTACGTCTTACATTTGTGACGTTGTCGTGGTGTGAAGAACAACATAGACACGGAGTTATTTGTACAGGTTTATTTAATATTACTGTATATTACAATATTTACATCTCCTCCGGAAACTACCGCTGTACTCCACATCACTACCAATCCTGAGGCAAGCCGCCTCAACCTGACCCAGCGTACCCCAGCGTGCTAACCTGTAGCACCGCTCCCGGCATCTGCTGTAGCCACCCTCGCAAACCTGCGACCACCCCTCACGGATCAACAAAGTGCCTCCGCACCACGATTCGGCCCAAACTCGAATGCCAATCGCTAACACTCCACCGGCGTCTACAGCGAGGAATCACGTGACAGACCTCCCACGCCGAAGACCCGCGGACCGCGTCACCTCATTACAGAGCCCTGGGCCGGGCGCACAATGGGGCCCGCCGACCAGTTGCAGACGATCTGTCCTCACACCTCATTCTGCGCTAGCCGACCGCCGGATGTGCCCAGACACGCCCCCGCCGGCTTGCACCCTCGAAGCGACCGCTCCGGTTGCACCGCCAGCCCGACATCTGGACCACCCCCTCCCACGCCCCGGCCCACGCCTTGCGCAGTCCGACGACCAGTGAAATGCTATGACGTTACACATTGTTCGTATTCGAGCTCCCGATTAGTTAATAATGTTCCCCTCTACTACAACTATACTACGAATAAAATTAGAATGTGATTAACATTTGAGTGTGGAGGGGGGCGGTGCTGCCGCATACTGCGCACTCTACCACGTTCTCTCAACACTAATTTGACAAACAGAAGAAAGGAATGTTGAGAAACTCGTAATAAGTTTGTTCCTAACATGTTACATTTTTTTGAAATATTTATAATATTTGTTTGCTTGTAACGTTCGTTCCCTAATTTTAGGTGACAACAATGTGCAAATGCCGAAGATTCTGATTCGCTGTTGCCTAGGTTACGGCGCTAGCGTCGTCACGTGACCACGGAATGTCAATCACATTCTAATTTTATTCGGACCTTAGAGCATTGCATCTTCGCGATATTACTCGCTCGTACTCGTTCGAACATCGGTATACAATATTCGAGTCCCGCATACTCAAGTGACCCTTACTAGCGTGGCTGGAAACCGTTCTCGTAACGCTTTGAGACATCGACGACAAAACTTGCATCGCACGTGTTTCATTTTGAGCGATAGATTCCATCGGACGTGTTTCATATTGTGCAAAGTGCACCTCGAGGACATATTACAACAATATACAAATGTAGTTTACATACTATATTTTTTTCGAAACCAATACTAAAGTTAAAAACTGAACTCCTGTATCTTCGAACGTATGAAAAGAAAACTGCGGTCACAAATAGATGTTGATAGTAGAAAGATACAAGGGTGGCGCGGTGTATAATTTAATTTTCCAAGAAAGCAAACGTTGTCTGGAAAACGGATCGTTAAATGCAAATGACTCTTTTATTTATTTCAGTATTATTAAAATATATCTTCACGTAGGGGTATTACAAATAAGTTTCATTGAATTTTAAGAATTTTTTAATATTTTAATACGTGGGTAATATTCATTAATATTTTAATCCTGATGTTCGCAAGACCTTCGAAAATTATCAATAAACATGACCATGACATACTTCTAAATAGTACTTAATCTACGAAAATAAAATATGATGTAACATTACTTTTAATTCTAGAAATATTATTTAGAAAATGTTAATAATATAATACAAAACTATTAACTATTATACAAAATAGTAATAAACAATAATAATATAATACATAACAAAAACATAAATGTGTTAAATTCACTCTGTAAATATTTTACCATTCTTCAAAACAACTGTAGAAGGGAATTGCAAAAGTTAGGCGTGCAAGACGCGACGCGTACGTGGGATGCAGTTTCCCAGATACACAGGAAACAAGATAATCTACAAGTCACTAATCGAAAGATGAGCGTCGCTTCAAGGCGTGGGCCAAGAACTTACGAAAGGGGGTACAAATTTTCCGCTTATCACTATTATGACAATGACCAATTCACATTTCGTGACGCGCTCACTGCCTGCGCAAATACTAAAATGTATAAAAATCCAAAAACTCTTGGTCTAAAAAATAATAGGAAGTAGATGCATGCCAATAACATTTTACAATATTTGATACTTAAGGATTCATACACACTTTGGCGTTGTGGATCAATAAAATACCACACAATGGCTAGGGTGTCAATGAGTTTCTCTTGTGTCTTTTGTCTTGTCAAATAAAAATAATAACTAATAAAATAATAACTATTAGAGTAAATAACTAATAGAATATTGACTAATAAACTAATGAATAATAAAATAAAAACTAATAAAATCTGTTTCCAAAATTCACCTCTCGCATCTTTTTTCTTTAGCTTGTATTCACTGCAAGGAAGTTTGTTTTCTATCAGATTTTTCTCTTTACTCTCTCATCACTGTACGCCAAGTTACTTCGGGCAGGTTTCGAATACAGAATACTCGACAAGTATTGGACACCCGAACGAGTCACTGTTCGCCTCACCTCAGTGACATCCAGCGGCCGAAAGGAGAACTCTTTGGTGCAGCTAGCGTACTCAAGTTAAATGCTCGAATGCAGGGCATTACCTTCAACCTCAAGACGAAGTGCCACTACGTTCAAAGCATAGTTAGTATACTCTCTGGTTCAAAGTGGAGTACAACTTCGATATCCTCTATTTTTACTAGGATTTTAATGAAGATACGATGAACTAGGATGACGCCATCCTGGTATTATACATTTAAATAATAATAATAATAATAATAATAATAATAATAATAATAATAATAATAATAATAATAATAATAATAATAATAATAATATATTTATCACATAAATACAGCATAAGCCCTGTATGACAAGTCAGGACATGTATATAATCATACAATGTACAATGTACTCATAGGTATATAGTATAGGTATATAGTAGGTATTTCTAAATATTAAATACAATACAGAAAATTCAATTCGATTCAATTTTCATATTAAATACAAATTAATTTTATAAATCGTTGGGTAAAACTAAAAAAGAGTTGAAAAACAATAATAAAGAAAGAGAAAAATCTTCATGAGATTGATGCCTGGGCTGGGTCCATTCCTATGTTCAACAATCAGCTCGGGGGGCTTCAAATCATGCAACAGAATATGCAAAAATTATTAGTACTAGTTTATATTGATGTTGATATGTGTTTATTGTATTTTCTTTGTAAATTCTTTTGTACTATAGAATGGTTGTACTATAGTTTAACAGGAAAGCTTTTAGTTTATTTGTGAATGTGTGTATTGAGTTTAAGCTTTTAAATTCACTAGGAGTTTGTAATATAGAGTGATGCCTTCAAAAAGGGTATTTGTTTTGAAAGAGTGAAGTTTCACTTTCAATGCCATAAAAGGTTCTTCCATTGACGGCGTGATGTCGCTGAATATAAGGGTACTGATTATAAAAAAAATAGCTCCAGGCGGTTTTGAAACATAGCTCCACCACCACAATTGAGACTACTTCTACAGACTTCATGGGGCGTCAGAGAGTATTATGGAATGTTTTTGGTGACAGCAGAGAGTATGGTAACAGTGTCTTTGTTTTATTTGTACGTCATAATTTGCGTTGTTGATTTGTTGTATACTTTGGTTTTTATAACATGGCGCGTGAGGACCTTGTCTTCACGAAGGAATATGGCACGACCATGGTGGAAATATTTCCACCATGGGCACGACCTTTCGCATCTTTCTCGATGTGCCGCTAGATGTCAAATAGTTGCGAGCTATCAAGCAGTGCTGTAGATGTAGCGGCACAACCGAGAAAGACGCAGAAAACGAAAGATAAGACTCTCACGCGCCATGTCATAAGAACCGATGTATAATGTTCGCGCATCGCGTAGTGACGAAAGATATTCGAAGCCAATGAAATGAAACTGAGTCCTTGACATTGCAAGTCAAGAGTGTTAAATCTCGTTATTTCAATCTACACACCAATATAAAGTGAAATATTGAATTGCAAAAGTTTTAAATTACATTTTTTTGAATTGTGTAAATTTCGTGGGTTCGGAATACTATATAATGGGAAGTGAGAAAGTAAGTGTATTAGCGTCCGACGTTTCGATGCCAATGTTTGAAATTCAATGCACTTGTATCTGAAACTTTTAGTTTCGAATCACCTTCCCTGTTTTTTCCTGGCAATTTACAGCTCTTGCAAATCTTTCTGCACGCAAAAGTAAATAAACGTACAAAGAATATGCAGTAATCCTCAACAAAATCTTTGAGTACCAATCATGATTACATGTGTTGAGCTCAAATTTGGTTTTTTATGCCAAATTAAAATTCTACTTGTTCGTTCTGGTTCTCGTAAAAATCAATATAATCTGACTTAATATTATAATAAGTAGGGTGAATCCATATAACTCCTAATGTTTTAACTTATAAATATTTTGACGTTAAACAGTTTGAAGCACTTCACATAAAGTTTAGTTTCTGACTTATGGCTCAATTCATAAAGTAACTAAACCTTTTGTTGTGAATGTTGCCAATGATCCCTAATCCTTTACCTTTATTGATATTTCATCTACACTTGAATGTGGTTCTGCGAACCTAATGGTGCTCAACAGTTCTGAATTCTGCAGTTCGTGACAACTTAAATGAACGATTTGAAAGGAATTAAACAGTTCTCATTTCTGAAACTTCAAAAGATTGACAAATGAATACTGACAAATCTACATGATTGCATTTGGTACCACATGAAATGCAATGGGTCCTTTGTTTAAAACAAAATGGAGCATTTTGAATTTGTTAGAAAATTTTGTTTAAAGATTTTATATATATAATATATTATAATAATTAATATATTAATTAATATATAATATATTAAATGAAATCTGAAGTTTATTTTTCAGTGCAAAATAGTTTTATTACATGGGAGTGGATCTTCTTGTCACCAGATTTTGTCAACAAGGCTCAAAACTATCATTTATTATTAAGTCAAGTAATGTTAGTAAAGGAGTGGTGGCAGGCGCAGCCAAAAGGGGGGGAGGGGCGCTGGGGCAATTTGCCACAGGCTCTGACTTAATTGGGGCCGAGCATATTTTTTATTCAAAAGAAATTAAAAATATATATTTATCTCTAATCAAAATTTTATACTGCAAGTTATTTCTGATGTAAGGAGAAATTACATCTCTTCATGAATTGGGAGAGGAGGAGATTCTTTGTTTGAAATGAGGGTCTCCTATAAATCAACTGCCCCTGGTCCCTGGGTGCCCCCGAGTATGGGTAGGTATTTTGGGGCTCAAGAAAATGTGCACATGTACGAGCATAATTAGTTACATTGAGAACAAAATCTCCCCTCTTATAACAAATTTACTTGAGATATTTGAAAAGAAATCAAGCATTAAATATTGCAAATACAAGCAATGTGTAGCAAAATATCAAGCATATTAAAAAACAATCCAAAAGTTAATGAAAACTGAACTAATACCACAAGATTAAGTATACTGCTCATTTGTAATAAAATAATGATAAAAAATATGAGGTTCATATAAAGAGTGTCCCAACATTAAGATTCTCCAATCCAACTTCCAGAATTTCGAGTTTAGTAGAATAATAGCAGATAGTATACATTTTGAGAAAAAAGAAAAAAAGAAAAAAAAATCAAGAAGTTTGATGCTTGTATAGTTCGTGAACTGATGAATATTTTTAAAAATATATTTTTTGACCCCAAAATGAAATTCCATCAACATATCAAGATATGGTTTTATTTTATTGTCTGCTTTCTGTGTTCTATACTGTATACATATGAAAATAAAAAGAATGACTAATTATAATGATAATAAAAAATCTACACATTCACACATCAGTATCTTTCATATTCACTTCCAAATAGTATATAACTTTATCAGAAAGGGAATAGGATTTTTCTGATCGCATATGAGGAGGTCCATAAATAAAAGCAAAACTTCCATCAGAAAATTTCTTTAGATACATGGGAAAAATCATAATAATTTTATGTTTGCTTACTAAAATAAAATTAAGCCCCTTTTCTTAACGAATTGAGAGTTATTAAATTGAGCAAAAAACAAGAGAAAAGTAGTGTAGAGATACTAAATTTTGCCATACAGGTGATAAGAACAGCTAAGCAGGGGTGCAAGAATGGAGAGAGTAGGTACTGGGATTGATTGCTTTTCTGTTTTTTGCAACATGGTGCTTATTTTCAATGTCATACTTTTATGACATTGAATTTATTTTTTTATTACATTTATTTTCAGACATATATTCATCTTTTACAAATTAAAATGTATATTATGCCAGAAATTAGATCCAATGAATTAATACTACTGTTTTGTGAAAGGAAAATTATAATCCCTTTAAATTCTAGTATGATTATGTTGTGATTTAAATAAGTAATTGGCAATGGATTTATATTGAAGCATTCCAATTTGATTGCATTCAAATGCGAATAAATGACTATCTCTGTTGACTATAGTTGTGACATTATTTTTTATCTGTAACATTTTATGACTATAAGACTTTGTAACTATGCTTGGTACTTAGACTGTTGTGCAATCCAATTGAAATCATGTTTAAATATGAGTGTAGTCTTAAGTGGTAATTAGATATGACACAGATATCAATAGTATGCACTCTTGAAAAAAAGGTTACTAGTAAATAGGGCAATAAAACTAAAGAACTTGTGAAAAGCTAATTGTCATATTATAAGTCTCTGGTTCCTCCCTTGCTCTACTCCCTTTTAAAATTTCATTCTAGCGCCAATGCATCTAAGGCGAAGGGTTTCAAATTAAAATTGTACAATGGAAAAAAATAGTTAGGGAGGTTTAATATAATGTTGTCAACCTTTTGATTCCAATACTTAATATTCATCCCTTTTTTTCCTTCCCCAAACTACAACAGTAACACTCACCCAGACACACTTCCTAGGAACCAAACCTAAACAATTAAGAAGAATTAGATTGTAGTAGCATAACTTGTGAGATATTTAATAACTCACTTCAAAATAAATTAGAAATAAGTTCACAAACAGTATAGATTGCTTCTGATTATTTCCTTTCCTTTACTAACATTGTAATTTCTTTTCATTTCCTATCAAACAAACGTTGTTTGAAAATTAGATGAGTTTATGATGTTGACTAGACATATTGTTATTACATTTTCAAGGCGAGTGCAATATTTTTTCTATTGACTTTATTTTAAAAACCTTCAGAAATTAAATTTGCAATTTTTATCTTTCTGTTTTTTATCTTTTCTATTTCTTGTAAATCTTTTCAATTTCTGTATCTATTCTATATTTTTATTTTTATTTTTCTTCTCTTTATTACCTTTTATTTCTTATGAAAGTTATTTATTTCATTGGTTCTATAAAGTTAAAATAAAAGATGAAGACAATTTGTTGAGTTAAATATTATCCAATAAATGTTATGTTTTGTGAGTTGAATCAATGTGTTATGAATTCTAAGATAAGCTGTATTTGCAGCGTGTTTTTAAATTGGACTACCCACATGGCCAAGGTGGTGTGTTCCTCAATTGGCAGCCTGGCAGTGGGGGATACTTGGCCACTAGTGGAGCAGATGAATTTGTCTCAATTTATAACAGACATGGCAAAAGGGTGGAGCGGATTCGAATGCTAGGGTAAGATGAAATACTAACCAGAGAATAATTCAGCTGTTGGATTTCCTATAACTGTATAGAAATATACATTAACATTAACACTTTTTTCAAAATGTTAATGATTTTTGCATGATTTTGTTTTTAATTTTTTGAGTTTTTCAGGCAATAGTTACTAGGATGGAAGATGCAATATTATAGTATTGAGTAACTGTTACCAAGAGTATGAAAGACTATATGCTGTTGTAGCATCACTAGTTGTAAATAAGTGGAGACTTTGAGCAGGCACATGCCAAAATTTGAAAGAAGTGTTTCTGTTTCTATGTTCGTCATGCTTGATTTGTTTATACTTATTTTAATGATATAATTATATTATCTTTATCGTATATTACTTAAAAGGTTGGCTGAGTTGTTGTAATAAATGCTTGATTCTGTTCTCATATTTAATGATACACTGTTCTGGTTCATTTAGCTGGTCACTATACCTCTTTTTTAATTACTTCATTATACTTTTATTTTTTGTTATACTTTTATTTCTTATTTAGCTTACCAAATAAATTAGACTTTATTTGTAAAGCTCTGATTCTGGAATTACCATTTACTGTTGTATGTAATGAAATAAATAATGTAAATATATTGCAGACCCTGCTCTGGCTTTGACTGGGATGTGGATGGTGATCTGCTGGCTGCAGTAACAGTTAGCGCCCCACATGTCATGCTCTGGGATGCCAACACAGGAAAGAAGCAGCAGATTGACACAGGCCTTCGAGACCCCCTCAGCTGCATCATCTGGGCCAAGTCAGGACCTGTGCTTGCAGTTGGAACGAGCAGGGGGAACTTGGCTATTTATAACCACAACACTGCTAAGTAGTGTAATTTATTAAAATAATTAGAACAAATAATTTTATTTTGATGAATGCATGAGAGCTTGTAAGATCATTATTAATATGAATAGGTAGAGGAATTGAATTCGTTATTATTGATAATATATTTAATGTGGTTTAATTTTATGTGAATTTTTGTAGACGTATTCCAATACTTGGAAAACATAGTAAGAGGATTTGCTGCGGCTGTTGGAGTGCAGAAAACTTACTTGCACTGGGTTCTGATGACAGAACTGTCTCTATCAGCAACCCAGAAGGAGATACCCTGAGAGTGATTACTTTACGCTCGGAGCCAAGTGAAATATGCTTCTCTCAGATGAAGCTGGATGAGAGGCTAGGTGGAGAGAACACTGTGAGTGGTGTTTCTAATATTCTGTTTGCATGTTTTTCTGCTATTTAAAACTTCAATAATTTCTTACTTATGTGAACATGACATCAATAATGTAATGGTTAGTGTATCGATTCTTAATACCTGAGTTTGCAGTTTTGAACTGAGTTGGAAATCAAGGATTTTTAAGATCAAGACAATCTTTTGTGTTCCTTGCTTTCAATGGGACATTGATGCCTTTGAACAAAGTTTTAAAACACTTCATCTTCCTAGCAGTATTTTGCTTGCTAATAGGTGGAACGGTTAGCAGTACTATAAGATAAGTGTAACCTAATTCATGGCCAAAATTGAGATTCTTAGATCTCCAATGTATAAACACCTGCTGAAAAAATGCAGAAAAACAACAACAACCACAACTTAAACAATGTCCAGATTGAGGACACAGGCATAAAGGTTTGTTGTTGTTGTTGTGCCATTCTGTAGCACCACTTTTGTTATAGTTGTTTTTTTGCTCGTATTTTGTGAGCATTATCATCTGCTCTAAAATAATTTGTTTTTCTACACTAACTCTAATAAGCTGAATTTCCTTACTACCCAGTTGACCTACAAGCAATTTAAAAGGAAACATAGCTTTGCCTTGTTCTTCTTGTTTCTAGTGATTTCAATGACTTCTTTCTGGTGCTAGATTTATAAGTAAACTTATTTGCTTTCTTTGTAGGTTTTCTTGGTGCAGAATGCTGAGTAAATTCTAATATTCTACTGCACATATCTTGAGAGGGGGAGTGGGCTTTTAGAGTAGTGCCTAATGGATGTACCTTCCACATCTGAGTACTGGGTACGATCCTCAATCAAATCTCGTATAATTTGTGTTGGATAAAGCAAGTTCTTGACAGGTTTTCTCTGGATTCTCTGATTTTCCTTGCCTCTCTATGTACTCTCCATCATCAATCACCTCGCCTTCATTTTCATCTACTCATTAGGTCATTTGTGAGTCTTGTTGACCTAAGTTGTTGAAAGGTCCCTAAACTTCATTGAATAAACAATCAATAAATGAGAGGGTGAACCAGATATAAATGTGGTAATTGTTTTTTGAACTTTTGTTAAGCATAATAACAATATATAATGTTTTCATTATGAAATGCAAGGAGTGACACATTTTAGTCTTTACACGATTTACATCACTCTCCCACCCTAAATTATTCTCGAATTTAATATCTAGATACGTAGATGGTGAGACTCTTGGCTTAATGTCCTCACGTGTACTGTTGTCCTACTGGTTCTACTTTATTTCGATCTGCCTGAATATTTTGCTTTTTGACCTGCTGATTTCCATGATGATTGTTTAAGCACGCTCACATAATTGTTCTAAATCCTGTCAGCATGTCTGTCTCAAGTCTTATATGTTATCCTGTCAGTGAGATGTCTTTGTCATTATCATAGATAGTGCTGATACTTTTTCCCCTTCATCCAGCATGTATGATGCCATGCAGAGTTTTGAGACTGCTAATAATGTAAAGAGCCCCTTTTCACACCTGTGCTGGGTGACTGAAAGGATGTGATGTGTGAAGAAATTGACCATTTTTTTTGAGTTATTGGTTCTATCAGTCCCTGTGTTGTTTGTTCTATATAGCCTTGTTCTTACAGTGCTATTGATTTGTAATTTGATGCAAGGTTTTTATTTTCTAGAAACCTAAGTATTTTATTACTTATTACTTTATTTACTAAGGAGTAAAGCAGTAGGAGGCAAAATTAATTATATAAAACTAATTATTAATTATGTCTTGTTTGTAAGCTTAGGTAACTTAAATTGTAGGAAAACCAAATTAAAAACATTGACATTGTAGCATCCTAGGATGTGTTGGAAGTGCCACTTCCCTTTCAATTTGAAAGTACAATATTAACATTTGGAAATCGTACAGATATTTTATTGTCACTGCACTTTCATTCTAAGTTGTTCTGTCACTTATCCCAAAATACATTCTGAAGGTCAATATTCTCTAGGGGCTTAAAGCTAATTTGCATTTAAAAACTTAAGATAGATATAATGTAAACCGCAGCACTTGAGTGACACATTCCCAGCAGCGCAAACCAAGGTTGTCTGTAGGACTTTTCTTCTGAGTCTCAGGAGGTGGAATTTGAATTACGACAAGCATGTGATTTAGTTTGAATGCATGTTATCACCTAATGCTCTGAATTTTTTATCTTGTGTGTTCACTGTCTAAATGATTAATTTTGAAACGTAGTGTAGTCTGTGAATATATTATTTAGAGTGTAGTGTCAAAAAAATGGCAGAGCTTTCATGATATTTTGACATTGAAAGTAAGTCCAGAGGGAAGGCAAAGTGAATCTCCATATCATATCTGACAAGATATTCGCAAGCAAAAGTTGTGAAACGTAACACTCAAACAGATGAAGGTGCAAAGAGAATCCTTTTGAGCTATAATACTTGAAAAAAAAATGTCTCTAACATCGAAGAAAAGAGAAGCCTCATGAGAGGGCTCCTTAAAGCAGTTTTATTTCCTTTTGTGTCACTTAACAGTGCGTGAAGTTTAAAACTTAATTAAATTCATTTACTGGTACTTATCAACAAAAAAAATTGTACTTCCTGAATTATGTACAAACTCATGAATCCTCTCAAGTACCCACAGCTTAATTATCCACAGCTTCTCTAGATAAGATATCCTTGCTCTGTCAAAACATTGGGTTTTGGGAAATTTTCAATCATAATTGATCGATAAAATTGTGAGCACACTTTTTTGTTGCTGAATTCCTAAGAGATATATTGTCTGTTGAAGGTTTGAATGGTTTTTTAACTGAAAGAGAACTTAAAACAATGCTTTTTATAATTTTTGTAACTTTTAGTTAGCCCTGTGCCCATTTACCTCTGTGTTACCTCATACTTCATCTCTTTTCTCGCAAATCGTAAGAAGAAAACATTGTGTAGTCGGAATCCGTGTTTTTTGGGTCCTTCATATCGAACTAGTGGCGTTACAACAGCAGGTGCTTTCTCACAATATTGTTAATGGTTATGTAAGCTGCCTAATATTATAACATGACAATTTTGTCCCACACTTCTACTATCTTTTGAAAAATTCTTAAAGAAACAAAGTGCAAAACGTATATAATTTTTACTATCTCACTATGGAGAAGAAAGTTATGTAGGCTAATTCTGCATGAAAAAAAGGTGTAAATTTTCGGCAGAGAAAATCTTTTTTACAAGGCCCTGGTACCGAAAAAGTGGATAAGTCTAGTTGCTAAATTTAGGGGGGGGGGATTCATCATCATCTAACGTGTCATGTAGCCAGAAGTAGCCATGTTTTGTAGATCCTTGAGACCAAAAAATCAAATGACTTTCTCTCTACTACCTAAGCGGTAGCAAGAAAATAAACTAGTGGTTACAGCAGACATTTACTTGCCCATATTTTCATGCACAAATACTCGAAAAGTACTCAAATTTTTGAAAAATTGTACATGACCTTATTTCAAAATCTATTTTTAAAGAACAGATTTTATTAAGGTAAATAATCTCTATCTTTATAATTGTAGTTGTAGGAAGATGCTGGAAAAATTTTGAATTTTTGTAATTTTCGAAAAATCATAGTTTTCAAAGAACATGAGACTTGCATCATTCTCTTAAACGTCCTTCACACTATCCAACAACAAAATTTAATCAATGACAATCAGCCATTTTCAAAAAAAATGTCCCAGGGGCGTCATGTAGAGTACCTCCCAAAATTCAAAAGCCGGTTTCAAATTGAAGGGGCTGGAACGTCAGCCAGATCAATTGGGGAATATCCATTTTCGAGAAAATCAGCTGAACCATTTAGCCACTAGTGTTGTTGACAGACAGACACAAGCTGACGGACACAAGGATAGACAGACAGACAGTTCTGCCGTCATTCGATATTTTGGTATCATGGAACCACCAAAACATGGATTCTGGCTACACCATGTGTTAGAGGATTTTCTTTCCTAATTTGGATTCATGCACTTTTTTGTTACCAGGGTCCTATGATAAAGAGTTTTTCTGCTGAAAATTCGCTTTTTTTTCCGCGCAGCATTACATAACTTTCTCTCTTCTCTGTAGTGAGAAAGTAAAATCGATTGACACAGAAACGTCTGTGTGTCTGTGGTCAATGCTAGTACCTAAACTGTTCAGCCGATTGTCTCCAAAATTGATATTTCCCAATCGATCTAGCTGATGTTGTGGCCCCTTGAAATTGAAACTGATATTAAAATTTTGGGGCGTACTTTACTTGAAGCATCTGGGACATTTTCAAAATTTTCAAAAAAATGGCTTCAATGTTTTTGATTAAATATTCCCTTAGGAAGTGTAAAAGAGAAGTTGTAAGAGAATGGCACAGGTATCATGTTCATTAATACCCTAATTTTTCAAAAATTTAAAAAACTTCAAAATTTTTTTGGCTTCTTCCTACAACTACAATTATGAAGATAAACATTTTTCTTAATGAAATGTGTTCATGAAATGAGAACTAAAAATAATGTCTTGTTCGATTTTTCAAAAACAAAATTTTTTAGTCAAAGATTTCTTCCGGGCTGAAGGGCCGTGGTCCATGGAAAACATATTCCCAGACGTTTCGTCCGCAACTACGGCAGACATCCTCAGTGGCGATGTGGTCTCGGACGAAGAATCCTCTTTGAAGGTTCCCCGGTGACTGTCAGTTTTGTCAACTGTTCCTGTTGCCATGTTCCCGCGTGCCTACGTGACCATTGTCACGTCTTTGTTTTTCATTAGGTTTTGCTTTGGCCTGGCGGATTACAGGGATCCAAATCAGATCGATTTTCATTCCCTCCTCCTTTCTATTGAAATTCCGGGGATGTTTGTGAATTTCAATGGCTTCACGGTTTAATCGTGCATGGTAGTGAGCTGTGGTGGCTAAAACATCCACGTCTTCGAATCTTGTGTTGTGTTCACAGCCAGAGAAAGCGTGTTCGGCTACTGCTGACTTTTCAGTGTAGCCAAAACGGCAGTTCCTCTTGTGACAAAGATGTGACAGTGGTCACGTAGGCACATGGGAACATGGCAACAGGAACAGTTGACAAAACTGACAGTCACCGGGGAACCTTCAAAGAGGATGCTTCGTCCGAGACCACATCGCCACTGAGGATGTCTGATGTAGTTGCGGATGAAACATCTAGGAATATGTTTTCCAATGGACCACGGCCCTTCAGCTCGGAAGAAATCTTTGACTACAACTCCGGCCGTGAAAGCCTACATTGTTTTACAAAATTTTTTGTCAAACAGGCCATTTTCATTTTCTTTAAACCATTTTTTCTTAAAGACAGCACAAAATTTGTTGATTAAATTTGGTCCTTAGATAACCTAAAGGACACTTAAGAGAATGGTGTAGGTCTCGTGCTCGTTGAAATGCCTGATTTTTTGAAAATTGATAAAATTAAAAACCTTCGGCGTTTTCCTACAACTACAATTATAAAGATACATAAAGATACATCCTTAATAAAATGTGCTCATCAAAAACAGATCTTCAAATAAGATCATGTTGAATTTTTTGAAAATATGAGTATTTTTTGAGTAATTTGGCTTCAAAATGCCTGCTCCGAGTATCCTGCGCTTCAAGAACGTAATATGAGAGATGATTCCGTGCAGTTGGATTCTATGCAAGTTAGAATTTGTATATTATTTCATATTTCTTTGAGCTTTTATTATTTGTTTACAAATTAATCTTTTAGAAATTCTTTAAAACCAATTTCAAATACATGAAAGAAAAATTCCGAGCCTTCAGGAAATATCATATTGGAATGTAACAATGGCATAATTCGCAACTAGCGAATTACTGTGAATTACATCTCATTGATGTGGCATGATTTACATCTCTTTGATGCAGCATGATTTAGCTGTATGAAAAGCACTTATAATTGCCTTTGTGTTGGTATTTGCTTGAAAATATCTAATTTTTGACCCAAATTTTCTACAATTTGTAATGAGTTTTACAAAAAATTATTAATGAGATATGTTAATTCAGAGAGAAATTGTGGTATAATGGTATTTCATAATCATTACTAAAGGCGAGAAAGCATGTGCTGTTTTAGCTCCACCAGTTATGTTAGTCTTTTTTGCTTGTAATAGGTGTATTGTTTCTATTTTTATTGAAGTTTGTTATGGTGGTCTCTTAGCTTGCATGGGGAATGTGATATTTAATATTATTAAAATAGATTAACAAATAAATTCCATTTGTCATTATAGACATTAATGTTTTTGAGACATCCCTATCTTTGGATACTTTAAAAAAATTTTGAGCAAGAACTTAAACTTTAATTCTGTAATTCATTTTCCTTTCATCCTTTGTGTAACCCTAACGAAACTGATCTTGCATTGTTTGTGATAGTGGTTTGTTGTTTGTTTTAGGTGAGTTTGCTTGTGGGGAAAAAAACCTTATTCCTCTATAATCTGCATGATCCTGACAACCCTGTGGAGCTTGCTTTCCAGCAGCGCTATGGCTCTGTCATCACCTACAAATGGTTCAGTTTTTTGTTCTTTAGTCTTTTATTGATAAGGTTATTATACATAAAAAATTAGCCTCATCAAAAGAGAGAAAAATATGATAAATTTTTAATATTAAATTCTGAAACGACTGTACATTAATAAAAGATAACTTTATTTATTTGACATTATGTACAAATAATTATTGGTTTGAAATCAGTAGACATGGAGTAAATAGTTGATAGAAAATGTCTGAGACAAATGTAAACATTTTTGCTACTTTATGAACATTTTACACTAACAAGGGACATTTCAACAGGTGCAAGTTGAAATCTGACCTAATTTTTTTCTATAGATAGATATTCACTATTTATATGTGCTATGAAAAAGTAGCTGCCATCGCACACTGGAAGTTCTTGAAAAGAAAAGAAATAAAAAAGAAAACGAAAAAAGTTGCCACACTTTTTACAATGCAAATTGTTATTCTCGCGGAATTTGTGCAGCCCTTCCTATTGTGAGGGAATGTTCGCTGATGGAGCAAGTGCTCCTAGGGCACGAGTTCCAATTCAGGGTAGTGAAACACCAACCTAATGACATTTCCCACGCCCTTGACAAGCCCACAATGCCCAATAGGGCAGCGCCTACTCTTCCAGGCACTACTTTTTTGACATTGAGAAACAGAAACATGATATGATGCTGAAGTGTGCCCCTGGCATGCAGGTGTGGTTTTGCATTGTTTGCTAACCATCTATTATTTTTTATACAAACACATCAATGTATGATGGTTCAGTTGAATGCTTTAAGTAGTATACCCCAGTTAAGAGTCATTTTAATCTTTATACATGCTGGCGTCACTTGGTGAATTAGGTTCAAAACAACAATACCTGTGACAATCATTGTTATGTTTGACAAGGCAGCTCTAAGTGACTTGGACGTGAATTTTTGGTTGATTTACAAGTATATTATAATCAATGAGCTAATTATTACCTTTAGGGCCGCTTCGCCGAATAAGCTGTATTGTAAGTAGATGCTTATGATGAAGCTTGATTTTTGTCAAAAAGACAAAATTTTAAAAACTTTTTAAAACTTTATAAATTTTTAATACGTTAGAAATTTTAGAAAATTAAAAGTTAAGAAGAATAATTAATTAATTAATTAATTTAATGAGTTAAAATTAATAATTTAATAAAAAATTATAGTTTAAGGTCCCAACTGATGAATAAATAAAATAAACCCACAGATATAGTATACTGGAACACAACGTTTCTTGAAATGAACTACAGTTTTTCACCCAGCGAACTGTCAGACATAACTGACAAGTGGAGATCCTAGCAAGCAATGGCAGCACTATGTGAGTCATCCATTGCAGCAAGAGCTGTCCATGGCATTAGTGAAAACAGTGTGGCCAATACTGACCCAATTCTTAATTTTTTTCAATAGTTTCCAGTATGAGATGGCAGCTAATTTTTTCCTGACATATATAAATAGTGATTATCTTTCAATAGAAAACAAATCAGATTTAGACCTGAACCTTTTGAAAGGCCCCATGTAAGAATACCTTATTTTTCTGCAAGGAATGCAATCTATTTTCATGTATCTGTAGCTAAACTTGAAAATATTTTGTGGACTATTAAGAGGGATTATAGCAGATATGAAGAGCAGTTTAATAAAAAAATAGAATGTCAGTTGAATAAAAGAATAGGGATGTGAAATGCAGTTGAACTTGTGGTAGAGTAGATTGAAGGGTAGGATGATGCAACTAAGGAGGTAGGTAGAAATTAGGAAGGTGGATAGATGGAGAAATGTGTGTATATGTGATTGTTCATTTTCACATACATAATTCATATGTAAAAGTATGATATTGATTTTCCTTATCTCTTTCCTGGATCTGCAACCACTTGTGATTGTGTGATTAAATATTGGGATGCATCATTTATTAAGGAATTATTTATGCATGCGGTAACTTTTTTGTGTTCTATTTCACTTTTGCTCTGATTGTGTTTGCAAATTGTAAATTCTCAATTGCTTTGTCAGGTTTGGAGATGGATATATACTTCTCGGATTTAGTGCAGGATATTTTGTTGCAATTTCAACACACATTAAGGAAGTGGGCCAAGAACTATTTCAAGTCAAGAATCATCGTGACAGTTTGACTGACATTGCTCTGTCCACCAAACTGAACAAAGTGGCATCTTGTGGAGATAACATGTATGTATTTGGAACATCTTAGAGAGCAATATTTGGAGCATCTTAAAGGTGTATGATTGCTAAACACATGTATTTCATCAAATTTCTTCAAGGCAACTATTTCCTTAAAATTTGTTTTATGTATGAGTTTCTTTAATTTCACTAGTGGTTAACTGTTGTTTGCAATTTGTTTTCTGTCTTAGCATGTAACCTGTGTTAGCAATTTTTTTACCTTTACTCTTCCCATTCTCTTTCCTTTTCTCTTATATCTTTTATGTTGAAATTTTGATAGAAATGTGCAAACACATGTTTGTTTGTTTTCAAAATGTCTGGAAAATAAATGCTTTAAAACCATACACAGGAATTTCAGCAAAACTGAAATCACCCAATCAATCTGGGTGGTGTGAAGGTTCCTCAAATTTGAAAAAGATATTTTAATTTTTGGGGTACTTGCAAGAATTCCCCAGGACATGAACCCTCTCCTACACCTACATCATTGAAAATGAGATTTTTCTTAAGGAAATCTGTTTATTAAAATTAGATCTTTAAATAATATCCAGAACATTTTTTGTAATTATGAGTAGTTTTTACTTTCTTGTATACGTATAAATATACGGAGTAATATACATAGTATAGAGAAAGTTATGTAATGCTGTGGAAAATCAATTTTGAGATTTCAACGGCAATACACGATGCCCGAGCCACTGTTTCAACTCCAGTAGATAGAGTCTGTGTGTATCTGAGGTATCCCTGTAACAATGTTTTGTCACCTATAACAAGAAATGTTATGTGGTAAAATTTCGTCAGGCTCCTCATGTTCCCCAATGTAAAATGGATTTTATTAGTATTGCACCGAGTAAGTATAAATTGTATGTACTTGACTGTCCAGGAGAAGCAGCATTCTCAGCACAGATGCCAATGTTTCCACCGTCATACTGTGACCTTCCTCAGGTCAAAATGTGTGGAGATGGACATTGGCATCTGTGCTTAGGGTGGAGCGTCTCAGACACAGCCAAGTAATATATTGACTCTGTCTGCAAAAGCCTTAGCACTCATGAATAAATTGTGTTTCAATATTATATTTAGTACTAGCAGACCCAGCAATGCCTTGCTATTGCAATGAATTAAATAAATACAATTGAAGGTAAATATTAATTTATTCACTGAAGATTAACTGTATATTAACTACACTTACTATATTACAGTCCATTTCCAAAATCGTATATTTGAATATTGTTGTGCATTTGGTTCATACTTTGTGCTGTCTAGATCACAACTTCAATGTGCAATATTATAAGTCAAAGCGAGGCTTGTAACTCAAAAAGATATAGATTGCATTGCAAGCAAGGTCCTCTGGTGAACTTTGCAAAAACAACACCCCCAACAAGTCCAATTTAATTCAAACCACTCTTTAAATGCTCTTGACACTATTAAGAAAGTGTGAAAATTTCAGTGCATTTGAGTCGTTTTTGAGTCTGTATGCAACAGACATATGCACATTCTGTTTCATTTATGTATAGATGTAGTTTGTTTTGTTTTTTCGACAGTAAAAAAAGGGTTTTGCATAGTTATTAATAGTGGGTCACAATCTTAAGTTTCAATAAACATCTCAAATCAATAATTTTTCCCTGGATTAAGTAAGTTTCAAAGTTTTATTTGCCATGGATTTCACATTCCTATTTCAATTTATCACGTGATAAAAATTTCCAAAAATACCTCAAAATGACCAGGATTCTGGAATTAACATGGTATTAAAGTAGAACTGAAAGTGTTGAAAAAGTAATACATATTATTCTAAATAGTATTTGCAATTGTAAAACAATTAGTTTATTGATGCAATCTGTTTCTCTATATTAGATTTTTAAATAATTTCCTGTACAATTTTTTTCAAAATATTAGTAATTTTTATGTTATTTTGAATGAACTTGAAACAATTTTCCATTCGATCTTAATGTTTTTAAATATATTTTTAAAAAAAGAGAGAGAGTAAATACATTCTAATTTTTAATTGATCGTTAAAATGCTTTCAACATTCTTTAAATTCCTGCTATTACAACTCTGAAAAATATCAAATACAATTTCGTACTAACACACCCTCCCACATCTGTCGCCCCACATCTGTCATGAACTAATATCACAATACCAACACCATGTGTCCCATCTAAGAGCGATCACAATGTACCAAAAGTTGATGCTGCTCACTCAACTGCTAACCATCAACAGAGACTAAACTTGCCTTTCTGTGCCTTCCATGCCTTCTCAACACATATCTTTTATATATTACAAGGAACTTCGCTTCCCTCTTCGGGCATGTCACTATACTTGTGTCCTCCTCGGGCTTGTTTATTTACCCCTTGGCCTGACAATCTGTATGCATAAACTTCACTCCCTGTGGATGCACAAATACCGACACCATATTCAATAAATACCCTTTTTCCGCTTATATTAATAAAAATGGGGTTCTTCAGGCTTATCACAATATAGAACAGTTATGTCCTTTAATATCTCTTCCTCTGAATTTGTCTCTCCCTCTCTCTCTTCCCCTGCTCTTCCTCTCCTTTTTCTTACCTTTATAGTTTGAATATTTCTTTTAAAAGCAGTTTATCCTTATATAATAACCTTACATATAACCTTAACCTTATATATATTTATAACAAGAAAAGATTTTTACTTCCAAAGAAATATGATAAGCCAATTTTCTTTTCTTTATTTAAAATGTTATGTGCATGTTGTTTTAAGAATTCAAAATTGAGAATAATTTTTTTTATTACATTGGGAAAGGGTGAAGATCCATGACATGAACAATCTGCAAGAGACATCTAGTGTTCTTACTTTGGAAGAAGAATCAAGTGTTGTCCACTTAGCTTGGAGTGAAGATGGGCAGCTGCTAGCTGTGGCTTCCCAAACGGGTTCAGTTCATGTCTACTTATCACAGCTTCCTCTTGTTACATCTGTGTGTGGCACACAGATTGCTGTCCTATCAAGTCTCACAGAGCTCACTCTGTTTTCATTTGATTTAGAGAATAAGGTATGGCTTCATTTTGATTGCTAATTATACTGTTTATAGATGAGAGGTCATGTACTTTTGAAGTTAATATCTGATGGCTTACCTTATAATTTTGTTAGTAGTTTGTAGTGCCATCAATACTCCAAAATAACTTAAAAGTAGTTTACTGCCCCAGCTGGGAATCAATCCCTGATCTCCCAATATTGAGATTTTTCCAGATAGGGGCAGTCAATTCTTTGAATAACTTAAACATCATTTAATCAGTTGTTAGCTATTAGTAGAGACTGAATTAAATGCAAGAGTTTTTTGAGAAAATATGTACACACATGCAGGTTTTTCTTACATATGTTTAGCAATTGCTGATTCACATAACATATGCTAAAATGCAGCAAAGATGTTTTTGGAATACCTATTAGAGCCATGTAAAGTTTGTTTTCTTAAAGTGTAATTCACTAGAAATTCTTTCTTTCATTTTTAAACACATCATCTTAAGTTTATGAAATGAAAGTACACCACTGTTGTTCAAATTAGTATTGAAAATTTGTGTCCATGCAAATAATATAAATAAAACAATTTCTACATACAAATTTCATAGAGAGGTAGCAGAGACATTTTTCGTTTTCTTGATTTAATTCTGGATGTAGACCAATCCGTGTTTTAATATTTGCCGTGAAGGACATACACATGCACATGTGCACAGGCACAGTGCCTTTCTTGGGAGTATAAAGTGAGTTCCAAACTGACCATATCACAACTCTTCACCCAGCTTCCAGCTGCTTGATGGTACATTCTGCACCCTGCACTTGCTACTGACACAGTGGGTGCAAAACATTGTTGGTGTTGCAAGAATTGAACAGACCAGCTGACAGAAAATTATTCAGAATTTTTGGGGTTTATTTATCTCATTGACATTTTTGGTGTGTCAAGAATGGAACAAACTGAAAGGCTTGATGTCTGAGAAATTTCCACTGCACTTTCGGCATCTATTTCTTCAAATATTAATAATATGTTGAAATATGCAAGACGAAATATGCAAAAAGAAATATGCAAACCAAGCAACGAATTTAAAAAAATAAGCAAAATGTGCTTCTGTAAGCATTTTGCATATAGTCCAGTCTTTAGCTATTAGCTATGAAGTTGGTCTAGTAGGCTGTAGGTTGATATTGTAGCCAAGGCATAATTTTACAGGCTAACTACAGCAACAAAGTAAACTTGCAGGAATTATCACAGATATGTTCCAATGAGTCGGTAGATATTTTAATGTCTTTATAGCTCAAAAAATTCAAGAACCAGGAGATCAAGGTTTGATTCCTGGCTATGGCAGTCAGTGTTTTAATTGTATAAGTTTATTTGAGAAAACATTTTATTCACACCACTGATCCTCAAAGCCATTTATTAATAAAGCTGATCTTCAAAATTGTGTGCTGTGTGTTTCTGTCAGGTAAACATTTGTCTTACATTACATTTAAGAATCTACTGCTTTTGATTGTGTGCTGCATTATGCGTATACAAGAATAGTACAAATATTTTCTTGAATATTTGCATTTGGGAAGGTGAAGGTAACATGAAGTGTGCTAATATTTCACGTTATACCTGATATTTCAGAAAGTAACACTTTTTGAAATCTTTTTTTGAATGATGTACATTTAATATGCAACCAGTCTTAGTATTTCAGCTGTACCCTCTAAGAAGTTTCTGAACAAGGGGAGACCTTCAGGAAATCATATTTGCAATGGTTAAATGTGTTTGTTTTCTTTTTATACAAATATGTTTGGGAACTTTTGACCTGTGAAAATTTGCACATTTCAGATCAAGATCACATCTAAAGCAGTGCTTTAATGTTAGCTTTCTGTGTCCTTCAGAGTAAACTGCCTCCAAATTTGACGTTGGACCTACCAGTTGAGCCCACCTTTGTAGCTGTGGGACCATACCATTGTGCTGCGGGAATGAATAATCGTGCTTGGTTTTATGATTTAACTCGCAGTAATCCTGGAGAAACGCAACCAATACTTTTGCGAGATCGTGAATATTTAGGTGCTGTGACAAGTTTGAGACTGAATACTGATTATGCATCTGCTCTCTATGAAGGAAAGATTCAATTACACATGGTAATGATACTTTCCTATTTTAATTTTCCTTGTTTTGTGATCCACCTTGCAATCATTTCTATTAATTTAAGTATTTACTTTCTTCCAGCTAATTTAGTGTATTGACTTTTTTATGTAAATCAAAGAAAGGTGACAGTGATAGCTTGCGTAGTACAGGAATTGAAGTTTAGGTAGATTACCAGAGAATGTAGGATATAATCCTAATAAAAATTAAATTAATGAGACAGTGGTTGATTGTATAAGTAACTTACTCATTTCTCACAGGCTTGCGCTCAGGAGAGGGGATGGGGGTGTAGCTCCCTGAACATTTTGAAAGAGCCCTATAGCCTTAATTAATAAAAGATTTTATTTACTTATTATGTTCAGTCTCTGGTACTCTCGTTTTTATTGTAACAATTTGGGAAATTGTTATTTGAGATTTTGGGATGAGGCTCTCTAACCCATGTGAGAAAGTATAATGGTTCACCATGAAATCAATTGTGTTTATTTATTATATCATTCATGTTAAAATTTCGTTCTCCTTGTAATGAATTTTATTTATTTGCTGGTAAAATATGTCATAGGTAAATAAAATAAGTTGAATGGCAGAGGGTGTCTAGGAATGTAGTTCCCCCCCTCCCCCTTCTTGTTTTAGGCTGTGTATGCCGATGCATTTTGTATAGTATTTCTTAGCCAACAAATCTGAAAATGATTCTCTTTTCAACAAAACATAAATACACCACAGGATGACAAACAAAAAAACATGTTCAATTTACTATCTACATTCATACTTTGCTTTTATGTGTACAATTAAAACAAACATTTGGCATGATGTTTTCATTCCTTCCCTTCAAAAAACCCACTTCTTTAATTTTCCTTTTTGGTGAAAACACATCCTTCTTGGATCAAAGGTGGCTTTCAATGTTGTATCACTCATCATCCACACTACTGGAACAAAATTTTTCACTATTAATACACTTGACTACACTATTAAATAAAAAATTCAACAGTTTCTCCACTGCTTCTGCAATGTTTTTAACTAAACAACTTTTCATTTTAAAAACTACTTCATCCGAATATAATGTCTTGAGCCATCTGTTTACTTTCGTAACCAAGGTTCTTTTTGATGCTTCCTACACGAAAGATATTTCCCTTTCTTTTTAACTAAAATTCTGAACATCATGTTCTCTCCTATCTGCTCACTGACTGGTTATTATTTCCAAGTATCATACTTTAATTTTGTAAACATTTGACGGTAATGGGCATTTTGTACTTCAAAGCATTTCTTCTTTATTGTATTGCATCTGTTTGTACGCTTATGTAACTAAACACTATCCAAATTATCATGTGGTATCATGCTATTATTATTTTAAACAAAAATATCTTTTGGAATTAATAATTAATTATCATTTCCTTTCTAAATAAACACTTATTTTCACTGTTATGTTAAAACTAAATATATTATTTATCATGCTGTAATGGCATGATAAACTAAATACAATTTTCAACTCATTAACAGGTTTTAATAAAATCAGGCATTTGCCATATTCATAAGTGCATTATCCTCTACTCAAGCAAAAAATGTAAGGAAAATGTTTAGAGCCATTTTTGAGAAAAATTTTAACTATGTTCTACACACTTGATAAGAAATACCCTCAAAATTTAAAAGTAGGAGAATAATAATGATTATTTTAATTTTGGGGAGAGGATTTTGCTCAAAGGATATTGAGTAGCTTAAGAAGAGGATATTGCACTTTTGAATATGGCAAATGTCTGATTTCATAAAAACCTGTTAATTTTTGAAAATTGTAAAAGTTTTACATTATTTCCTTCCTGCCCTACATTTTCATTTTTTATGCCATATATTTCCTTTGATAATGCAATCTATTTGTTATATCTTTTAATCACTTAGGGACAGTTTCTTCAGGATATTATAATAGTTTTTGCAAAATTTTGAGTCAATTTGTGACAATACAAATTCCAAAAATACAAAAACAAGATTTTCTCAAAATGGCTCCAATTTTTTCTTTAAGTTTTTTGTAAAGGTGAAGCACTCTGTACTAAATTATACAATGTAAGTGCCATACTTTTTGATCAAAACTCATGATTTTTTGAAAAATTATCTGTAAGTGTGATTTTTTTTATTTTTATTTTATTTTTTATTATTATTATTTCTGGCTTGCCATTAATATTCATATCAAAGGTGTATTTTTTTAAATTTAATACACTTGTTTGATACACATTTAATAAATAATTTTGGAACTTTTTTGGCACATTTTCAGAAATGCGGAAGGACCAATGTTGGTTGAGAAAATATTTTAATGTTATCTTCTGCTACATTTTCTGTTGAAGTTTTTAATTTTGAGAAATTTGTTTAGTAATGATTGCAAGAGTGAAAGTTTCTGAAGCTAAAGGAACTTGGCTTGGGCAATGAATGCAGATAAATTGTTTCAGCATTGCTCATTGCTAAGCATGTTGTTGGCCATAAAAGCCATAAAACTTTCCATTTCCATCCATTCCATCCATACTAGGAAATAGATATAGTGTTTTGCATTTCAAGTAATTTAATAAAGAGTACACAATATCAGAAATAAAAGAAATAAATAATTTGCAATGTATTCATTATTTTCCATAACCATTACAAATAATACAAGTACAGTAATGTAAGTGCTGCTCATCCCATCAGTCACCACATGCATTTGATGTATGTCTGTGAAATAGATTAGAAAATTGATTGATAGTTGGATATGAAAACTGACAAAAACTAATATTTTCAGATTTACCTAAACTGCAGTAGCAAGACCAGTTGGGTCAACTGTCAGGCTAATATTTGTTAGTCTTAATTTCCACCTCATCAATCAATAAACCCCTTTATGATTTATTTGAGTGTAATTGTTTGAAAAAAAATTTGTATAAATAAATGTTTCTGCTGTAAATTTGAAATAGTTCAAATTCAGTGAAGGTGCCAAAAATGAATAACTGGGTAAATTGTCAAAATTTTCATTTATGTTCTGGGCAGATATAATTAACCTTTGCTTCATGAGAAAATTGAATCGTAATTCTAGATTGAGCCAGCCAATGGTGATGGAGATGACCGTGAAGTAAGAATGTTTCCTGATCAGAATTCTTTAGAGCTAAACATAACCTGCCACTGTCTTACAACTGACTTTCTTATTTATGCTACTGATGTGAGTATTGGATCTATATTACTTCTTTAACATTGCTTATTTATTGCTTTATATGGCCTGCCAGGAAAGTCTCTCCGCAGTGGCATCTTGCCGGTGAGTGCCTGCAACAGAAATTATATTGGTAACAAGCTGCAGCTTGTAACAAAAGAAAATGTAAATTGTGAACTAACCACAGTCATAATAAATGCTGTACATGTCCTCTTCATTTGTTTCCCAGTAATCTGGTTGCTATCAACATAATGCAATTTTTAGTTAAGAGGCCCTGATTCGGCTCACTGCGTAGAGACTTTCCTGGTGCACTGTAATATCTCTTGCATAAAACACACGAAACATTAATGTATCTTTATTTTTCAGATGGGTCATATTCATTATTTTTTTATTGAAGATTGGAAACTAGTGAATGATTATCACCATGAAGTTGGCATTAGAAATATCTTTTCAGACTTATCTGGAACTCAATTGGTGTTTATTGATGACAAAAGTGTTGGCTATGTATTCTCTCCTGTGAGTAAATATAAGTTAAAAATATTTGTTTGCTTCTGTAGAAGAGCTTACACTATGACTTGATAAAGAAGTTAGTCATTATTACTTCATATTATTTGATAAAGTGTCTTATTAAAGAAACACATTTATTACTTCATTTAGTACATGTATCCTATTAAATACTTTATCAGATGATCACTCAAAAGCAATTTTTTTATTGAACTTGACATCTGTTCACTTCAAAAACATTTCAATGTCTTGGCAACCATCAATGCCTTCTATATGCATACATATGAATTGAACACGCTGCCCCTTTTGAAAGGTATTCTTTCTATTAATTATTTTATCTCAAGTACCTTGAATCTACAAAACAATCTTAAACAAAGATTAATTATTCAGGTTAGCTTTGTAAACAAAGATCATCTTTAAAACACCTGAACATACATTTTGAACTTAAACAGATCAAGGAATTCATTACATGACGGAAAGCTATGCTTTTTTTCAGTCTCCTTCATCTAAAGGTAGAATGTAAATCTTTGTAATACTTCTGGTAAATGTTCTAGAAGTTGTTGGTATAGTAATAACCCTCACTTCAGTAACTGGACCTGGATGAACCATGGCCCTGGGCCACTCTGATGGCAGGTCATTTTCGTCTTTAAGAAGGTGCAGAGAACCAACTTAAAATGTTGACCCCAATTATGCCATTTTACTCTTTTATGAAGTTCTTGAAGGTATTCTTGTTGCCATGTCTGCCAAAGTCTTTGCCGAATGTTTTGAAGGTGTTTTCAATGAAACAACCGATTATCTGGTTCTTGCCATAAATTTAATTGTACAGGCTCTATTAGTGAGTTGCTAATTATAAAATGAAGTGGGGGAACTTCAAAAGTTGTTTTGATCATTTGGTAAGAATGTTAGAGGATGTGAATTCAGAATAGCCTCAGTGTCGCACAGAATGGTTCATGTTTCTTCAAATGTTTAATCATGTCATTGCATTTCTGTTTAAAACTGTCTTTTCATTTTCACATCAACTTCGCTCAGTCCTCCAAAGTGAGTGGTGAATAAACTGTCATTTGATCTGCTGTTGAGTGATGGACAATGCAATATTAGTTGCCACTTTTTTCCAAAAGGAGTGTATCTCGTTTAAGGTATTTTAACGCCACCCAAATCTTTCCATTTCCTGAAAAAATTGTTTATATAACCTCCATAAATCCCATTGTACAGTGAAGCATTGTAATGGTGCTAAAAAAGCTTCTATTGAAAGTTCAGACATAAGTTCTAGATGAACAGCTTTGGTACTGAAGCAAATGAATACTCATATGTAGGTTGATAAATTCTTCCTCTTCTGCAGTGTTCCTTGATCGAAATTGGACCTATGTTATCTATTCCTGTTGTAACAAATGATTGAATTACTGATGTGATTCTTTCTTTAGGTGTCCCATGAGTACTTTAGCAAAAGCACTATTTATTTCTTGTTAAAACAGACAGACAGTTGCCTGATACTGTCCATGCTCAATTGTACATTTTGTGTCGTACAAAAATTGACATTCCACAAAATAGTACAATGAATATATATGTATAATGAAATAAATATTAGTACAATTATGAAACTGTGTAATATAAATCATAGTACAGAATTTAATAATACAGTTGATAAACACAATGATGACTAAATGGAAGTGAGCTGTTGTACTTGTCCACGCCAACATTACTGCATTAAGTTTTAGCTAACAGTCTAAAACTGTCAGATTTTGGTGAAGTGTTTTGTCTGTGTACTAACTAACTTCTGTGTAACTATTGTATTTTGCCTGGGATTGCAAGTCAAGCACCTTTTTAGAGTTAGAGTGGCTGTTCTTCTACCAGAAATAGCCAATAGTTCTGAAAAACTGTGTGCAATAACTGTTCTGAAGGGCAATGTTTAAGGCACATGTTCTCCTTTCATGATCATCCTAGTAATTTGATTGGTAGGTAGAAGAACTGAATGTTTTTATTCTTACGTCACCTGAGAAAATCAAAGTCTTTCTCACACCTTTATTAACCCATCTTTGTCATCTATTAACAGACTGAGCGATTTTAATAAACTTCAGGAATATGAGTCTTGTTCATCAAGCATTTTTGTAGATACATGAAAGACTGTTGTTGCAATAGTTCAGTAACTTTCTTCTTGATCTGTCAGTTCTCTTCAGGATTTAATGAACCAGTAGTTTTTATATTTCTGGTATAATAATTTTGAATAAATCTTTAGCAAATTACTACTGCACAACACAATTTTGAAATTGATGAAAATCTTTTTAAAAGTTTGTCTGTGCAGGTTACAATGATTGCCGGCTGTCAGTTGTCTTAAATTCTGCTAATTCTTTTCTAATTTTGCCAATCTGGTGTCAAGAACGTAGAGTCGTTTGGAGATGTCAGCAAATTTATTATAAAAATAATCAGTCTTCTTCAAGCTATTCTCAGTCTTCTATGAGCTATTATCAGAGTTGGATGTGTTTGTTTTGATTCGTTGCGGACTGATAATAGTCTTGTGATATATTGAATTTTGATATAAATTGATTTTATTTTCGATTAAATATTGACTGTTTAAAATTGAATATAAACTCTTTTAAATTGAAAATTAACTATGGATTGCGTGGTTTGTAATAAATTATAAAAGTTTGAGGAAAATCTGTATCAAGGGTAGATGTTGTTATTAAGGAACAACAATTGGAATATCTTCTGGTTGGTTGGACTTTTGGGCGTTTTGAATAGCTAGGGTGATATGAAGACTTACATGTTGCACACTTTACCTTGTTATCATCTGGATGTAGATCAGGGATTTCCAACAGGGTTAGTATTGACCCCCAGGGGGTCGATGTTTTAAAGGAGGTCAGAGATGATTTAGGGGTCAGTTTAGGGTGGACCTGAATATGATGGGATCTGGGGGGGGATCTGAACAGATCAGTATAATGAAGATTAAAATACCATTGATTTAAAAATATATTTATGAATTTTATTAATATTTTTATTTATATAAAGCTACAAAACACCTAATGGTGCAATTCATTATAATTGTGTTATAATCTGTGATTTTGTTTTTGAAAACTTGTTTACATTTATGAGATTCAAAATAGTAATAGTACAAAAAAGCCCTCATGGTTTAGCATGAGGGCTTTTGGTCGGCATGCATCATGTCGTGACCCGGGGTTTGATTCCTGGGGTTGGGCAAGATTATAATGTGTTTTTTCCTTGCAATGTCCTAGTATATGTTGCTATGTGATGATGAAAAAACTCACTTCTCAGGTTCAGAAGACCAGAATAAGGAGTGGGGATGTCTTCGTCCTAACCACATGTACACCCTTAACCCATGGCCGCAAGGCCAGGACGCTACTGGTATGGCCAGTATGCGGACTGTCACACCCAGTACAGACAATAAAACAAAAAATGTCAAAAATAAATAAATCATTTTTGCCAAACCTTATTCATATTATTTGTCTAATTGTTATCTTCAAGTCAATTATTTGTAATTATTTGTATTATGATAATTTTATGTGCTGTTAATTATACAAAAAAAAATTGAAAGGGGTCAATGAACTAAACCAATCTTTTTAAAGAGGTTGAAGCAAGAAAAAGGTTGTGAACCCCTGATGTAGATTTTTCTAACAATAAAGGCAGGAATTTCCTAATTTGTCCTTGGTAGCTGATAGGAAATTAATTTTCTGATTTAGTTTTCAAACTCACTGAAAATACATTCCAAATAAAGATTGCAAATAATATGTGAGTCAAAGGTAATAAATAGTGGTGGATTTTTAATGATCTAAATGTTGTCAAAAATGATCAATAAAATGCTCTTAAAATGTGTTAAAAATGCCCTAAAAAAGCAAAGAAAATTGATAAAAACCAGTTAAGATGAACAACTCAAGCTGTTGGATATGCTAGTGATGTAATTGAGTCTTCTTCCTTTCTTTCAAGTGAACTCAGCTTGTAAACTTTATCAGAAAATCTCAATTTTCAGTTATCTTGAAATCTGTTAAACTGACAGTGGCATGTCACAGAAACCTTAGATTACATATTCACAATGGCTGACATTACAATTTGTGAGCAAAGAAATCAAATAGGCTACTCAGGAACTCTGTGGAGAACATTTGTTGCATTTTGTAAATTTTGTATTGAATTGAATTGAATATTGAACATTTGTTGCAGTTTGTATTTTTTTAAGCAAGTACTATAAAATTATATTAAAATCAATGAAATCAGTGAAAAATGCTTGAAAAATTATATAAAAAGTTAAAAAATGTCTTGTTAGGTGAAATTTTAAAAAAATGGAGGGAAGAAAAAGAAAGAAAAAAAAGCTGTATAAAAATAGGTCATTTCCTTTTGTCATAAAATAAAATTAACATTTATACTAAAAGACATTGTTTTAATGTAAAAAGAAAAAAATGACATTTCATTAAAATCTGTCCCCCAGTAAGAAATGATAATAAATAAAAATAAAATAAAAGATCAGAAAACAGCTGGAAAGTTGTAACCTCAATTTGTAAAAACACTGAGCGAATCAGGCTAAAAAAGCTGCAAGTTAATTATGAACACTCAAAATAAGCATAAAATTCTTTGAAAACATTGTCAAAAAAAAAACAAACAGATCACTTTAAAATGAAATATCCATAATTTTAAACACTGAGACCAAAACACTGCACACATCCGACACCATTAACCAAAGAATATATTGAGCAAAACATTTTTGTTTATGTTTCATTACAAAACCTGAAATTTACTGGATTTCTTCATGAAATAAATGCACTCTACGAAGCTTTCTCACATGCTCTTCAGTTAGCCTGCTTATGATTTTCTCATGACATGTGGTTGGCATGAAAGTTGTCTTCTTAAATTGTGTAATTTATGTATCATTTCAAAATAATGATTATCAAACTAATCATTATCAACAGGAATATACAAATTAGTTTTTGTGGTTATTTTGCTGCAGGTGACAGACGAGTTGCTTAAAATCCCTGACTTCCCATCTAAGGCTGTGGGAGCTCTGTGGGATGTGCAGCCAGCAGATCGCAATGTCTTTATTGTATTTGATGATACTCAAATAACCACATATATCAGTATTAAGGAATCTGTCAAAGGTATTAGTGTATCTTTCATTTGTTCCTTCCACACTGCTAGAGAAAAAGGAAGAATAATTCGCTTTGATGCAGTAGAAGTTCAAGGGAGAAATTGAGAATACCTATTGTAGAAAGCATTTTTAATAGTTGATAGAAGAAAAACAACTAAATTGTTTTTGATTTTAATTTATTGATGTTTTTTGTAATTGACTCCTTTTACATGTAATTTGCCTTTTATTTAATTTTCTCATTATATTTCTCATATTTTGCTTATTTTGTATTTGATGCAATTTCCATAGTTTGTCTTTTATTCAACAAATTCCCCAGAACTTGCCCTCTTTTACCAATAAAAATCCTGTGTGACATATCCTTGGAAGTTCAGCAATCCAGTGTTACATTTAAGTTTAATTAGAATTAGAATACTTCAGTGATAAGTGCCAATTTATTACGTTTATTTAGTTATGAAACCTTTTGTATTTGATTCACAAAAATTTAACGAGAAATTCATTAGCAAGCCAAGTGGATCAAATATTTAATTTTGTCATTGGTGTTGCTAGATCCAATGATGGAAAAGAAAAGTAATCAGAGTCGAGTGAAATATCTGATCTCACTCTTGTTCATAGAATACCTAGTTGTCTGATTTTTTGTCTGCTGCCAAAAACTTACTTCAGTGAAACTGCACTGAAACTGCAACAGTAAACACTGAAAATGCAACAAAAATGCTGAAAATGCTACCGTGGGTCTGTCAGTGAAGTTAATTTTTTGTTGTTGTTGCATCTCTGGGTTTGCATTTGAATAAAAAAAATCTGCAAAGGTCTTGTAAATATAAAGAAAAATGTTTAATTATGTATTGCTTCTTTTCTTGTGCACATACTGCTTTTCTTGTGGATTTGCAGGCCCTAGTATTGAGTGTGTGGGTTGCACCAAACTGCCATCTGGTCAGCTGCCCTTGTTGCTTTGTGGAGGTCAAGTTATCATGGAGACATCAGTTGGCAAACTGATGCCTCTCTCTCTGACTACTCATGAGGTGACTGGATCCAGCTCTAATGACAGTCAGCTTGGAAGCCTTGAACAAGCTCTGACCAAGCAACTTGCCTTACGCAGGTGGGAGTTGCGCAGTATTTTGAAATTCACTTTAAAAATTCTGTTGCTTTTCATATTGTTTATAACTTTGAATGAGCTATAAGATGTTTCTTATTATGCTTACTTCACTCTGTAATGTTCTTTTCACACTTCACTATGAAGATTAATGTGCCCAAATTTATGGAATTATATACACTTTGTTTTAGGTTTTTTGAAAAAAGATTTAGTTTGTGCATATTTAATAGATGCCACTGCTCTCAGTCAATGAGGTAATTTTTTCTGATGTTTCTTCTCCAAGAAGAACTGCTTTAAGAATACATCATTATAACTAGAGCCCGGAAGTTTGGCAAAATGCCTTTTTGTTATTATTACGATTTTAACACTTTTAACAATAGAAGTCACTTATACGTGCTTATGGAATCATTTTAGAAGATTTTCATTTTGCCTTTTTTTGCCTATTTTAACTTCTGATGCCTATTTCAGTTATTTTTGCCCTTTTTTGCCTTTTTCGTCATTTTTTGCTTTTTGCTTAATTTTTTTCTCTTTTTACCCTGGCACCGATTTCTATAGTATTGGAAGCCATGTGTTATATCGTTTTCTATCGGTCTGCAAGCCAGAACAATACGTGGTCATCGTCGTATTTTGTCTTTCTCTGCAAGCGGAGGCATGGTATCAAAAAGGAAGTGTTGAACTCGATCTCTAGGGTCAGGAAGTGTTAAAAGCCGCTGTGAGAAAGCGAGACGATACCCGCTAGGAACCTTCGATTTCTATCACTGACACCCACAGGCTTCCTTTTGCCACGAGTGATTCCATCCCACACTACTAAAGCAGAGCGCCTTGGAGGTCCTATATGACATGCGATACGGCCCGGCTCAATGGCGACTACACGAGTTCGAAGAACGAAAGTAATATCAGTGTTTTCACTGGTGCCATTTGAAGATTCAAAAGAGAATATTTCAGTTTGCTCTGTTACTTCGTAGGAATAACATTGTGTTAAAAAACATCGTATTAATAATGCCGAAATTAAACGTGCCGTTAAGTAGTAAGTTGCATCGCTATATGCGTGAATTTGGCGAAGATGTATTTTCCACCGATAGTGCTATTCTGTTTTGCAAATTGTGCGAGAAAGCTGTCAACCATGAAAAGAAGTACTTCATTTCTCAGCATATGGCAACAACAAGACATAAATCTGCAATCGCGAAGAAGAGTGGAATAAAGGAAAAACAGTTAATTTCGGCGGTGGACGCAACATCCAGTAGACAGTCCCAGATTTCTCTCGATCTGTGCAAGGCATTCATGGACGCTGGTATTCCTTTTTGTAAATTGGAAAACCAGACGTTTAGACACTTTTTAGAAAAATATACGAAAGAAATGGTACCATCAGAATCTACGTTAAGGAAAACCTATCTGACCATCTTCTACGAAGAAACTTTAAATAGAATTCGTGAAGCAATTGGTGATAAAAACATTTGGATTTCCATTGATGAAACTACGGACGCTACAGGACGCTATCTAGGTAATGTCGTCATTGGAACTATGGAACCGACTTACTGTGAGTTCTCAACTTTTCTTCTTACATCTGAAGAATTGGAGAAAGCGAATGGTACAACAATTGCTGAATTATTTACAAATTCCTTACTACTTCTGTGACCTGAAGGCATTACGCCATGATAATGTTCTACTTTTCATCACACGCTGCCCCGTACATGAAGAAGGCAGCCAGAGCACTGAAAGTACTCTTCCCGAATATGCTTTATGTGACGTGTTTAATCCATGGACTTAACAGGATTGCTGAAGAGAAAAGATCTTTGCATCCTATGGTAGACAAGTTGATTTCGAATACTAAAAAAAGTGTTCTTAAAATCTCCTTCCCGTACCCGGATTTTCAGACAAGAAGCGCCAGGATTACTACAGCCGATATTGACTAGATGGGGAACCTGGATATCCGCTGCTGCGTATTACGCAAATCATCTAGACGTATTTAAGGTTCCGTATTTAAATCCGCGACGTATTTAAGGTTCTACCAGAAAATGAAGCTGCATCAGTACGTGAAGTGAAGAAGCTTTTGAGTGAGGCGGAACTAAAAAGTGAACTTGCGTTTATCCTCGCACATTATGGAAAGTTGCCTCAGATAATTGCAAATCTGGAAAAAAGGGGCGAAAATCTTGTGTCAGCCATGAAAGTCTTTCAAGAAGCATTAGAGAGTTTAATGCAGGAGCCTGGAGAAAAAGGTTTAGATGTAGCACAAAAGTGCAAAAGTGTCGTTAGTGCGTATGAGAATTTGGAAAAACTGAAAACAATTTGTAGTGTTCTGAGCGGTGTACTTGGAGTTGATATTGATATGACTCCAAATTCAATAGCCTGCTTTATTAATGCTCCCATTTCTTCGGTTGAAGTTGAAAGGTCATTTTCGGCTGTGAAGAATATTCTTTTGGACAGACGGTTAAGTTTAAATGTAGAAAATCTGAAGAAATATTTAATAGTAATGTGCAACCAAGAAAACAAAGATCAAGTTTCCATGTAAATGTTTATGTATGATTCAGTATTAATATAAAAACTTATTCATTTGAATCGTAACAAAATTCTTTTCACTTCATTTTCTTTTCTATTATCATTTGTTAGATTTTACATGATTTTCTGTACCCTGCCATAGCTAGAATAAATGCCTTTTTTAGTGCCTATTTTCGTAAAAATAAATGCCTTTTTGCCTGCCTATTTCAGCCGAAATAAATGCCTGAACTTCCGGGCTCTAATTATAACTCATCCCTATGTTGAAGTCACCATATAATTCCAGTCTACACAAATGTAGAAATGAACTTTCGTAAGCCCTCAATCAACTTTCTTAACTTAATATATTTTTCCCTTTTCTGTTCTTTCTCTGTTTTCTTTTTCTTTCTTTTTTCATTTCAAATTCATGATATAGCCTCTTTTAGAAATTTAGTAGACATTTTTACTGTCTTTAGCAGAGACAAAACAAAAAAATTTTTACTTATATTTGATATGGGAATCAATTAGTTGTTTACCCAGATAAAGCTCAAATGTTTGTGTTTACTGTGCTAAGAAAGTGTATCAGTTGAGAAGAAAGAGAATGTTGAATGTCTCTTTAAAACCGTTCACTCAGGGATTGAAATACATTTCCTACAGAATTCTACTTTCACCCATTACTTATCAATAGGGCCCTGATAATTATGTACTAAAAATTAGGAAATATTCATATTTACAGAGGCAGTGATATATCATTTGATCACTACTTAGTAGTTTCAAAGATCTCAATTATAGCCTGATGGAAGAAAATTATGAAAGAACAGCATATCAACAAGGAATCTATGAGCAGAGATATTTACAAAGTCCATCTCTTTTAGAGAAGAAAGCATAAGAAATCTCTATCAAACATGTCTGAAACAAAGAAATGGACAGATGCCTTTAGATGATGACATTAATGTAGAGTGGAGCAATATTGAAAATATTATAAACACTGCAGCATATAGAAGTATTGGAAAAAGGTATAAACACAGAAAAAGAAAAGGCTTGAAAATCTGGAATGATGAGATAGCTGCAGCCTTACGTGAAAAGAAAAATGCCTATCAAGAATTACTTCAGAAAAGAACACAAGAGAGGAAAGGAAACTACATACGAAAAAGGAACCATGCAAAGCAAATTAGTGAAAAAAGCTCATGAAGAATTGTGGCACCTTTTCATCAGCTCAATTGTAAATGATGTCCATGGTAGGCAGAATCTGGCTTACAAGATCATGAAACATTTAAAATCAGAGGAAATGGACAATGTAGTAAACTAAATGTAATAAAGAAAGATGACTGGATAAAATATTATAAAGTTCTCTTATATGACTGAACTGTAATCAATGAAGATAAGTCACAATACAACAACCCTCAGTTAGACCCTTTGAGCAAAGATGAAATGGAATATGCACTGTCAAGCATGAAAAATAGAAAAGCTCGTGGGGTAGATGGTGTCAATGCAGAACTCCTAAAGTAAGGAGGTGAAGAACTGAAGAACAGACTTCTTGAACTAGAACTATTCAATAATTGTTGGAGAAAATGCTGTATACCTGATGCATGGAAGAAATCAAAAGTCATCTCTCTTTTTAAAAAAAGGAAATAGATGCCAGCCACAGAATTACAGAGGAATAAGCTTGTTGATCAATGCTTATAAAGTTTACACAAAATAATAAATAAACGGCTCACAACAATCTCAGATTCACTTTTATTGGAAGAAAAAAGTGGTTTCAGGCAAGGAAGATCATGTACAGACAATGTGTTTACCATAAACCAAATAATAGAAAAGAGACGAGAGTTCAATTTAGAGACCCACATAGATTTTATAGATTATGAAAAAGTGTTTGATAGAGTTAATCGTGAACTTCTCTGGCAGATTCATTGAAAAAGGGGCTATCCTTTCCACTTGATAGAAGTTGTTAAATCCCTCTATAAGAAAACAAGTATTAATTTACAAGTTGAGAACATAATGTGAGAAGAGTTAGAAGTAAACAGAGGTGTAAGACAAGGGTGTAGATTGTCCCCCACATTGTTTAATATTTAGATTGACAACATTCTAAGAGAATGGAAAAGTTTAAATAAACCAAGTGTTTGGATAAAACCAAATACACCTCTGTAATCACTTCTATATGCTGATGATCATATAATTATAGAAGAGAACGAAATAAGTCTGCAAAAGTCCTTGTACCAGCTAAATAGAATATGCAAACCATATTGTCTCTCAATATCTCTCTCTAAAAGTAAAGTGATGGCATTCAGAGGCAAGTATCCTATCAGAACTAAAATAATAATAGAAGACAAAGTAATAGAGCAAGTGAAACATTTTAATTATTTGGGCTGTGACATACGACTACAGTGATGATATTTTTTTTTTTTTCCCCACTTGACCAACAAATAGTCATGGTCTACCAACACCATTTTTTCACAGGCTCTGTCCATGGACCAGCGTCCTCTCATTCTCTGCTCAAAAATACTAATATAATTTCTAAACTGTAACTTTCAAATTAAAATGTCAAAAATGTTTCTCTTTAATCAAAAATCTATCATTTTGCTGATGACTTTATGGTTTAATTCCATTACTAAATTCCAAAAATTATCTATTTAGCACAGAGCTCAATGTGAGACCCCCTTGCTGCTTTGCAATTCTCTTCTTTTGTAACAACCCTTTACTTGAATTTCAACTGTTTTATGAAGCTGTGTAGACGTACGTTCCTCTTCGGTCATTACTCTAATACGTTCCTCTTTGGTCATTTGTAGACAACTTTTTATTTGTCACCCAGTCCCTGTGCTTCTATTCACTAATTCCTTTAGTCTTTCTTTTCTTCTTTAGAATACATTAGATTAATGTTTTTAATTTTAATTACACCCTTATTTTTCACAAAATTTACACAAGTCTTTCTTTTCTTTATTGGTAGAGGAGAGAACAGTTAAGAAGTATCAACTATACAAATTAATAATATTATCTCACAATGGTACATTTCAAGTAATTTGGAGTACAGTGTTAACAAATAAGTTAATGAACAACATAGATAATTAAGCATAACATTGTGTAACAGTAAAATAAAGAGGAGAGTGGTGGGGATTATGAATCTATGCATTATCTCAGGTAATAATTTTAATATTCCAAAAAGAAATTTAAATAAAGAATAAAATAAAAGGCAAATTGAGCCATTGTGACCTGCCATCTAGTACCCAGAATTTGTCTAAGGACTTAAGTCCCCTAGAGATTTAAAAACAGAAAGGGCTATGAGTGTGAGAACAAGAGAGGCAGAGGGTTTATAGGCTAGGTTTTCCAGCTCCTGTACTATGTTACTGGGGAGGGGCATGGAAATGTCGTTTTGGTGTCTAATAATAATTTCTTTAGAGAGGAGTGATCTAGGTATGTTGAATTGATATTTCCAGGCACATTGTCTGCTATGGTCATTAGATCCAGGAGACGGTGGTGTTTCTTTTCTGCTGGTTGTATTGCTCTCCAGGTATCTTTCCCCACCAGGGCATCACCCAGCTAGAACAAGCTCTAAGGTCTCGACATGTGTGGTACTGTACTGCATGTAAGTGTAGGTGTAAGGATAGAACAAGGAAGAAAAAGGAAAGAAGGTGCATGGTCCATGGCCTGAATGTTTGAGTTCTGCTTGGGCATTTGCATAGAATTGATTGAAGAAACCATTGAAACCTATCAGAGCACCCAGCCACTAGAATTCTCCTCTAGACAAGTTGAACTTGACCCAGCATTATAGCAAATATAAAAAATTCTAGTACTTAGGACTTGATCCCTAGATCTTTGTGATCAGACTTGTTGCAGAGACAGCAGCAATGCTGGCTCTGAGCTATTTCAGCTGATGGAGGTGTTGGAGAGTGAAGAATGCTTTCATTGATTCATATAAAATGTGCATGTGCAATAATATATGTGCATGTAGATATTCCAAACTTAATCTGGGTTGATAATGGTTTTCTGTTTAGTGTATGTGTCATTGTGTATTTTAAAAAAGTGTCCTGTTTGAAGTATATGACGAGCAGAGTGTGATTTATTTGTGTTGTTTTTCAAGGTATAATCCTGGTGTAAAATCCCTGTGTGTTTGTCTTAAGGTGAGATTCTCCTCCTGTGTTACCCGTGTTAAATTCTTTATATTGATGACCCATTATCTCAGAAACTTAGAGCTGCTGATTCAAAATTTTTACTGTACATTATTTGTTCTATTATTGTTGCATTGATGTGCATTGAAAAGAATTGCGTGGCAGGAAACTGAAAGATAATTTTTTTCTCAAACCTCCATTTTTTTTGAAAATTTAATGACAAGTCTATATATTTAAAAAAATAAGGTATTCTGCCATGGCTTCGTTTAGAGCTTCTACAGAACCGACTGTAGTATTTTTTCCTTTGAATGAAAGAATGTGATCCCTAGATGTGTTATCAGATATTGTTTGTGTTGATTCACCAACATTTACAGTGTAAATTAATTAATTAAATCATTCTTTAATAGTACGCTTATCAATAGTATATTGTTTTCTTCCAAAGAGTGGCTGCTTCAAAATTGATAAATGAGTACACGCTGCTTCATGGTGGCGCTGCTTGATGTTTTGTTTTGATTGTTGAGATTTGTTTACAATTCGTCAAGGTTTTGTTTCAGTGTAATAATTGCATTGTGGCATGCATGTATGTATGCAATGTTTGCATGTATTTGCTTTAGTGGTGTATTTTGTAGAGAACATTCGGACAGTGGGTTTTGCTCGGTTGTACTGAAGTAGTCAAGTGGTTCACTGGTTATGTCGAATTTCGAATCGTTGCCCACGCGCCCCAAAAGACGCAAACATACATTAACTAGACGGACGGAAAGAAAGTCACCGTAGGTGTCGTGATAGTGAGGTCATTTCGTTTTCTGTTCGGTCGTTGTCTATGAAATGTCAGTTTTGTTCTGCTTTGTACTTTCCATGTGAGAGAAATTCTGCAAACGAGTTTACTCTGTGTTGCTTAAACGGGAAAATAAGTTTACATTCGAGCAATATGCCAGAAGAAATCAAAGTTGTTTATAGGCGATGATGACACATCAAAAAACTTTAGGAATAATATCCGTCAGTATAATAGTGCTCTTTCTTTTGTTATTCAAAATCGTGTTCAAAATTTTGGGAACTCCACATCACAGAATATCTTCGTTTTACCCTGAAGATCTAAACAATGCAACATATTGTGAGCATTAGTCTAGGCACAGTATTTTACTTTTATCTCAGATCTTACCATTGTGACGTCCCTCCTGTGCGAATGCTAATTTCAAGCGTAGTCTACACAGGAGAGGATCTCACGTTGATGAACTGCGTGGTCGAGGAAGGGGAGAAGGTAAAAATGAGAGAGAGAGAGAGAGAGAGAGAGAGGGAGAGGGAGAGGGGGAGAGGGGGGGAGAGGAGAGAGGGAGAGAGAGGGAGAGAGAGGGAGAGAGAGAGGGAGAGAGAGAGAGAGAGGGAGAGGAGAGGGAGGGGGAGGGGAGAGGGGAGGGGGAGGGGGAGAGGGGAGGGGGAGAGGGGAGGGGGAGAGGGGGAGGGGGAGGAGAGGAGGAGGAGAGAGGAGGAGGGGGAGAGGAGGAGGGGGAGAGGAGGGAGGGAGGGGAGGGAGGAGGGAGAGGGGGAGAGGGGGGGGGAGAGAGGGAGAGGGGGAGAGGGAGAGGGGGAGAGGGAGAGGGGGAGAGGGAGAGGGGAGGGGGAGAGAGAGGGAGAGGGGAGGGGGAGAGAGGGGGAGGGGGAGAGGGGGAGAGGGGGAGAGGGGGAGAGGGGGAGAGAGGAGGGGAGAGGGGGAGAGGGGGGAGGGGGAGGGGGAGGAGAGGGGGAGAGGGGGGGAGAGGGGGAGAGGGGGAGAGGGGGAGAGGGAGAGGGGGAGAGGGGGAGGGGGGAGGGGGAGGGGGAGGGGGAGAGAGAGAGAGAGAGAGAGAGAGAGAGAGAGAGACGTTCATAGAGAATTCAGTTTATTTCTCAATGTTACCTATAACCATTCTACTTGCTAAGATGAGGAGGAGGAGATGAGAGAGAGAGGAGAGAAGGTAAAAATGAGCAAAGATCGTTCATTTTTGAATTGAATGTTTAATTTCATTACTCGTCACCATCTTATTCCGAGCTGAGAGAGAAGGGGGTGAAGGAGAGTGAGAATGAAGACAGGGAGAGAGAGAAGGGAATCGAGATGCACTCTTGATGGCGTCAGCGTCTTACCACAGCCCCGATCTCGGCCTGGAGGAGGTTGGATGCTGCGACGGCGTCGGTGTTCATGGTGATCGGGGTGGCGGCGACAACGGAGCGGCGCACTGAACGGAGACTAAGTCCTCCTCGTTGCTTTGCACGTCGCGTATTTATATGAGCCGTGGGGGAAAGGTGTTTTTGAGAGTGCTCTTTTGGAAAGTTCTGGGGGGTTGTGTCAGAACTTGTCAACATGTTTTCCGTAGAGCACTCTCTTTCCCAACGCGGCGATTCTTTCGCTTCGTCGCTCTGGTTCTGGGCCATGTTAATTGAATTGTTTTTTTTTTTTTTTTGGTTTGATATGGCTCATCACACCATCAAATTTTGACAGGTTCTCACTAGTTTATTTATAAAATTGAAACAAATAACGCTAACTTCACAAATGTGGGTCCACAGCTTTAAGTTGTCTAGTTGAATTATCTGTAAAAGAATCAATAAAAGGGATTGAATAGTTTATGAGAAAACGCAACATTTGTAATGAATAACTGTTATGAGAAAAACGCTCCGAAAAACGATTTGTGTTCTGCTCTCTTTTCTCTCACCTTTTTTCTCTCTGTTCTCTCCTCTCTTACCTCTTCTTTCTCTTCTCTCTTCCATCATCTCTCTTTTCACTCTTTCCTCCAGCATTCCATGTATTTCACTGTATACTGACAAAGCACAACTGCTGTAAACCCTACAAGTCAAAACTGATCCTCACTTGTAACAAACTCAAGACTTACATTGTATCACGTTTCTGACATTTTTATATTGTCATGTATTCTCAGTTCAAGTAGACTCCTGTATTCTCTTTGAGAACTCATATTATGATCTCTCTTTTCCCAGTGACTTTTGATGTTCATTTTCAGATTCTAAGGCAATTTAAACATTATTAGGCAAAGGGAATGATATTTTCATAATTAGCTCATCAAAACACATGAAAATGCCATTTTTTAGATCATGGCAAATTTTAGTGTTTCTCCTCTGATTGCTTCATTGTACTGAGTTTAATTTTTGGGTGTTATGTGAGCATTTAGTTTGTAATCTGTCAAAGCCTTTAGATTCTGGTAAATTTCATTTTATTATAGAAAATGTGGAAATTTTATTGAATAGAAAATGTAATACATGTTTGTAGAATTTTTTTCAACGTTGTTCTTGAAATTTAAAGCCATTTTGTAGTTTGATTCTTAACAAAAAACTTGTGTTTGATTTGTGCTCTAGATTTAGTGAGGCTTGGAAAACTTGTCAAGTTTTAAACCAAAGAGAGTCTTGGACACTTCTGGCAGAAGCTGTTTTGAAGAATTTGAATGTGGAATTTGGTAAATAATATTATTGTTTATTAATAGTAAATTGTTTTTTTCATTGACTTTATGAATTTTCTTTTACAGACTTAGAATGCTGTGGTGCAAGGTCCACTTTATGCAGAAAGTTATCCTACTTTGAGATTTTAAATTTGTTGATTTTTATTAACATGAACTTTTTGTAAAGAAGTACTCCATCCATAGTGAAATGATGGTTCCCTGAACTGTTCAGTTTACTTCTGCACTAATCTGTTTTGTAGATAGTATAATATAATTATAATAGAATTAATATACATTCCTATGGCTTATCTACAGTTTTACGAAATCCTTTAGTCTAGTTTTAAACTTGCAATCTTTTAATATTGAGATTATTCTAATTTTCTGAATTAACATCCAAACATTTAAGACATTAAGATTGTGTGCATTCTATCACAACTTGCTTTTATACAGCTAACTTGACAATGATTAATATTTCCTACCCTTATTGTTTGATTCAGCAATGCGAGTGTATCGGCATATGGGTGACGTTGGGATGGTGTGGTCGCTCCAAACTCTTCAAGGTATTGAAGACCAGCGTCTACTTGCCGGTCATATTGCCATGTTCTTGAAGAATTTTGATAGAGCTCAGGTATGTTTGTTGTTAAATGTAATAATTACTTTACAATTTCCACTTCTCTCCAAAAGAAAACAAAAAAAAAACAACCAAGCTTCTACGCAGGGGTCCCGTTCCTTCACCAATTTAAGTTTTTACTGATAATGTTATTATAATTTTAACCAAAATCTGGATGTATCCAGGTTATGTGCTGAACCAAAAACAAGTAATTTTGGTATTTTTAGAAATGATCACAACATTCAAAATAGTAAGTTTACTACTGATGATGGTGTGCTTGGTGTGGTAAGAATGTGGTGTCAGCATTATTTATTGGACATTTCCCAGGATGTTGAATATGTATTTGTACATGTTTATGGGAAAGACATGATCTTGGTCGATTGTGCACCGCATTTACTGCCAGAGACCCAGGTTAATGTAATTGAATCTCACTTTCAAACTAGAAGAATTAGATCTACATTATTCCAATTGTATTCCAAGGCTGACACATTTTTTTTCATTTGTGCAAAGTACTCTGAGTAAATTGATTTAAATCCTGCAGAAAACTTGACTTTTTTAACCCTTCAAATAATATTTTCAACATAAAAATGGGTATCCTTGGGGGCACTTTTGCCTATCTTATTCTGCTACCCTCTTTATGCAAAGTAAAAAATAAAAGGGAGTTGAATTGTTTATAATACTTATGGGTGTCCTTTTCTTTGAATATCGAAGATTTGAGCTTCCCACTATACCAGAATTGAAAATGTGAGAAGAGCTTCCTCTCTTGTGGTACACATATATCAATGCGTTTCATAAAGATAGAAGTAAAAAGTTGGTGTTAAATCATTACAGCTCTAGTTACTATCAAACAAACTCGATTACAAATTATATAGATATTTATAGAGGCAAAGAGTGCTGACTCGAAATCACAGAACCAGTTATAAACTTGAATATCTAATACCCGAGGAGCATGGAGATGGCACTTTAAGGAGGATATCCTCAGCTCAGGCCATAGGCCTGCAATAAAAGTAATTTTCTCATCTCACTGTAGCAGCACTGTGCAATATAGATGATTACTACACAAGAAGAGGAAATGTTGAGAATTCCTTCTCAAAGCAATGTTGAGTTTTCATGTCGCTTACAAAGCATGCACTGTTTAAACTCAATAAAAGTCAGTTTCCTGATAACTAAGTAAATATGTACATTTTCCTTTGTACATCAAAGCAAATGTGTTATTCAGTAATTACATTCAAATGAAGATGATATGTGAGGAGGACATTCCCTCTTCCCTCCCCTGAGAAACCATCACTAAATTAGCTTATATTAAATGCATCTAAATGTAAGACCATGCCATTTTGCAGTCCATAACACTGATATATTAACATCGATGTTTTGTGTTCAATGCTTTCTTCACATTGTTATATTTTTTCAAAAAACATTGAAGTTAAAAAAAATAATTCATGTTATAAATGAAATTCCAAGTAACTAATTTTTTGTGAACTGCTCAAAACCAACAGCCACTGACATCTGTCACTGTTGTTGATGCCCAGTCAGAGAGATTTCTTTATGGTGATTTTTGGGGGATTGTCAAGAATGTCTCGTTTATTTTAACAAAATATCTATTATGTTTCATAGGAAAAGTAAACAATTGATGAAACTGAATAAACTGGTTCAATATCTGCTGGAGATAACTTACGATGGGCAGAGATAAAGACGAAACTAATTGTTTAAAATACAATTTTACTAATAGTGAACCATGTCAGACTCATCGAAAAGAGAATCTTGCCCTAACTATATTATTGTAATCCAAAACTCTATTATCTGCACATGTAAAATTATTATGGGGTTGCCAGATGTTCACCATATAGAACATTCGTAGGAGTGAAATGTTCACTATTTAGAGTAATGACTTAAGTACTTAAAAAATGAAAACAGAAAACATGTAAATATATTTTAATAAAATAAACTAAATAATTATTTTATATGAGGAAAAAATTCTGCGGTTTATTAGGGTTAGTTTTTAATCCCAATTAAAGCAGACTTATTGCAGTCAAAAATCAGCTCGAAATCTTCTTAACTTCTTTCAAATATGTGCATCAGTTCCTGTTTCAAATGTTTTTGTTGTTTTTGTTATTTTTTAATATTGCACACAATATTGTGCAAAAACTACTAAAATTTTGAAAAAAATGTGCTTGATCTTATTGAAAGAACTAAATACAGAACTAAATATACACATAACTTTCTCGAACTACATATATTACTCCGTATATACGTAAGTAAAATTATATGCTAGTGAGTAAATTTTACTCATTACTATTATTCTAGAATTAATATGGATTTTTACTTCTTTGTATATGTAGTATTTTAGAAGTATTTGTATTGCTGTCAAACTTGAGGTCGAGATTTTGACAAAAATACATGTTTCTGGGTCCCTGATGCTGAACAAGTGTTTTTACTTTCTCATATACTCCTTATAGAGAAAGTGATGCTATGTTGCAGGAAAGACAGACAATATTTTGATTGAAAAACAGTCCATGGAACATTCTCAAAATTCTCTCATAAATTGCACCATACTTTTAGACTATCAGACCATTTATGAAAATAATAATTATGTAAATAGAAGAGTAAATAATACATTTTTCTAGACTCATCTCATAAAGCAGCCATTTCTGTACTGTTAATCATGAGTAAAGATGAGATTTGGGGAACTAGACCAGTAAAAACTATGAACTTGATTAGTATCATCAGTGATCTCTGGTGAACATTATAACAATGGTGAGTGACTACCAGTGTTTACATTTTAAATACAAAATGAATTTTATGACCTTGATTTGAAAAGAACTGTTCTCCTAAATATGTGTTTTACAAATATTGGTCCTAGTGTTTTGAGAAAAATTAGTCAGAATAGATTATTTTTCTGCAGCTATCGGAACCTCTTAGGAGCAAATTTGATGATGTAATACCACTTGCCTATGTTATTATGTAATTATCAAAAATATTTCTTAATCAGTCTTTATGAAGTTGAACCTTGAATGTCTAGGAATGGTACTTGGCATCATCACAGCCTATTGCTGCTTTGAACATGCGCCGAGACCTGTTGCAGTGGGACCAAGCCCTGCAGTTAGCAAGTAAACTTGCTCCCGAGCAAATCCCCTTTATTGCCCGTGAATATGCACATCAATTGGAGTTCACGTAAGTTTCTAACTCTTCGAAATGAAATAGGGGCAACCTGAAGGGCTGTTCTATTGAATAATTACAAAACAGTCTTTAAATGTTAAGAGTAACAATTTTATTCATCCTCACCATCACCACTTGTTTGTGTAAATACTTTAATCAAACTTCTATGTGTAAATAGTTAATGCTACTATTTTTTCATCAATTAATTTATTAATCAGTAAATTATAGAATCATAAATCATATTCACATTGAGGATTATTGACATTTTCCATAAAAAATGAAACACCTTTCAAGAGTGAGATCACAGTAATAAACATAATACTAGAAGAGAAACTTACTATTGATGTTTTAAATGAAACTGGAAAAATTCATACATTGGAGTTTTATACAGGTATACTCTTTTCTCATGTTTCATCTTCATCATCGTAATCATGTACAGCAGGATGAAAGGCCTGAGGCCTGTCCCTTGTTAAGTAGGAAGCCTTAAAAAAATATAAATTTTTCAAGAGTTCTGTGATCCATATCTTTTTTGATCTTCCTATATCTCAGCTTCCTATAAGCCATTGAGAATCTTCCTTCTTTCATTTTTTTAATATGTTCTGGTTAAAGGGGGTAGCAGAATAAGAAATCTGCCTCTAGGGATAAAAATCTTTTATGTTGAAAATCGTAATTGAAGAGTGAAAAAACAAACAAATTTTTTGCCGGATTTAAATCAATTTACTATGAGTGCTTTGTACAAATGAAAAAAAATTGTTTTTTGGCTTCTTATATCAGTTTAAATTTTTTAACCACATTATGCAAATGAATATTGATTTAAATTATCATTGCAATTTTCTATAATGATAAAATTGTTTCAAAAATTTTTTCAGGCATTTATATACAATTTTGACACTTCTTATCAACAAAAAAAGAAGGGAAAAATAGAAAAACATTAATTTTTTTCTTTAGTTTTTTAAGAATATCTTATGTTCTGATGCAGATCATAAAAAGGGCTCAATACAAATTGTAGCCCTGTAAATTCTTTAGTTTCCCAAAATTTCGACTCTTTATCTTATAATTTGCACCTGGACAGCCCAATATAACCCCAATATAAATAAAACAGAAAATTAATACTTTCTTATTTATTTTCTTAAAATTAGGTTTTGTTTTATTAATTTTGGTAGTTTTTCTGTTTAATGTTTATTATAAAAGATAAATAATGAAAACAAAATTGTAAGAATAATATTATAACCATTTGTAATTTGAATATCAAATGAGTTAAGATTTTAACTAAAAATAATGAGTTTTTATACTTTATTTACCTTACTAGAATACTTTAGTTGATTCCTCGAATACTTTGTTGTATGATTGGGACTATGGAATTGATTTAAATCTGGTGGGAAAACTGTTTTTTTTACACTTTAATTATGATTTTCAACATAAAAAATGTTGGGCAATCAGTTATTCTGTTCTGTAATGAGATATTTTTATTATCCTAGCAATTTTATTTACCTTTGCTTTTAATCAGTACTATACATATTATTTCTAAAAATCTAAAATTTCTTTATCTTTTGAGGTTGTTCATCAGAAAATGTGTGTCTTGCAGAATGGTTTTAGTATTTAACTTTTCTTCATATTGGTAGTGTTATATCATGATTACTAAAACAGCTGTTTTCTTAATGGTAAATAATAAATTTGGTTTTGAAAATTATTTTACTAAGCAGCAAATTTAATGGAATACCACCAAAATTACCATAGCCTTTGGTTATCTCTGTTTCAGTGTTCATGAAGAAGGGATTAAGAAAATCTTTATCCAGGAATCAGAACAAATTTGTTATTTTGCTTATTTTACAGGCTGCAGTTCATTTCCTGACTTTCCCAATATTTCGTCATGAAAGAACATTTTTATTTTGTTGATTTTGAAGAAGATTTATGAAAAGATTAGTGCAGACTAAATGTTTTTAACATGTTTTTATTTGTTTGGTATTTCAAGTGGCAATTATACAGAGGCATTGTTGCATTATGAGAAAGGATTAATGGAGACTATGCCTGATCCGGAACAAGAAACGCATAATTCCCTGTGTCGAGCTGGGGTAGCTCGAACTGCATTACGCTGTGGAGACATTCGAAGAGGTGTAGCGATAGCAGGCGATGTGAACAGCAGCCGGCAGCTTAAGAGAGAATGTGCTGAGATTTTGGAGACTATCAAGGTATTTACAATATCTCTCTTGCAGGTGGAAAGTTTGTGTCATCTGCCTTTTCAAATTTGATCTTGCTCTACATTTATCCCAAGAAAATAATTATCAAATTACATTTCAAAATTTAACTGGAAACTTAGAAATTCTTGGCACTAAGATGTAAGTACGAAGGAGGCAAATGGTATTCTGTAAAGTTTTAGTTGTGAAGTTGAGACAGAATGGGTGGTTTGGCAAGATGAACTACTTGGTATGTAAACACCATTGTTACCTTGGAAAGCATTCAATATGATATGAATCTGGATGGAGCTGAGGGGTTTCACTATTTTCATATTCACAGTCAAATCGAATGATATGAAACTAAATACAAATAAATTCACAGAATGTGCATGAAGAGTGTGTATCAACTATAAATAAAATATTATTTCTAAGTTGTTTTATTTTATTTTAAATTAATTAACAGGCCATAAACCTGAAACATAAATCAAATTTAAAAACGTCTTTGCTTTGAAATATTGTGTTATACTACAAAAAGGAAAGACAGTAAAGAAAACAATACAGTGATAACATTGCTTCATATAATATAAGATCCTGCAGACCATTACAATATTCAGTTTAAATAAACTCATATACCATCCATTTAACATCATTTGAAAGTCAAGATTAGTATTGTTTCCAATTTGTATTGTTATATATATTAAAAAAAACTAAGCTTCATATGTGGAATCAAAGTCGATAATTTAATGCAAAGTATTTTAATTGGGTCATAATTTTGCCATAAAAAATGTGAGGTTGTCCCAAAATGTGTTTAAAATTGATGTTAAACAACAAAATTTGTACTTGAGATTTTCATTTTGAATCATGAGTTTTCAGAATCTTTGTTGTACTTTACAGCAACTCAATGATGCTGCTATGTTATATGAGAAAGGCCAGTATTATGAAAAGGCTGCATCTGCATATATTCGTTTAAAAAATTGGTCCAAGGTTGGAGAATTACTGCCATATGTATCTTCATCCAAAATACATCTCCAGTATGCCAAGGTAATTTTCCAAGTTATTGCTACTTTTGATGAATGTTGTACATAACACATAGCTTTAAATAAAATCTTTTATTAAGGCTCATTAAGGCTTAACATATTGTAACACAATAGCTAACTTTAGAAAGCAAAAAAAGTATTAGTTTCCAAACACATAGCTCTTACACTGGATGGGATCATGTTTGGAAGTGTTCCTGTTTTGGGTACTTTTGTACTTTCATGAACTGTTTCTGTACAACCATTGTCTTAATGATGTAGTTCATGATGATCTGTCTGTATAAGTTCTTTTAGTTTACAGTATTCGAATTGGTTTTGCTTTCTTGCACTTACATAGTAAAGCGAAAACGTTGAAATAACGCAAGAGAAAGTGACTGTTGATTAATAGAAAGTCTTGTATTGTGAGTCTCTGTTTTCACTTTCTTGTATATGTATGAATATACAGAGGAATATACTTTGTATAGAGAAAGTTATGTAATGCTGCGAAAAATCTATTTTGAGACTTCAAGGGAAGTACACGTTTTGGGGTGCCCTGGAACCGAAAAAGTGTTTTTTCAAATATCATGTCTGTCCGTCCATGAACAGTACTAAACCATGCCTAAACCATTCAAAGAATTTTTTCCAAGACGTATATTCCACAAATGATCTGGCTCGACTTGAAGCACTGTGATTTTGAAAAACATTCGTCAAAACATTTGGGGGTATTTTACACAAAGCCCCTGGGACATTTTCAAAATTTTCTCAAAAATAGCACCAAATTTTTTCTTTAAATTTCTTTTAAGTAGAGTTAAATATACTTCTGGCATACTTATGCGACATAGGACTGATTTTCACGGTTAACTCTGAATTTTCAAAAATTGCAGAAGTTTGAATTTTTTTTGGCAACATCCTACAACTACAAAATTAAAAATAGAGATTTTTCCTTCCGATGAAATTTGTTGTCCATAAGTAGTTCTTACATTAAGGTCATGAACATTTTTTTGAAATATTTAGTAGTTTTCATGCAATATTGCCTACAATTTGCGCAATTTAAAAAATAACAAAAAGAAGATTTATTAAAAAATGGCTCCACATTTTGGCTTTAAACTTTTATCAGGGATAGGGCTAAATGTTCTCTGTTAGATGTCACAAACACCATTTTGCTCTACTCTTTTGTTTTTTTTTAAATTACAAAAATGTAATTTTTCTGACTAGCCTCTCATGTTGTTAATATTTACATTACTGGTGATTTGTTCACATTATTGCATATAATAATTCATGTGTTTTAAATAATGTCATAAAATTTCTTGAAAACTCTCAAGTTTTCTGTGAAAACAAGCTCAAAATTCTGCATTTTCAGAAACACTCAAATGCCATTTTCTCAAAACCTATCCTAAAAATATTAACTATGCAAGAGACAAGTCAAAAAATTAAATTTTTTGTCATTTTTGAAGAAACAAAAGAATAGAGCAAAATTGTGTTTATGTAATCTTCTACAGTTCATTATATCTTATATTGTTAATCAGCACTATCCCTACCAAAGGTTTAAGGAAAAAATTCGGAGCCGTTGTTGAGAAATTCTTGTTTTTTGTTAATTTTTTTATATTGCTATTTCCCCAATTTTTTGCACCAAAATTCAATCAAACTGCTGTGAAATTGGTGAAATGTTAGCTTGATGCCAGGTTTGCGGTTCAACGAAAAGGACACATAATTTTCTGTTTGTAACCTTACTTTATTGTGGCTTCATAACAGGCAAAAGAAGCTGATGGAAAGTACAAGGAAGCAGCCACTGCATATGAAGCAGCACATGAATGGGATAGTGTTGTCAGAATCTACTTGGAGCATCTGAACAATCCGGAAGATGCAGTACAAATTGTCAAGGAGACTAAGAGTGTAGAAGGTGCAAAGATGGTCGCCAAGTATGAATTATTCTTTATTTATTTTTCTGTAAATACAATTGCTTGGACTATGAATATGGGTGCATAAAACTTATTCTAGAACACCTAATAAACAGTGCTATTAATGACTGTACTTTCCCAGAAGCTTTAAAAATTAGCATTGTAAGACTCTCAAATAAGAAGGGATAAATCTTATGATGTTCACAATTATCGACCTATAACACTTACGTCAAGTTTTGCCAAACTTTTTAAAAAAGTTTCCTATAAAAAGAAGTGTAATTTTTTAGAGTCAAATAATGTAATTGTAACACACAACTTGGGTTTCGGAAAGGCATGTCAACTATCACCGCAGCAGCTAACTTTATACACAAAATATTAGGAAACCTTGAAAATAATTAACATACAGCAAGCATATTTATTGATGTATGTAAATCATTTGATATGGTGTAACATTTTATATTTCTAGAAAAATTAGATCATGTAGGAATATGGGGAAGGAATGTGGGATGTAGGAATATGGGATATTTAGTTCTATTTCTTTTGTGGACTGACTCCTCACATAACAAGCAGCAATCTTTAATATATCCTTTATTCCTTATTTCTCAAACATTTTCTTGCCAAATTCATCATGAGTACAGTCCAGCCATCATCTTTGAAGCTTGCAAGTGTAATTTTTAAATTCATTGTAATAAAATTTTAAAAAATATTGTATTAAAAAGTTAAAATATGTACGTTAATATGTATTTATTGTTTCCAAAATATGTAAGAAAAAATAGAAAATAAGTGAAATAAAAATTATTATAATGTTTAAAATACCTCTATATAAGCATGTTTCGAGCAAAGAACTCGTTGATTACATCTTAAAATGAACCAATGGGATCTGAATGAAAGTTTGATCTGTCCAAAAGTAATTGTTCTCTAGTTTCTTTCAAAATGCAAATAAAACATGCATTATATATACATGGTTGTTTACAGGGAGCTAGTGCTCATGTGAATAGTAGTTCCATGATGTCAGTGATGGATCCCAGTAGTGGTAGGGCGAACATACCCCTGGCCTACTCCAATCACAGTATAAGACGAACATCTGTAAAACTATTTTTAGTTATTGATCGAGTAACACATGGAATCAATGAAACCTGAGCAAGCACGTGATTAAAATTACTTCTGCTTCACATACATTCCCTCATCCATGATCTTGAGTATGTGGTTTTCAAGAAGCAAAAAAAAAAGGGGGGGGGGATAGATTGAATTCACGAAGAAGGTCTAATAAACATTAGAAGTGCATTGGATTGTTTTGAATGAAAGATGATTCCATTACCATCTATTGAGAAGTGGTGTCTTAAATGTTCTGTTTTGATGTATTAAAATATTAAGCTGACTGTTTGGAGGGTGGGATAACACATTGTATGTCCAACATGGGTGCGACAGGACCGTGAACCTTGCTCCACCACTATTCATTAATTTCCCTATTCTGTTACTGACAGTTGATATAATCAGTGCTTAAATTCTTACATTTCTTCCAAATCATTACAATATCTGAATTCCACATTTCAAACACTAAAATAAGGAATAGTTGAGTGTGCCACACATCCCCGTGTTTTCTTTAGAAAACATTGCATAAGTTCAGTTTTATTAAAACTTTTGAATTTCCATAATTTTGTGTATATATACAGTGAAACCTCTATTTAATGCTACTCTAGGTACTGGTCAAAAAGAGTGTAAAATCGAAGAAAATGTAAAATCAAGGAAATTATTTTCTTTTGTACAGATTTTGTTCTAAAACACGTAATTCTTAAGATAATTAATAATACATTAAAACTTCAATTGAACAGAAATGAATGGAAACTAGTTGTGCTAAAATTGTATGTACTTTCTCAATTGTAATTTCATGCACAATTATGTGAAAAGTACTAAAATTTTTGAAATATTGTGCTGACCGAATTTCAAGATAAGTTTTTAAGGAACAGATTTGATTAAGGGAAAAATCTCTATCTTCATAATTGTCATTGTAGGAAGATGCCGAAAAAAGCTTGAACTTTCGCAATTTTCAAAAAATCAGAGTTTTCAATAAAAATGAGACCTATACCATTCTCTCGAATGTCCTTCACACTATCCAACAATAAAATTAATCAAAATCGATGGCGCGATTTTTTTGAAAATTTTGAGTACGTCTGAGGGGCTTCATGTAAAGTACCCTCCAAAATCAAAATATCAGTTTCAAATTCAAGGGGCTGTGACATCAGCCATATCAATAGGGTAATATCAATTTTGGAGAAAATTGGCAGAACAGTTTAACAACTAGTGTTGTTCACAGTCGACGTTTGGCTTGAATCGATTTTTCGATATCAAGGACCCTCAAAACATGGATTCTGGCTACACCACGTGTTAGAGAATTTTTTCCCTTAAATTTAGCTACTAGATTTATTCACTTTTTTGGTACCACGGCTAGGCAATAAGAGTTTTTCGGCCAAAAATTCTCCGCTTTTTTCCACAGCATTACATAATTTTCTCTGTATTGTGTAAGCGGTAGCGAGAAAGGAAAAACCAGCAACTGATTTATCACTGGCAACAAATTAACGACAAACACACAATAAACGAAAATACATGGGCTTAGTCCTGGAAAATGACTGAACCAACTAATTCAGAACATTCACCAAGATATACTCCAATTGGTAACTAGCAAAACACATTACATTTCTTTGTTTCCCCACCACCCTTCCTGAAATTGACACTATCATTGTCGCCTTTTCTTTCAGAATGTCTGTCTAAATTAAGAGTTCTGCTGTGCAAAAATCTTAATATTGGGGTTTTAATATACAGTAGGACTTCACAAGTCAGGCGCAAAATCAAGGAAAATGTAAAATCGAGGAAGATTATACATTACTTATATGGATGTTTTGCCGAGACTACTCATTTATGATGAAAATTTTGGGAAATCATAAAATCGGGGATTGTAAAATCAAAGTTTCACTGTATATTTCAATAGATTGACTAGAAAATGAATTATAAACCAACATTCACTGAATGATAATAAAAACTTCATTTTCATGGTGAGAAGTGAATTTTGTCTGTGAAGACAGCATGTTGTTGCATAAAATCTTTTTCCTCTTAGTTATATGCTCCATAATTCTCATAACTTTGTTGAGAAAAATGTCCAAATGAAAGAACATCAATTTGACATCCAAATTTATTTTGTTTAGAAGGATATTAAAATATGTTGTGTCATCTCCTTCAAATCATTTTGGAACTTGCGTATGTGTTAATGTAGAATTTTTTGTTCATACAAATAGAATCACATTTTTTTAATGAAGATGTCTATTGTAAGTGGCAGTACATTACAATGTTACTTGTGTAAAGATTTTTATTGAAAATACTTTTATACCCACAGGTTTTTTCAAAAACTTGGTGATTATAGATCAGCCATTCGTTTCTTGGTACTGTCTCACTGTCATGATGAAGCTTTCCAGTTAGCCCGACAGCATGGTCAAATGGAACTCTATGGAGATATTCTTATTAATACCATAGATGTTGAAGCTAGGCCAAATGACTTCCGAAGCCTGGCTTTGCATTTTGAAACAGAGAAGAACAATTTTCTTGCTGGAAAATTTTATATGCATGCTGGAGACTATACAAAGGTGCTGCTTTCAGCAAATATTATAATAAAGGAAAATATGTTTGTTAAATTTTTGTTAGTTGTTGTTGTTGTTGTTGTTCTATTTGCTTTTAGTCATTGAAGCACCTTATGAAAGTTATTAAATCAAATTCAGAAGATTCTGAGGCAATTAATTTGGCAATTGATGTTGTTGGTGTAGCAAATGATGAGCATCTGGCAAGTCAGCTGATTGAGTTTCTGTTGGGTGAGAGCGATGGAATACCAAAGGTACATGTTGTGATTCACTTATGGATTTTGTTTCTAACAGAAATGAAAAATGGAATAGCGAAAATATTTATCTTACGTACATATTACTTAAGGAGGAAAGAAATAATTGATATTTTCTCATCATACATATAAAGATCATTTGTTTCTATAACATATCCCTTATACTAGTCTTAATGCATGCTTGAATAGAATTTTAGATGATGATAGAAAGATTATCAGTGTAAAAGTTTGTATCTTTATCTTAGGATGCCAAGTTTCTCTTCAGACTATATATGGCACGTAAACAGTTCAGAGAAGCTGCAAAGACAGCTATTATTATAGCCAGTGAAGATCAAATGAATGGTAATACCAAACTTACATGTTTTCTCATTTTTGAAATTATTGAATCAGAGTGGGACATGACATAAATGACATGACATGACACGACGCGACACGACACAGCATGACAAGACATAAATCCACAAAATACATCCCTTGTACTTAATGTATGAGAAAATAATAATAATTTATTCATAATTTCTGTTAATAATTGTGAATTATTTTTATTTGGTTGGGAATAGAGATACTAACATTTTATGTTAATATTTTGGCAGGTAATTATCGCTGTGCACATGATGTGTTGTTTGGAATGTACCAGGAACTTCAACGTAATAGGATCAAAATTCCTGCAGAAATGCAACATAACCTTATGCTTTTACATTCTTACATCCTTGTTAGATTACATGTGCGTCATGGAGAACACAAAATGGGAGCAAGAATGCTGATACGTGTTGCAGATAATATTTCAAAGTTTCCATCACGTTAGTCTTTTTATTCCAGTAGTAGTAGTAGTAGTAGTAGTAGTAGTAGTAGTAGTAGTAGTAGTAGTAGTAGTAGTAGAAGTGGTAGTTTAACTTTTTATTTCACTTGTACTATTTTGTGACATTAAATTTTTAGTATCTGTTTATAAATGTAATAAAACATTATGTTTCAGATATTGTTCCTATTCTTACATCAACTGTAATTGAATGCTCCAGAGCAGGATTGAAAGGATCTGCATTTACATATGCTGCAATGTTGATGCGTGCTGAATACAGGTCTCAGATTGATCCCAAATATGCCAAGAAGATTGAAGCTGTTGTTCGGAAGCCAGCAGCTCGAGGCAAAGCAGGCTCAGAGGAGGAAGAGTCTTCGACACCATGTCCATATTGTGATGCCTTGGTTCCAGAAACAGAACTCAATTGCTCACACTGCAAAAACACTATACCATTTTGTATTGCCACTGTAAGTAGATTAGAATATTAAAAATACTTTGCAATTATGTGTTAGTTGTGTAAAATATTGTATTGCACATTGCATTGTATCAGCAGGGTCCAAGATATCACTCCTTGTCACGTTCTTCATATTCTTTAGAATCACTTGAGAAAATGTAAAATTAGTTTTCTGAAGATTGTTTATACTTGGAATTGTTACTTATTCCTCAAACACTTATTTTTCAACGCCATCATAAGTACAACTGCAGCCTCTAAAACAAACTGATTTCAAAAACAAAAAAATGGGCAGAATGTGACAACCATGAAGGAAATTACTAATCTATCTCTCCTGAAGAGAATTAATTGTACTGGTGCTATCTACCTGAGTGAAATAACACAAGAGTTAAAAATAAGTCCAGTAAAAATGAGATACAGTGTCTAGAGATGGCAAAAAAATCAATGTTTTTAAAACATATTTTTGAGCAGAAACATTGATGTACTAACATTGATGTTTTACTTTCGATGTTTCCTTTGGATTGATATATTTGTCCAGAAACATTGATGTTTTCATAAAAATTTCTCGTGATATAAATAAAATTTCCAGTATCTAATTTTTTGTGGATTGCTCACAATCAACAGTTGCTGACAACTGTCACTGTTGTTGATCTCCAGGTGGCATGAAACTCCAGTGTTGTTACTTTTTTGATTATTTTGTACTTGGTAATATTGTTCAACTGTATTTTGAACCTTGATTAAATAGAACGTTGATTAGAAGACAATCAAATTTAAGGCAGAATATACTTGAAATTAATATTGACATTTTATGTATCACATTAGAACCAGCACATTTTACTTTGATGATTTATAAATGAAAGTGAGTAACTGGAAAAACAGCAAAACACTATGTCCTTTATTTTTTATTTCCTTTTTTACACTCAATAAATATTATTATTAACATATTTCTTGTACCTGACCAAACAATAAAATATAACTCATTTAATTAAGTATTATATTTAAAAATGTAAACAGGATGGGAAAATTCCATGAGTTTCATGATATTTTAAACATCGAGGATTTTTGTTGATGTTTTCATCAACACCGAAAACCATTTGGTGATGTATCAAGGTATCGATGTATCAATGTTTTGCTCAAATTTGCCATCATTCACAGCGTCAATTAAACAGCTTAAAATAGATGATTATGCTTAATTTGTTCGTTGTGTTTTACAGGAGAAACATTGGCGGTTTCACTTCCTGATATATTAATGCTAAGAAAGATTTTTTAGGAAAGTTTTAATTTTAGCAAACAATCAAGATGTTGCTGAGATTTTGCAAGCCTCTGATTTCTGCAACTTACATTTTTTATATCACTGAAACAAAGTGATTGAATATCCCTCAAATTTGAATATAGAACACATGGAAAATCACAAAAAGGATTTGTCTTTGTTCACTTCCTGATAACCAGGACACTTTATTATACCACACCTTAGAAAACTGCCCTTTCCCTCCCTTGCCGGTACCTTGCTGGTAAAATCTTTAGAACTGTCAGAGTTGGATATCCTTTCTGTTCAACAGCAATGGCTTCTTGAAAAATCTGACTTCTAAATCTCTCTTCACTGACTGAACATAAAAATAGTTTTTACATTAATCACACTGTTTCTTCACCTTGGTTTTGAAAAAGGGACGGAGAGACTTGTTGGTTCAATTTGCCCTCTGACCTGGGTCTCTGCACACCCAAGGTGCTACCTCGGTAGGAGATGAGATTACACTTTAACTTGGGTCTATGTCCTGCCCCTTGGATTTCACATGACTCATGCATGTTTGGGTGCCCAAAAACCAACTCTTGGAGTTGTTCTAACTCAAATAGCTGTCAAGAGACGACCCTTTATGGAGGAACTCCTCCCCTCATGCTACAAGGCTACAAATAAAAAACATTTTGTCATCTGGCCATACCTGCACTGGATGCACATATGAATGCATATATGGATGATGTCTATACAAGAGGAGGAAATGCGTAGAATTTCTTCTCAAAGCAATATTGAGTTTTCATGTTATATTAAAATAATATGTGTATTAAAATAATGACTTTAAGAAGTAAAGAAAAAAATAGGTTAAAACCTAAGAATCTGAGCCATAGTAATTAAAGAAGGATAGAATAATAGACAATAAGGTTAGGTAACATCATGAATTGGAGGCAAATGAGTGCAGATGTATAGTTGAATGGAACAGAAGTAAAGTTATCTGTTAATATTTATGTTTAATGTTGTCCCACTTTGTATACATGTATGGAAAGAAAAATTTTATGTTAATCCCTAAAGGACAAGATTCGAAACTCTGAAATCGAACCGACATCCAGTATGTGGTTATGCGCACAACGGACACTAAATGGAAATGGAGAGGCCATCTCATGAGAATGGAGCAACAATGGTGTGGGAATCTCAGGTTGGCTGGAGACATCAAGGCCAACAAGAAAAATGATTGCTTTGGGAAAACGGGTATTGTGGTCCAGAGTGGCATAAGACAGAGAAGAGTGGAAACACATTAAGTCTAGTGTAATTTAGAAAATCAGTGTCTATGGATTGTGAAATTTTGACTAATGCATCAGTAACTAATAATGTATAACTGTACAACTCAGACTACCAACTACCACTGTCATCTGGAATTTTAATCTTGGTGGAATGGGGAACTTCCCTAGATTAAATAGGAGGCCTTTGCCCTACTAGGGATGATTAGGCTTGTAATAATAACAATAACAGCAATAACAAAACCACACAATAATAATAATAATAATAATAATAATAATAATAATAATAATAATAATAATAATAATAATAATAATAATATTAAAAACAAAAAACTATGTAGCAATAATGTCTAAAAATATGAATAATTACAGGATGTAAAATGGGTAATATTTTCTAGTAGATGGTATTAAAATTGTGTAATTTTATAGTTAACATCTGTGCAATGATATGTGTCAATGGTTGCAACACAATTGTGAAGTTGCTTCTAAGGTACGTTTAAAATGTGATTATTGCTAAATAAAAACTACTGCTTTTATTAGTTAATCAAAGATACTTTTGTGAGGTACTTTTATGCAATTTTGTTGTTTGAGTTATATTTAAATGCTGAGTAACAATAGATGTGTCGATTGATAGGCGAATTGTTCATTTGAAAATGTGTTCAGGTGAGTTTTTGGTTGTTCCAATTACAGCTTCAACTAGAAAATAATGCCAAAATTGCTTCTTAGAAATCACAACCATTTTAATAAAGATATTTGAACTGTTATACAAATAAGAACAGTGTGAAAGAAGCATTGTTAGTCCTTATCAATAGGAAAATTTAGCATCACAATGCTTCTTGTCTGTAAAGCTGCTCCTGTCCTGAAAACAATGGGAAGAAAGCTGTTCACAGAAAAAGTTTGAGAAACCTCAAAGGAAAATGTAAATACCACTGAGTAAAATGCTGAGAATAATATTTTGTACATATTTACTGATAAGTTTAAGAAATAAATCTACAATATTGTGTTCATTAGTTTGTGTCATAATAGAACACTCCATACTCTTTAGGGATAAAGGAAAATATTAGATACAAATGAAAATGCACTTAAATACTAGGAAAAAATTGCTTAATGTGAAAAAGTGTTATTTAACCTGACAGAATGATTTGTATAATGTTCATATTCATGGATCCAACAGGTTAATCAAATACACTCTGAATATTGATTTGTTGAGTTTCTTTTCAAAGCTCATTTTTCTAAATATCGTGAGATACCAAATTGATCAACCTGGTGCTTGAGGTCAGAGGGCAGTTTGTGAACCATACAAGTGAATTACAACTGTTTTCCTTTTTTCACAAAAGAATGTGTGTATGAGATAGCCATTTTCTATGTATTAAATGGGAAGAGATTTAATGTGATCTTTCAGATTCAGCATGTGATAAATTTTAACATGTTTAAAAAAGATATTTCTTTATTAAATTTGAATTTTGTCCTCTTGCAAATTGTTTTGAATGTTTATTTGGCAGTAAGATAATTTGAATGATTCATGTTTCAGGGTCGACATATTGAGAAGGAGAATTTGACAGCTTGCCCCAGTTGCAATTTTCCAGCTATTTATTCAGAGTTACATACGTAAGTGTGTTGCTGTTTTTTACTGTAATATAAATCAGGACTTCCGATCCTATGGGCTATGAATAGTGAATTAGTGGGCCACAGAATGCAAGTCAAGGGTCGAAGTCAGAAGCTGTTACTAAACTTGCATTGAGACAGTTGATGGGGTTCTTAACCTCTTATCAGCAAGAACACACTTCAACTTTAGATTTTAAAAAATAAGTACAGAAACAAATTGCATGTAGAAAGTGACTTGAGGCTGAAATAGTCTTGTTTTAATCCAGACATATATCAGTATCCTGTTTCTTTCCAGACCTCTCCCGGCCCAAATGTGAATGTGTGAATGTGATGGATGAAAGTTGACTGCCTGCATGCTGGACCTATAACTCGCAAACAGCAGGAGTAGAAATGGGTTGACAAACAGTGACCTCTACTGGAGGCTAGAGTCAAGGTACTCTAGGATATTAAAAAGGCAGTGTTATGAACTGAGGGTAGGGAGTGTCAGCAAATAACTGAAGGGTCAAGTTGACATAAAATGCCCAATGATGTTGATGTATGTACGTGTGCGTGAGTGAGTGAGAGAGAGAGTGAGTGAGAGAGAGAGTGAAAAAAAGAGAGAGAGAGAGAGTGAAAGAGAGTGAGAGAGAGAGAGAGAGAGAGAGAGAGAGAGAGAGAGAGAGAGAGGGAGAGAGACAGAGAGAGAGAGGGGTGTGTGCGTGTTTAGATTGTATTAGCTTGTATTTAACTTGTTTATTGGTGGGCTTCCAAATATTTTGAACCCTGTCAGTGGTCTGCATAACCAAAAGGGATGGGAACTGTTGATATAGATCATTTTTACCGATAACATCATTGTTACTAAAAAAAAAAAAAAAAAAAAAAAGTGGTGTGGAGTCTAACAATATGGCTGTATTGATATTGAAAGTTTGGTCACTTCTTTTTCATTGACAGTGAGAAGTTTCCTGTAATCAATTATATCGGTTTATGAACCATCATGGAATGTGAGCATTTTGGTTTTTTGAGTGTTACAAGTTGCCACCAATTTAAACTGAATAATAAAACCAGTTTCTCAGAAAATATGTTGTAGTTGGGTAAAATAATATGAAATAATAATAATCAATGGCATACTCACAATATGTTTTCAACCACCTGTCCCAGATCTCTTAAATAAACTAAACTGCTTTAAGCACAAAACAGTTGAAAACCTACCTTATGTACATTTGATTTATTTTCATCGAAAACAGTAGTAATGGTTTGTGACGTACATGTGAGAAGTATAATCTTCGCACATTTTCTTGAGCTCCGGAATCTCTTCTCCACACTTTTATTACTCATAGTTGAGTGATGAATAAAAATACCAACAAGGAAGTTGGGCAATATTACTAGCAACCCACAACCTGGCTCTACTCACACCTTAACTAGCAAAAAGTATCAACAAAACATGTGGATTGTGAGGCTGCATTTATGTCCAGAAGCAAAACAAGGGAAATCTCAGCATTTGCTCATTCAATCAGGAAAACTGGATGTATAACCTTGTTGAGGTGAACCTGATTCTGGGATCCATTTCATATGAAAATTGAACTTGATATATATATTATTGATAATATCTGCTAATAAAAAACTAAACATTTAAAATATATGAAGAGACTGCTTCCTTTCATAAAAAAAAGAGAAATTATGGTACTTTTATCAATCCCATAGGATCCAGTGAATGTGTTACATATTTGACTTCAAAATCCATTTCTTCTACAAACAAACCTTGTACACTTATTGACATAAAATGCATTGGATGAGGTTTCAATTAAATTGATCCTATTTAAGGTTAGACCTCTAAACATAATTCTTTAACATTTGGCACAGGGATAAAGTGTAAAGGAAGTTCTAACAGCTAGTAAAAACTGTTTTTGTTTTCTGACTGACTTGTCAAACTATAAAGCATTGCAAGTTGCAAAAGGGACAAAATTTTCCACTGCTTTTTCAATGAAACAGTTGTAAATATTCGTAGTGCTTCACTGTACCTTCTCTATCATCTGTTCCTTTATAAGTAGTGTTTGAGAAAATACGAATTGCAGAAATGTGTCTTTACGTCGACCAAAACAATTTTTCACATGGTTTCCTCCTGCAAGGTGAACCTTCCCCCTTCTGCGATGCATGTAAAACATCTTTCCAAGGAGCATGTTTTTCTACATTGTGTAAAATTTAATGACAGCCAGCACAGGCTGTATCTGGGCAGCTCACTAAGCTAGATACTTGGCAATGATGAGACTATGCTCTGAAACCTCTTTTCCTTTCTGTGCAAAAATGGACTTAAGCATTTGGTTAGAGAGAAATGGGCAGTATTGTTCCTGTCTGTTACTTGGCTTCCTGCACTTCTGTTTAATATACTTTCTAATGCAGTCTGTAGGACTCAATTTTAAATTATAAATGTTGTTTAATGTGATAGTTGCATCTGCAATGGATTTTTCCTCATTTTTTTTTATAATCTGTACTTCAGTTTTAAATTTGACATCAGCGCCAATGTCCGTATCTGTTGAAGCACCCTTTAATCCTTAATCAATTAGGAATATGCAATCTTTTTGGAGAAGGCGAGGGGGGGGGGGGGGATCATGACAAAATTCTCCGTCTGATCTTCAGAAATTAAATCTCTTTAAATCTTGAATGCTGTGACTCAGGAGCATGCTTTGCGGTTGTAAAGACTAGGGGCGCAATAGAGAGGTAAAGAGTATTTAATGATATATGAAATGGTCAATAACTTCAGAGCTCAAGTGAAATCCTTTTTCGATGATTCGTCTGTTGATTGCAACTATATTGACCATGACAAATCTTTCAGGATCTTGTATGTGTTTATAGAAAAAATAAGAAAATGCAATAGAAGATTTAGAAAGAGATGCATATATAAATATTACTATTTGATATTTCAGAATATTTGAGTATGGTGAAGCGTGCCCAATGTGCAGTGAAAGAGTTGAACCGAGCAAGCTGACTAGTAACATTGATCCACGACCTTTCTTATACCCAATTGGTGAAGATTAATTAAAAAAGGTTTGTTGTTTGCCTATTTATTACTCTGAATTATTGAAGATATTTCATAATGCGACTTATCAAATCTCATAAAATTGTGCTAATTTGTTGTGTGCAGGTTGTATTGCAGTGGCTAATTTATTACGTGATCAAGTCATCAAGAATGGGTGTAAGGATGTCACTGGCTGATAAAATTTAATTTTTGTTTGTCAAAGAAAATGAAAAAACTTCCAGTTAATGAAGTCATTCTGTAAAAATAATCCGTCCATTTTTTGTATTATATTTATTATTAATTATGTTCCATTTATTGTGTATCATTGTAGTGTTTGAAAAACTTATTACATAAATGTACTTAATATTATCATTTGTTTTTGAATCAGATAGGGTTGTTTATTAAGAATTTTACTTGAAAAAAGTAAGATTGTATGAAGAAATTATTTTTTTTACTGGTGATATGTTCATTAATTATCTATTTGTTTGAGATAAATATTTCAGGGTAAAATGTCTCTTGAAAATATATGTTTGCAAAATATGTAATGACATTAAGGGTGTAAATATGTTTTCCAACCAAGAGAGTAAGAAAATAAAGTAGGTCTGATGATACATACAGATATTTTAAAAAGAACTTTGAGTAGTTGTTCCTTTGTCATTTACCCTCATAGTCATATTATTTTCTAGCAATTCCAAAGAAGTTTAGCAGCAAAAACAGAAATTACAGTCTTTCTCAGAGTATTATCATGAAGAAAAGGCACAAATATTGTAACTAATTATTGATTAGTTTTTACCTACATCTGGTTATAGTAAACTTCTGGGAACTAACATTTTTGGTTCACTATATCGAATCATGTCCAAATTAAAAAGAATTTCCCCACAATTATTGATTTTTATTAATATAGAGATACAGCAAATACACTAAGAGCATGAACTGAAAATGTGAATATTTTTATTTGACCTTAAAAATCAATTATTTTCAATTGTTTGCTTTGTGTATTTTTCCTTAGCAATTACTCTAAATTCTTCTCTGGAGTTCATGCTGCTTCTATACTTTATTCTGCATTGTCCACTGTCTCTTAACAATCGTAATACAGTCTTGACACCCTTCAATGCCTCTTGCACTGTTGGAACACTGGCCCACTCTTCAGAGGCCCTTTTATTCCCCTAATAGCAGATGAGGTCCTTTTATTAGTGGCATGGTGCAAGTGTTTAATGAAACATCACTTTTCCATCACACACCAGGTGTCACTAGCCTGTGGCAGTCATGCTTCCTGTTGCCTACGTAGAACACCGTGCGTTGTGTCCCGCAGAATTTCAAGTAACATCAAGCTTGAAACTCAAGCAAGCCGTCGCACATTGTCGCCACCGCCAGTTGTAGCCCATGCAGGACACAGCCTTTGTGCAGTGAAACTGGATGGCACAAGGTCATCAGTAAGGTCTCCATTCCAGTTCCGCTATGTCCACCTCAGGGGAGACTTCTTCAATTAAGACCTTTGACTGACAGTATTTTTTCCAAGCTACCTAGTATTGGAATTTGTGGCACTGAGGCGATGCATATTTAAAAAAAAATAAAAATAAAAAAAATTATTTATTTGCACCTACAGCTGCAGAAAACTGATATAACCACAATCAAAATATTTAAGAAGTTCGAATTAATTTACAGTTAAGTAAATATTAATGATTTATAATCTAAAATCACAGAAGCAAGAGTAAAGTGTTTTAAATTTGGGACAGTGCTGGCTGAGATGAGCTCTTGTGAAAGGTTATTCCAGTAATTAACTATGCGGTTTGGGAGGATGTTTTTGTAGTTCACGTGCTTGAATTTAACTTTCTTTAGCTTCATGTTGTGTCCTCTAAGGTTGCAGGCAGTGGCAAAACAAAAGACTTTTTACTAACCTAATAGCAGATGAGATCCTTTTGTTAGTGGCATGGCGCAAGTGTTTAATGAAACAGATCAGTTTTCCGCATCACACTCCAGGTGTCGCTAACCTGTGGCAGTCGTGCCTGCATAAAGCTTAACTTTTGAGGCCATTGGCCTCAAAGAAATGTTTCTTGCACCGTAAACTACAGGATGAGATCTTCTTGAACATTCTATTACATTTTTGCTGGTCTGTCACTTCTCAATATTACCCCACCTACTCAAGAGATGTGCAGAATCTGCAACTTAATGTTAATGAGAGAGGCAGAGACAGACAGAGAGAGACAAGGACAGGGAGAGAGGGAAGGAGAAAGAGGGAGGTGAAGGACACAATGACATTTGCGGGGTTCCGCTAGTTGACTATATAGTTGATATGAGCTTCCTATTTTAGGTCATACTTGATTATAATCCTCAGATCTTTGACTCACAATGATGTCTGAATGATATGATACTTTTCCAGGAGAGAATTAATTTCCAGAATATTGTTTTGTACATTCATTACAGCTGATATTCAGATTTCACTAAAACTGAATCTTCTTGTGTTTATTTGTAATGTAAATGAAATAGAACCACAAACTTAAGTTCACTGTAACCAAAGTCGACTATATTATAACACAATACTCAACTTTTTGAAACATGACAGTAATAGTTCTTTCATGTTATCATTGAATCAAAAAGTTGCAATTGCAGTCACACAATTTTTTTGTTAACATAAAGTAAAATATATTTTATAAATGAGATTAATGCATCTGAAAAAAATATTATAATTATAAAATTACAAATTACAATTCGGAAAAGACATTGAATAGGAGTGGCGATAGAGTACATCCTCGTCAGAGTCCAAAGTTTGTGGAGATTGCTGATGTGATTCTGTGGTTTGGATTTTGATTTCAGATTGCTTGTAGCTCTTGATGGCTTCTATTAGGTGCATGCCAAAGTTATTATTGTCTTGACTTTTGCGTAGTTTGTTTCTATGCACTCTGTCCTAAAGATTAAGCTATACTTTTACATAAATTATTGAATGGTAAAAAAAATTATATTATTAATTTATTTTGGTAAAAGATACTGTGACTTCCTAATCAAGAAAGAATGCTGTTTTATTTTATTCAAAAGATGAAAGGTCAATGAAATGTTCTTACACCCACCCATAATATATTGCTTTTATTATCATCCACATGTGATAAGAAAATGTTTTCATCTACTCTTTTATTCCTGCCCCTCCTGACCGTAGACATCTAATCTAACTCATTGTGACTACCCATTCAAATAGTTAAGGGTAAGGGTAAAAGAATGCACAGTCAAGGAGAGCTTCTGATGTTAACAATCTAAATGCTAGCTGTTGCCTGTTTATTCTGTCTGTTGCATTTATTTATGAAAGGGAAATGTGATTTACTTCTTATTTCCAAAGTTCCTATCACTACATAATAAAACACATAAGTGAAAGATCACAGAAAGGAAGAGAAGGCATGCCTAAGCAAAATATTGTTTTTATCGACAATATCTTCCTAATTTTTATTTCCTCTCTGGATACAGAAGTTCTGGTTCTATATCATACAATTTTTTTGACTTGTCCGAGTTTGAAGTTTTTTTTTTTGTTTCGCTAAGACTCATTTGACACATTCAGTTTGTGTCTAATTCCAAATCATCCATTATAGATCATGAGATTTTGCAGTTTCACAAGCAAGCGACTTCGATTCATTTATTTCATGTGTAATAATTCTATATGAGTTTAAACTGTTTCTCTCAATTCTCAATATTACCAACTTACCCACTATACCAGATACATAAGATATGTCATTTTTTTGAAATTGTATTCATTATAATCAATGGAATAAAATCAAATCAAATATTACACATAACGATACAGATACTTTATCATCTAGAATAAGAAATTACTATTAATTTCTTGAAATCTATTCTTTTTAAATTATTTACTGTAGGGTAAGTGTACCAAAGGCTGGCACTTACAGAATAGATTCTTGTATTCAAGATTGTGCAAAGCAAGAAAAAAAACATTATAATAGCATGTGAACATTCCACACTTTGTAAATCATTATTTTAAATCTGAAGACAGCTTAATTCTGAATCCTAATTTCAAACAGCTAACACCTGAATTGCATTACACACATGATATTGCACTTGAGTAATCATTCTAATATTGCTGAGCATTGAGATTTCACAGAAAATTAGTCACTTTAATTTTTTTTATGAATCTTATAGAACGAGAAAATCTGAATCGTCATGGACCATCTTGGGGTCTTCTCATATCCTTAAAAATCTTTAAATCTGCCCTTTATGAGAGAAAATAAGGATAATAGTTCCATGGCCTTGTCCACTTTTCAAGAACAGTTCACCCCTCGTATCCAATGAAGGTTTTGTTCTTATTTATTAGATCAAGTATGGTATTTTGCTAAAGATTCATGAATGGATGAGGAAACCAATTAATACTGTGTAGCACTGCACAGTATTAATCCTATTGTATGTTTATGTGACAAAAGGAAAATAACTGTTTATAATTGCATAATGAGCAAAATAGGAAGTAGAAGCTAAAGGGGAATTCAAAAGATAAAAGCTTGAGTTGTTATAGCTCAAATTTAAGAGGAATTATCTTTCTTGTTTTTGTTTTCATGATTCAATTCCTTAAAAGTGCAAAATATGAAGTAATATTTAGTCTCTACAATTAATATTGTTCATGTTTCAAGCAGAACACATACCTCTTATTTTGTAATTTGCAACTTTATTTTAGGTGTGCAAAAGCCTCTTTCTGAAAATGTTTTGAACAAGTGTCAACAATGTGCTCACACTTGTCTCCTACAACTTCTTTGAGTGAAATTCAATAGATTCTTATTCATACTGTGGTATCCATCACATATTAACAACAATCAAACACAAATCATTATTAGGTTATATAAGTTTGTTATTGTGTTTGATTGTTGTAAATAACAGCTGGATACCACAGTACATAAATAATAACACTAATTAAAAGACAATCATTTTTGGTCTCTTCTGTTAACAATAAATAGATCCTTGTCAGGGATGCAGAATTTACAACTACTCAGTAGTCACATATAAAAGAGCAACTTCTGTTTAAAATTAATTGAGGAGAAATTGGACGACTTGCATCTGTTTAAAAATGAATTTGCATTTGTACTCAAAATTGCCTTACAAATTTTTCATGGGAAGGAGAAGAGGCTAATGTTTTGTAATAAAAGTGAACAAAAATTCATTACTATATTTATTTGCACGATAGAATTGCAAATTATTTTCCAAGACTTGAATTTGTCCACCAAATTTTTTGGGAGGCAATGGTTATCAACATGCTGCTAGATGTAGGAGGTAAGAAACTCACAAAAATGATAAACAATTATCACTATCACTATACTTGTTTGTATACACTATTTGTATCACTATATTTGTTTTTATCCTGTTTTTTATTTTTTATTTATCAAGGTAACATGCAAAAAGTTACTGGAATTCTTACAGATGTTTCATTTCCCAATATTAGAGTTTAAATTGAAAATAAAATATTCATCAATAACAATGAACTTGTCATGTTGAAAGCCATGCTAATGTTTGACTAATTAAAAGCTATTTTAGAGAATCTTAAACAATCTATTTTTACATCTTTAAGGTAGAAGAGCAAACTTTTAACTTTTTGCTGCTGGTGTCTGCATCTCAAAATGATTTATCAATCCTAGTAATTTTGTTATCAATTCATCAGTAGTTCTTTATCTCTAAAGGAGGGTAGAGTGCTTTAAAGATGGGAAACATATTTGTCATTACGCCATGTGGTAATTCTTGAAAGAATAATCTCCTCTTAAAAAGTTCGGACTAAAAAATCTAGGTCAGGTTCCAATTCTACTGAAGTAAAAAATGGAATTTAGAGTACCACGTATATTTCTGCAGAAGAATCAATATTCATATATATTTCACACTTGGAAAATTATTAAATCTTTAAAAATGAAAACATTATTTGGTACACAATAAAATAGTGTATTCATTCTAACTACTCTTTCTACTTGCATGTCTTATTTACTTAATAGTTACATTGTAGAAACGGTCTTGGGAAAGTATGTAAGGAAATTTCTTTGATTTGTTGTTATTTTACTAGATTTCACTACCCTTAAAAAACTGAAAGATTAAATTAAATGATTGACATTTTCTCTTTCCTTTTTTGGTCAGAGCTAACTTGAAGTTTTCCCTGCCCCCTTCTGAACTGCCATCTAATGGCACCTACCAGGCTCCTTACCATGTCCTGAGAAATCTTCCCAGAAAGGCACCCCTTGCGCTCCCTGAACCTCAGGCTGATGATGCCCTTAGCCCATCTCCATCCTGTACCATTACAATTATCCCCAAAGGAGCCCAAGGACTCATCTCAATGGTTGTACCATTAATGTGGGTCTATGCCTTACCATCAGGGCAAGTGATGCTGGTAATGTGTCCTATGTCACAACACAGTTGAGGGATTTTTTTAAAATTTTTTTTATTTGTTGCGTCTACACCTTGGCGCAACGCGTCTCCAACCCCCTTAAGGGACGTTGAGCGCTTTGCACTGGGGAGTAATCCTCCATTGTGCTTTTTTTAAATATCTGGAGTAATCCTCCGCTAATTACTATATTCGTCAAGTCTCGTCACGTCGCAGTCAGTCAGTGCCTTTTATCCCTTCGGCCAGGGGCTCGACGGCGTTAGATCCCAGGGTTCCTGGCCGGTCACCCAACCACGAACCCGCGAGTCTCGAATTCGCTTAACCTTCGTGACTTCACGGAGCGTAGTAAACGAACTCGGCTAGCGCTGCCGGCTGCCTGAGATGAAAGGAAACTTGTTTCACACCAGCTTCTCCAACCAAAAATGACAGGATAGGTTAGAAAAGATGATCATGCCACAAAACATGGGTGAAAATGCCCATACTTATGCAGGATCCAAACCTGTGACTTCATGTCTCATGCTCACTTCAGCACCACTCCTTTAGTAACCACAGCTGCTTGGATCGGCAGTTATATTAAATAACTGAAGGTTTGAAGTCAGGACCAGAGGCAAAGATACTTATGTGATAGGAAAAGAAAAAGAACATTTAATGTTTTTCCCTTTAAACTTTCTTACAGAAAGTACTTCTGAAGATTTATACAAGTCTTCTGTTTTACTTCATAATACACTTTTATTTAATAATTATATTTGCATCACAGCACACAAAAGATCATGCTCTCACACACACACATACACACAATACGTACACACAAAAACCACTGACTTCCTATCGTAGAGAATTACGACAGCACAATGATGTAGTGATGCTGAACACTGCAAACTTTTCACAAAAGCACTACTTCTTCACAGCAAGACATCAGACTGGATTACACTTGTTGCCATTTGTTCACTATCATTCGTAACACACAGTATGTGGTAATCAACTGTTTGTGTAAGTGCAAAATTTGCTTTGGAAGGGTAAGAGCAATTAAAGAAATTCTGTAACCTACACAAAATCATTTCCGATTTTGTAATGCATTTGAAAGCCAGTCCATAGCAGAATCCAAACCTTCACCCTTAGTTGCCGATGTCTTAAAAATTTGAAATGTTCTGTTTTTAAGTGCATCCAGACCTAATGCTTGATGAACTTCTGCCACACTCAGAGCTCCTTCTATGTCTTGTTTATTTGCTAGGACAACTAAAATTGCACCTTGCAATTCATCTTCCTGCAAGAAAAGGCCATATTAAATCTTTGTTACATTATTAATATAACAGCATCAAAACTATTCCAAGATCTTTGTTGTTGAAAGCAACTTTAGCCTAATTATGAATATAAATTTTAAAATGTTGTAAGATGCGGGTTAGAGAAACTGATGACTAAGCTTATAGAAAATTGTTAGTTTATATCAAGTATCACTAGGAAACTCAACAGACAAAATCCATAACAAGTTTTAATAAATGATTTTCCTCAATAAGAGGAAACATGATTTGTACATAATGAATAGATTCATATCGTTGAGGTTCTAAAAACTACAGAAACAACTCACCCTTAGCATATATAGTAGTTCATCCTTTGAAATTCCTATTCTATCACGATCAGCTGAATCCACAACATATATAATTGCATCAGTGTTAGAATAGTAACAACGCCAATACGGTCTGAAAAGGTAAACAATGATTGTTCACTACAATACAGTACAACACAAAATGTTAATGCTTTATATATACTACCATACCTAATGCTTGTTTGTCCTCCAAGATCCCAAACTTGAAATTTCAAATTTTTGTATGTTACTTGTTCAACATTAAAACCAATTGTTGGAATTGTAGTAACAACTTCACCTACTTGCAACCTTATGGTTAAAAAAAACATATTAGTAAACCCTCTCTAACAGTATTCAATTCCATTTAGCTATGTATGTTACCTATAAAGTATTGTTGTTTTACCAGCACCATCAAGACCAAGGATAAGAATTCTAACTTCTCGAGTGCCCAACAGATTTCTGAAGTAACTTAATAATCCACCTGGTGAAAAAGAATGCGAGTAAAATTATGACAAACCCTTAATGTCTTTATCGACATGAATATTTTTCCTGAAGAGTAGGAAAATTTATCTATAGTATGATAATGTGCCGACTAGCGGTCATTGAAGTACTGTAAGTGCAAAACCATTTAAGCATTTCTTCATTCAATTTACGTACCCATTGTTCCTAAGGAGGCAGCTTTTAATTAATTTTCGCGAGCGCCCTCGCTATTTTAACCTTCAATAATTATTTTATTGGCAGAACACCTCCAACAGTCAATACATACGGGCAAAACAACACATGAAATTTGACGTGTACAGTAACAGTGGAGCCAACAACTGAAATTTAACCATAAGTACAAAGGTTGGTCACCCTGCATTATTTCTTAGCGCTATTCCTTGGAGGAACCATTTTGAGGCGAAGTAGATTCGGGAGGTACGTATTTTGAATGGAGTTCGTGCGACCTAATAGAATCACAAGACAAATCGTGAGAACGAAGCTGTGGTGCATATATTTGTGACGGAGGTTTCTTTCTCGTGTAACTGAAAACTGGAACTTTTGGACCCCCGCGTAGACTTGACAGTACCAGCGAAATGTAAACTAACATTTTTCGGAAGAACTACAATAACAACAGGTGAGATGTTCTGTCAAAAAGTTTTATTATGCACGATCCTAATGTTAGTGATGTTAAATTGTATTAAAAATTCGTTCTGAATGTGTAAACGTTACGTCGATGAATTGAATTACGTAGGCGTGGAAAGCAGTGTTGTCTTGTCACTTGTTTCCTGCCTTTGGACGACCCTGTGGAATGCATAGCCGCAGGACACAGGGAAGCCATCACAGCAGCTCCAGTGACTGCCCGAGGGAACCCGTTCGTCATGATTCGGACGTACCTATCTTGCCACCAAGAACGTCAAACCTGTCAAATAAACCTCATTGCGTCGAGTGCCGCCGTTCGACATTATCTTTTCTTGTATTACGTTATAATATGTTGGTGACGTTTGTTTCCTTGTCTGAAATGTTTTTAACTCTCACGAAAAGAGAAATGACATTTTTTTGTCAGCAAAGTTACTATGATTAGTGTTGCGTTTAATCGTTGCCCTGTATAAACTCTGTTGCGGTGACTTCAATGCGGGATGAAGGAGGCATCTTATTCTTCAAAATTTATGGCATTTCCCATTTAAAATATAATGTTATAAACATTTTTAACATGGTTACGAATGTTATGAATTATCACAGCCGGCAGAAGTGGTAAAAGAACGGCTTAAAAATTCGAAAAATCTTCTAAGTTCGTAAGGTGGAAACTTAATGTAGTCTCGTTCGTCCATTTGCCCAATAACTACTTTAAGTATTTAATGTAGTTTTTCGTTTGGAACAATTAGTTAGCACGCCAACCTGTCAGGTTTCATCTCTCCCTTCCCTTTTTAAATGGAACTGCACGGAAATTTATCTATCAAATGTTCGTAGAAATTGCAACATATCTGGCATTCCTGCGCCTCCTTGAGGGCGAAGAACGCGTGTTGCATTGTTTTCTTTGGCTCATCACACCGAGCTCCGCGCGAGAACTCGTTCCTAACGCCGTGCCGTGCCACAGAGGTTCGCTGTCGACCGCCTGGGCTCCGGGGTCTTTCGCCCCATGAAATGTGCTCAGGCACAGCTCGTTTGGAATGCGACTGGCTGAATCACCGACAAAAAGAGTTCGGGTACTTTCTGCCGCTTGTATTGGGCATTTTTTTGAGTCAAGGTACCTACTAAACTTGCAACTCGCGTTGAGACATACGGGGAATTATGACACACACATAATGGAATTCTAGGAAGTTCGAAGATAAAGTTAGACGATAAAACTGGGCAAACGTCTATTTGCTTCAGATACCGAAAGTTTGTAGCATACGACATGTGGATTATATGACATGCTACGAAGTTTAATACTACCCCAATAGTGTAATTCCAATTGTTTTATCTACTTGCTATCGTAATACATAGTTCTATTTAATAGTTGGACTCGTACAAACACTCCGCACTTTGTAAATCATTGTTTAAAAATTAGAAATAGCTTCATGCTGGAACGCAAATCCGAACCCCTACTCTAGTAACCGTCCCTGCAGAGAGGGTGGAATGAGGTTACTAAAAATGTAACGTAAGATCCATGGTCTCATTTTGTAGTTTACAGCATAACAAATATAACTCCTTCTCCGGGGCCATGAAAACATAGTTTTAAGGTCTTAGCACTCATCATTTGTGAGTTACGCTCAATGACAAATGTTTTGCGGCATAACGTGTACTGCAGGTTGTAGGGGTGCCAGCTTTCATCCATACCATAATCTGCGAACATCTATTTTTGTCGTCTTAAATTTGTGCTCCCCCATCTGTGCCCACGCCTAAACGCATGATGTCACCTGTGACGTAAGCAAATAACGTATGAGAGTGTAGTAGTAATATCGGAGATAAGAAATTGCGGATTAACGTTATCAAATATTTGCATTTTACTGTAAAATGGAAACTTTCATTGTTTTTGTATTTTGTAATCCTCGGTATCTAACGAAATTATTGACTCATCACGTGGCCAGCGGCTGTATATTTTCCGTCCATTTATGCGAATATTCGAAATTTGTAATATAGATACACATTTCAGCCCGTTTTCCTTATTAAGCAAATTCCGCCTACCCCGTCCGTTCCTTCGGCCCTGCACTATCATCCCATTGTGTCCGTTCCACTCGCATTAAATATATTATGCATTTTATATATTGCATTGCATATATTATGCATGCTCATTTTATTTTAAGTATCAACCCCACCCCAGCCTTTTACGCAAATTTATGCGAAAATTCGAAATTAGTAGTAGCGCGAGAACTCTCGCATGTACCCACCCTCTTCCCTATTTTTTCATTGTCAAATTAAGCCTGTAATATATATTTTTCCTCAAGCCCCCCTTATCTTTAGTCACTTGTTCTATATGTCTCCATGTAATTGATAACGATACAATACACTCTTGTCAATACAAACTATTCTTATTTAACTTTATTACCAAACAGAGAGGTACACCCGTGTAATTCACTCACGTAGAATATTAAGTACAGTCGACTCCGGTTTTAGTGCATTCGATTATAGTGAACTTAGGTCACTGATCCCGTTTCGCTTACATTACACGTAAGCATAAGAATCGGTTATAGTGAACCTGAACCTCGGCTATAGTGAATATAGAAAGTATAGTCCTGGAAATTAATTGAATATCCTATGTTATTAGGCTATTTAAAGGGCTTTCGGAGAGTGGGATGGTGTTCCAACATTGCAAGAGGCATTGAAATGTGCCAAGACTGCATTACAATGCATAGAGGCAGAGGACCATGCAGAGTCAAGTATGGAGAGAGCACGAACTCTGCAGAAGGATGTAATGAAAAATATACGAACCACACAATTGAAAATAATTTATTTTTTACGTACAAATAAATGTATTGAAATTTTCAGTTCGTGTTGTTAATGAATTTTGCTGTATATTAATAAAATCAATTATTATGTAGAAATTCTATTTAATTTTGCCATCATAGATTACGGTGTGAGAAACATTTCTTTGATTCCTTCGGCCTCAAAGTTTTTGTTTTAAGGTTTTAGTACGCTTCGTTTAGGAGTTATTTAACGATATAGATTTTTTAAAATGCTGCCGAGTGTTGAGGGTTGCATTTGGCATGAATATTTAGTGTTTTTTTGTTTGTTTTTTTAAGAAACACTTCATATTTTTTAAAGTCAAAGTGCAATACGTCACGTCTCCGTGAAATTCTCTTTCTATAGAGACCTCATTCTCAGACATTGGGTGCGTGCGAGAGCCGCTAAAGGTATGTACACTATTGAAATACTACAGGAGACAATCAACACACATTTAAGTCCAGAAAACTCCGCTTCCCCGTCCGTAATTCCCGCCCCGCACTATCTTCCCATTGTACCCGTTCCACTAGCATTATATGTATTGTTGCGTATTCATTTTTATTGGGCGTATATAGACGTATAAACGGAGTAATATATATATATATATATATATATATATATATATATATATATATATATATATATATATATATAGTATAGAGAAAGTTATGTAATGTTGCGGAAAATAGATATCGAGTTTTCAACGGAAATGTACGTTTTGGTGCCCCCGATACCGAAAAAGTGTTTCTCTCTCTCTCTCTCTCTCTCTCTCTCTTCCTCTCTCTCTCTTCCTCTCTCTTCCTCTCTCTCTCTCTTCCTCTCTCTCTCTTCCTCTCTCTCTTCCTCTCTCTTCAAAACGTTCGTCCGCCCGTCTCGCTGGCTGTCCGTCCGTCCGTCCGTCCGTCTGTGAACATTACTGACGCCTAAACCTCATGTACGATCTTTTCAAAATTGAAGAAACCCCTGTCTATCTGGCTCTAGTAGAAGCTTTGAAATGTTGAAAAACATTTTTTTTAAAATATGGGGGTGCTTTACATGAAGCCCCCGGTCATATTCAAAATTTTCTCAAGAAGGCTCCAAATTTGTTCTTTAAATTTCTGGTACGAATAGAGTAAAATACACGTACAAAGGTGGCATAAGTCCGATTTTCGCTGTTAACTCTGAATTTCCGAAAATTGCAAAAGTTATTTTTTCGACGTCTTCTGACTACTACAAAATTGAAGAGAGATTTTTCCTTCAAATAAAAATTTGTTGTTCATAAATAGTTCTTTCATTAAGGCCATGTAGATTTTTTGGAAATTTTCGTATTTTTCGTGCAATAGTGCGTGCAATATTTGCAATTTAAAAAAATAAAAACAAGATTTTTTCAAAAACGGCTCCAAATTTTTTCTTTAAATTTTTGGTAGGGTTATTGTCATACGAACCCATAAGCGCCATAATAGTATATTATCTATAGTCTATATTTGACATAAATGCCATATTACTCTATTCTTTTGTTTATTCAAAAAATTAATTTTTTGACTTGTCTCCCACGTCAATAATATTTACATTAGAGACGATTTCTTCACATTATTGTACTTATAAGTACATGTGATTTAAATTTTGTCATACAAACTCTCTCAAAAATTCAGCAGTTTTCTGTTAAAAGAAGCTCAAAATTCCGCATTTTCAGAAACGCTGAAAAGCCATTTTCTCACAAGTAGCTCCAATTTTTCTTCAAACATTTCCAACGGATGGGGGTAATAGCACCGTTGAATATGACGTAAAGTTCATTTTGGGGTATTCTTTTATTTTTTCAAAAATTACACAATTTTTTTTTAATATGTCTCACACCGTTAATCTGCACATTTCCATCGTTTTGTTTACATTATTGCATTTGTGAGTGGAAGTGTTTCATATGACTTTATATTAAGTTTTTCAAAATCTCAATAGATTCCTGTGAAAAAGAGCTTCAAATTTCACATTTACAATAATGTTTAATCGCCATTTTCTTAAAAACGGCTTCAGAATTTCCAATGAACATTTCTATTTTAGACGAGATTTTATTCTTCTTTAATATTCTTGAAGTGATATTTCGGTTCTACTATTAAGAAACCGTAAAGTTGAGAAAATGTCAAAAAAGTACTTTGGGCGACGATAGATGGCAGCTGGCTAGTGGATGTGACAAGACTGTAAAGCCAGTCCACACCAGGGAAATTAGAAAAAATTGCTACGAGAAAGTCTGTGCCATTCTGTAGCACCACTAGTATTTTATGTCAGCCCCTTCCTATCCTTCCCGAAGGGGTGCTAGGGCCGTCTTACCGCCACAGTATTTTATTTCATAATTAAGTAATATCCGTATCATGTATGGTTGAAATTGCTTCTAGCCTCAGTCATGTGAGCGATTCTTTTGACACTCATTGATGCCGAACAAAATTCGGAGGTATGGTCGGTGATCAACACGTAGAAATTATTTATTTTTCTTTCACAAACTTTGTCAAACTTGTGCTTGATCCGTTTTATTCCTATTATTATTTTCATTCCGCCAACTGGAGAATGCTAGCATGAAAAGTGTATTTAGCTAAAACAGTACTTTTTAATATTTTTGAGAAATATATTTACATGCATAATTCTGAGATTAACATTTAATATTTTCTGAGTTGAATGAAAAACGTCATGAAAGTTAACAACGCGAGCTCTCTGATATGTTATTTATAGTCTGACTTAATTTAAACGCAAACATATTCTCGTCTGCTTTTCCACATACGTATCGATTCTTATAATATTATTTTTAGTGACGACATAGGAAAAATGCAAACCTTGAGCAAAACGTGCGAAAACTAACGCTAACCTGAACCATGCACACCGAACTGGCACTTGAAGACATTAACACATGGCGCTCCAGCCCATATGGCCGGCAGATAAATACATTTCGCTGAGTGTTGCGGACTTCGGCAATGCTTGACTGTTTTCCAAATTATGAAAAAAAAATGTCTGCTGGTCTGAACGGATCTTACTTTAAAAAGAATTATCACTCTGCCGAAATTTTTCCTCAGTTGAAATTAATTAATTTTAACATTCTTGTATTTAAGCAGTCAATATAAACTCACCTAGGTGTGGATAATATTGGACTTTTAAGGAGAGGTGAGACACATCTTTTAATATGCTTTTCGAGAAATCGTAGTGAATCAAGCTGGACAGAACTCCTGCGTTCTACCGGGAGCGGTAGCTCAGTGCATCAACTGATGTCACTGCAGCGCCTCTGACCGGGAGGCCCTAGGTTCGAGTCCTGACAGCGGCAGGATTTTCGACACTAGCTTTTCAGCTAGGTCGAATTCAGTCGCTGTCTGGAGGAGAATTCTAGCAGCCGACTGCTTTGATCGGTAGTTTTCCGTGGTTTCTCCGATCAACACCAGGCGAATGCCGGAGCAGTACCCTAACAAACGGGCCACAGACAGCACGCGATCTTTCCTTCCTCTTCCGTGTCCTATCCTAAGCGGCAGCGATGGTGTAACGGTTAGCGTATCGGACTGTTAGTTTATCGGACTGTTAGCGTATCGGACCCAAGTTTGCGGGTTCGAACCCGATCGAAGCCGTGGATTTTTAAGGGCGAAAAAGTCCTTCGTACGTCTTCCTTCGGAGGGGAAGTAAAGCCGGCTGTCCCATGTTAGTAAATTTACTGCATGTAAAAGATCCTCAAGCCTGACGCCTCTGATCTAAATTCAAATCGCCTGTTTCGTCGCCCAAGTAATACCTTCTTTCTCCCATGGTTGGTGAAAGGAGCGTAGCGGAATTTGCGTGGTCAGACGGAAGAGCAGGCCTCATGGCCTGAGTCTCGCCACGTAAAATAAGGCAAATTCAATTCAATTCAATTCAATCCTCTCCCCTTACACACACTTACACGAACATGCACTACACTACCACATATTCTGGGAGACCGGTCGGGAGCTTAGAGCTTGTCCCGGCTGGGGCGGTGCCCCGCTGGTGGAAGAGTCCTGGTTAGGAGGAAACCCCACTAGCCGACGGTAAGTCGGCGCCGAATCTCGCCATCCAGCGGAGGAAGATCATTTCCCGAGAAAAGCATGCATTACACTTACAGGACTAATGACCAAAGCAGTTGACGCGCCAGGAAACACAAAAAAATCAATCAATCAATCAAACATGCGTTCTGCTGGGACGACCTTTTTGTAAGAAGAAAACTCTAAATGAATTGGACGGTAGCTGGGGACTTATATTAAACTTCATTTCCCAGAGGACTAGGAAAAAAATATCTGCAGGTCATACATCCTAGTGGTAGACAAACGGTTAAGGTGAAAAGTTAAGAATTTAGAAGACTGAGCTATGTAGAAATCTGCAATCGCTAATGTAATCAGCAGCAGTCGTCACCATGGTGAACCAATTAGGAAATGCATCTTACGATCTTAAAACTCGGTTTCCATGCTCTCTATATGGCTATGGGTTGTTTTTTAGAGTGTATATCACCAAACGATACCGTTTGAACCTTTGTTACGTTTTTTGAGTTTTAATTATTCTGGGTACCCTCACTTCGTTGCACAATGTGCGAAAGTGCAGAATATTGAATTTTATATACAATTAATTTGAGTTTTCGATGTTCTGAGCAATTAAATCGCACGGGTCTGTGTATTTCAGTTTATTAAGAAACGTGTTGGAATACTATTATAATTGTCATACGTTTTATTTACGATGAAACTTTATGAATTTGAGATTAGTTTCATAATACACATTATTAGAAGGGTTTTATTTGTGGCTTCCTACTAAAATCAGATTCGTAGTTCTTTCTATCTTATGTACTGTAAAGAATGCTATAATAACTTAAATGAGTAAGTACTCTAAGAAATGCTATAAGGATTGATGACAGTTTTGTACCATAAAAAAACGACACAAAACTGTGCTATTGCTGGATTCGCAATTCCCTTCAGTCCTGGATCAAAGATTTAAAACGGAGAATATGGCGAGGGGGAAACAGGCAACCCGCAACACTATTATCATCGTGCTTATACTTGGGATTCTCTAACGAGGCATCTGAGGGTAGTATCTCCAAGATAGAATATGGCACGGCTTTTCGCGTCATTCTCGGTCGTGCCGCTAAGGTCGCTTGATATGTAGCACTGCTTGATACGGTCGCGAGCTTGCGACATCTTGCGGCAGGTCCAAGAAAGACGCAAAAAGTCTTGCCATACTCCATCTTGGAGATACTACCCTCAGATACCACGTTAGAAAACCCAAGTATAACTCGATAACTATGGTTTAGGCCTTAAAACACGATTTCGTACGCACGAGTTATGTTTCTGCACAGTGAGCCCTTTTCGAACGCTCTATTGCATTTTTGGAGGATAGCACGGGACACTTCGTAGTATTTTCTGTCGGAAACATTAAAGTTTGATACTAAACCATTTTGACTTTAAAATGGGACCAAACAAATTCAGATTGAGATCTAGCACAAAGAAATTTAGAACATACGATCAAATTGAGAAAAAAACATTCAATCCGAGAGCAGACGCAATCGAATCGAGACTTCATCATATTGTAACAAACGATTTCAAAATGAGAAGTAATCAAGCATTTGTTTTGCTGTAAAAGGAGGTTAGTAGTCGAAGTTGTAGCATGTCTCCTGGACATACACACATACATACAGGATGTCCGGGGAGGGAACGTCGAAAATTGGAAAATAAGCTGGTAAGACAATATTTTAAACTTATTTTGTAGAATAAATTACTTGGATATTCTGAATGGCTGAGCCGCAATAAGCACTCAAAAGTTGGTTTTAAAAAATGCTTTCTAGACAAAAATTTGTATTGCAGAAGCATAGAAACACTCCAGAAACGTGTAAATTGTTTATTATTTACAAAAGAAATGAATATATTTGTTCAGAGAGAAGAATTAACCCAGAAAAAACACCCAATTTTCATAATTCGGCTGCCCCCTTTTTTACTATTTATTTATTTTTATGACGATTTTCATGTGACTGGTACAGTATTTACAGCAAATTATACAGAAGCGCTGTTGCCAGCGCAGCGTTGTCAAAACTATGTGCATTCGCTTGGTGAATAATATCAATTCTTGGCAAGAACGCTAATTTCTGTCTATTCAGATTTCAAATTGTTTATCGGTTAGTCATGGTACATCATACACAATTGATAAATAACTTTAATACTAATAAACTAATTAAATTACGAATATTCCACGATTTGTAATGTTAAGTTAATTTGTGCCGTCTTTTTATATGCTATGACGCCGCCTCAAACGAAGCACGGGAAAATACAAATTGAAGCATTTTCGTTAGATCGACCACGGTGAAGAATCCCCAAAATGTACTTTAAATTAAAGTAAAATGTGTGTTCTTCAAGGTGGTAAAAATAATTTGGCCCTTACCGGTCTAATTTTTTAATAAAAGAAGTTTAAATTAGTACAGGCTCTTATGGAAAAACTTTTGCGGGTATAGTTTCCTTTAAGTTATTGAAGAAGTGGAAATACCTTACTGGAATGATGGAACATTATGTACACACCTTTCCGACTCTTGCCAATTGCACGTGGAGTTCATCAAGTATCGATTTTAGGTCCTATTCTCTTCTTTTTTTATCGAGGGCTTTTATCCAGCCAACAGCCGGTTACCCTTTACGCCCCGATGGGACGCATATTCGACCATACACGAGACACCAACACACTTGCGGGCTCCTCTGATCTGGGGTCAGAAGAACGCGAGGCCCTCCGCGACAACACATACATACAAAGTCAAGGTACAAACAGTCATGCCCAAGGCGGGACTCGAACCCGCGACCCTTCGGACCGAAGCGCTGAGTCGGTACTCGCTCTTAGCCACCTCGGCCATCCAGGTCGGCCCTATTCTCTTCTTACTATGCGTAAACGATATGCCCTCGACGATTCGAAACGGAACAGTTCTCTTTGCGGATGATACGAATATTCTTTGCTAGAAAGAAACCGTAAATAGTACAATATCAGATTTTCAAATTGGTTCCGAAATAAATTAATAATAAATTAAAAGAAAACTGTTTTAATGCAGTTTTCCATTTCAAATAAACAGTTCTGTGCAACATTGAAAGTGAACGGTGTACCATTGACTGATTTTAAGGCAACAACATTTTTAGTTCTCTCAATTCAAACTTTAAATGGAACGTCGATTTAAATGAATTGAACGCAAAAATAAGTTCATTATGCCCCGCGTTCAAATTTCTTTAAAATTCAGTCAGCCTTCATCCTGCTCGTGTATACCTGTATTTCGCAAATGTTCATTCCTGCATGAGATATGGCATAATATTCTGGAGAAATACATTTTATAGCTCCCAGACTTCTAGATTACAAAAAAGAATTGCACGAATAATAACCAAATCCCACCCACGTGATCCTTGTAAGCCTCTCTTTATTAATCAAGAAATTTTACCATTACCTTGTCTGTTGATTTACGAATCAATGGTTTCTGTCAAAAATGGGAATATATTTTCAGAAAACGCCGATGTCTATAACACTCGACGTATAAATCATATTCATCAGGTGAAAGTATCAACAGCTTATTACAAAAAATTCACGTACAATACATGTACATTATTTTACAACACTTTGCCAGATGACATTAAACGATTAAATTCGATAGAAAAGTTTAAATTCCAAGTGAAATGTTTCTGCTGCATAACTGTTTCTATACAATTAGAGACTATACTGAGCATCAAAAGGAAAGTAACATTAATTTTAACAGTGATATTTACCATTGGACTGTATAATTCTAAACAATATGTAACAAGTAATGTATCGCAGTTTCTGGGTCAATGACCCCCATCTCGATCAGGTTTTCGTCCAGTTTCCATTGAACAAATGCTGAGATGACCCCTTGTTTTGCTTCTGGACATAAATGTAACTTCATTATCGGTGCAAATCTCCTAGAATTCAGTGTGAAATGTAGTTATTCAAATTATCGTTTCCATGTTGTCGCGGCAGGAAGTATTATTCCTAGACAAAGAACATGATGGACAAGATCCCAAAATTTATTGCTGATTTATCCTTAAAAATAGATTTTATTACATTGGAGCGTTTTTTTCTGTATTCAAAATTCAAGTAGTATATGGGTTAGTGTAGGGCTCACAGAATATTGAAAACGTGCACAGAATTCACTTCTCCCCATAGCACGTCATACATAGTTTTTAACTGTTCTTGACGTAAAATAAATAAAATAAAAGTTATACGGTTATGTACCTTTTTTCTTTTATTCAATACGCAGTAATGTTTTTATGGATCAGATGATATTAAATGGTGTATAACGTACCTTGCAGGGCATTCTAAGGAGTTATTAATAAAAAAGAATTGCTGCGAAATTCATTGCAAATGGAAGTACTGGCTCATACTTTCACGTGTAATTGTAGCACCATTTACTCATTACTAGACCGGGGAACTTCATACAATTGCATATTTTACTGAATGTGCATATCGAAAGGAAATGTATATAACTTTACGCATCAAATAAAACAAAAGTAGGTTTTTTCTCGTCGTTAACGCAATCCGCCTCTATAACCCTTATTGGGCTTGAGCACTTTCTCTGGAGTAATCTTCAGTTACTAATGGGAAGTAATTACTATATCTTTAAGTCTCGTCAAATCGCAGTCAGTCAGTGCCTTTTATTCCTTTAGCCAGGGGCTCGATGCCGTTAGATCCCGGGGATTCCTAGCCGGCCATCCACCCAGGAACCCACGAGTCTCCAATTCGCTTAACCTCCGTGACATCACGGAGCGTAGTAAACGAATTCGGCAAACGGCGAGGATTTCTTGGATTTTTGCCATTAACTCCATATTTTTAGTTTCTCTTATACATACGTGTATACGGGAGTAATATACGTAGTATAGAGAAAGTTATGGAAAGCCGCGGAAAATTGATTTCGAGATTTCAACGGAAATACACGTTTTGGTACACACACCCCTGATACCGGAAAAGTGCTGTTTTTTTCAAAACGTGCGTCCGTCTGTCCGTCCGGCCTTCTGTCTGTGAACACTGCTAGCGCCTAAACCATGTGTACAATATTTTCCAAATTGAAGAAAACCCTGTCGATTTGGCTCTAGTTGAAGCTCTGAGATTTTGAAAAACATTCTTTAATATTTGGGGTACTTTAAGTGAAGCCCCGCGGACATTTTCCAAATTTTCTCAAAAACTACTCCAAATCTTCTCTTTAAATTTCTTGTAAGAATAGAGTAAAATACGCTTATAAAGGTGGCATAGGTCCGATTTTCACTGTTAACTCTGAAGTTTCGAAAATTGCAAAAGTTTTTCCGGATTTTTTTCCGGCGTCTTCCTTCACTAGAAAATTGAAGATAGAACTTTTTCCTTCAAACGAAATTTGTTGTCCATAAATAGTTGTATCATAAAAGTCATTACATTTTTTCGAAAATTTTAGTAGTTTTCGTGTTAAAAATCGTGAAATATTTGCAATTTAAAAAAATACAAAAACAAGATTTTCTTAAAAACGGCTCCAAATTTTTTCTTTAATTTTTTGGTAGAGTTGGTACTAAATGCACCCTATCCGATGACATAAACGTCATATTGCTCTATATGACATAAAGCAATATGACATAAACGTCATATTGCTCTATTCATTTGTATTTTCAAATATTACTAAAATCTATTTTTTTTACCTCTCTGTCACGTCTGTAATATTTACATTAGATGCGATTTCTTCACGTTATCGTTTTTATGAGTACATTCGCGTTAAATAATATCAAATAAAGTTTCTCGATAACACAAGAGTTTTCTATAAAAATGAGCTCAAAATTCCATTTTCAGAGACACACAAATTCCATTTTCTCAAAAATGATTCAACATTTTTTCTTCAAAATTTTCTAATAGATAGTGCTAATTGCACTGTTTAATATAACATAAAGTTCATTTTGGTGTATTCTTTGTTTTTTAAATACACAAATGTAATTTTTCTAGATGTCTCTCATGCCATTATTATGCACATTTCCATCGATTTGTATACATTATTACATTTGTGAGTGGAAGTGCTTCAAATGATTGTTATAGAAGTTTTTCGAAAGCTCAATAGATTCCTGTGAAAAGGAGCTTCAAATGTCGCATTTAAAAAAATTCTTAATCGCCGTTTTCTTGAAAAGGGCTTCAAATTCTTTAATGAAAATAGCTATTTAAGAAGATGTTTTACGTTTCTTTAATATTCATAAAATAATATTTCGGTTCCACCATAAGGAAACCGAAAAGTTGAAAAACGTTACTACGAGAAAGTCTGTGCCATCCTGTAGTACCTCTAGGTATTTATGTGGAATATTTAAGGGCACATATTCCAGGTTTTTGCGTATGGGTCGAAGCGAGATATTTTCGTTGCTTAAAAACTTTTACTTTCTACTTAATAACTTTAACTCTACATACGTATATGCGGAGTAATATACGTAGTATAGAGAAAGTTATGTAATGCTGCGGAAAATACATTTCCAGATTTCAACGGAAATACATGTTTTGGCGTCCCCTGATATCGAAAAAATGTTTTTTTTTCAAAACGTCCGTCCGGCTGCTTGCCTGCCTGTAGAAGACAAATATCACAAATTATATTTTTGATTAAAATTATTAGAGGCATAATTTATGCCCCATATTTATTATCTCGAATTCCGTTTTCGTTTCCATGTTTGAATGCTCGAACTTCTATTTTTTTTATAATCCTGTTACTAGTGACAGAGTTTGTCCTAGAGTGAAGCTGTTTAATATTTTGGAGCTCGCGAATTATTATATCAGCGCCAATCCCTGTATTGATTTGTTTGTTGACTCGGTTTCTTCTCTTGTTGTGAATATTATGATTTATTTGAACACCTCAGGATAAATGTACATGCTTGTACAGATAATCCTTTAATTGGGGTAACCTGCTGGACGTTTGTATATAAAAGTTTTAAAAAATTGCCAATTTTTAAATGCATGGTTGCAAACATAATTTTAACTTTTTAGTTCATGAACATCCGGGGTCTGCTCACGACAAATGGTAGAGCATTTGGTGCGAGAACTAAATATTTTCTTGTAAATATCAACACAAAATTTTATAATTATAAATCCTTTTCATACAGCTAAATCATGTCACAACAATGAGACGTAATTCACAGAAATTCGCGAATTACATTGTTACAATCCCTGCGTTGTTGGCATTCCCTGAAAGTTAGGAATTTTTATTTTATATATTTCAAATAGGTTTTAAATAATTTATAAAAGATGAATGTGTAAATGTATAACAAAAGGTCGAATGTAAGAAACGAACAAAGAAATATTAAATAATATATAAAAATTCACACTTTCGAAGCATTAAACTGTCTGGAATAGTTCACGAAGCGCAGTAAATTCGGAGCGGTCTTTTAATTTTGTCGCCAAATTACAAAAAAATTAGTCATATTTTCAAAAAATTGAACGTGACCTTATTTGAAGATTTATTTTTGATAAATACATTTCATTAAGAAAAAAAAGTGTTTTCACAAGTGCAGTTGTAAGAAGCCGAAGGCGAAGCGCAGTCAATTCAGAGCGGGCTATTACATTTGTCGTGAAATTATACAAAAAATACTATTTTCAAAAAATTCAACATGTCCTTATGTGAAGATGTTTTTTATGAACACATTTCATAAAAAACTGTATCTTCACAATTGTGGTTGTAGGATGACGCCGAAATTGTTTTATTATTTTTAAATTTTCGCAAAATCAGGCATCTCAACGAACGTGACCTGTACCATTCTCTTAAGCGTCCTAAGATCCCAATTTAATAAAAAATGGGCGGTTTTTAAGAAAAAATAGTTTAAAGAAAATAAAAATTGCCTGTTTGAAAAAAATTTCGAGAAAATACTCGTTTCGAAAAAATTAAATTGATGTTATTTGAAGATTTGTTTTTGATTAACACATTTCATTAAGAAAAAATGTATCTTCATAATTGTAGTCATAGGAAGACTCCGAAAAAAATTTTTGAATCTTTTCAATTTTCAAAAAATTAGGGTTTTCAATCAACATGAGACTTCCACCATTCTCTTAAACGTCCTTCAGACTATCCAACAACAAAATTTAATCAAAATTAATGGCACCATTTTTTTTGAAAATTTTGAAAATGTTCGAGGTGCTTCATGTAAAGCACCATCCAAAATTAAAATATCGGTTTCAAATTCAAGGAGCCGCGACATCAGCCAGATCGATTGCCGAATATCAGTTTTGGAGAAAATCGGCTGAACGGTTTAGCCGCTAACGTTGTTCACAGACGGACGGATAGACAGACGTTTTGCCGGCAATAGATTTTTCGGTCACAAGGCCCCAAAAAACATCGATTCTGACTACACAGCGTGTTAGAAGATTTTTTTTCTAAATTTAGCAATTTGATATATCCACTTTTTCGTTACAAGGGTCTTGTAATAAGAGTTTTTCCTGCCGAAAATTCGCAGTTTTTTCGCGCAGCCTTATATAACTATATTTTTAAGTAGTTCCTTCGTAAGTGTGAGAAAGTAAAAATGAGAAAAGACAAATTTTCACTGTAGAAGGGATGTAGATGGAGCTCATTGGCAAAGGCTAGGGTGAAGTTTAAAAGTGTTGCCGAAATCAGGGTGGAAATGCATCCAAAGGAACTAAACAAAAATCAGACGATCCCCAACGAGGGGAACGTCAATCGGCACGGGAAGATAAAAACAAGCAAAGAACACTGCTTGCAACATTTGGGCTCAGAGAAGCAGATGAGTAGAGCTATGCAGCGCGCGTGCGATGCTCTGAAGAAAGCTCGACGCTTGAAAGAACTGATCCTGCAGCATTAGCTGTGGTGCGTGTGCTATAGCATAGCCGTGGCGCGTGGCGCTGTATCAGCGGAACCGAGCCTCAGAGGTCTGGCTCGGCAGGTTGCGTCAGAACAAAGGCTGGAGCGTTTGTTTTCTCGCCGTTGTACGTTGCAGATTTCTTCTGCAAGAAAATATGAATTAAATATTCCTTCCTATTAAAAAGAGAAAATTAAACATTTCACGAAAAAGTAATACTTGGATTACACAAGGAATTAGAACATCGTGTAAAAATAAACGTACTCTCTACTTCATTTCTACACATCATAACGTATCACCCGGTTTCCACGTCTACTTCCGAGAATATAAAAGAATTTTAAGGAAAATAATAGTTCAGGCGAAAATAATGAAAAATAATGAGGATATTTTGAACGCTAGAAACAGAACTAAAGCAATGTGGAACATCGTAAAAAATACGACCACATCATCACGACATTTCGTAGAGAAAATTGTTTTAAAGGATAATGAAAGAGAAACAAGTAATCCAGAAAAAGTTGCGAATCTCTTCAACCAACACTTTTCTAGAATTGCGGTTGATCTCACGAAGGGACTAAAACCACCAAATTCAACATCATATGCTTCCCTAAACAATTTCGGCACGATGTTTATTTACGAAACTTCTTCTAACGAAATCCTCAGAATAGTCAGTAAAATAAAAAAATAAATATTCATCAGGTTTAGATGAATTTCCGGATTGTTTATTAAAAACGTGTGCACCTGCCATTAACTCACATTTTCAATTCTTCCTTGTGCACAGGAATATTTCCAAATATTTTCAAAACAGCAAAAATTAAGCCACTTTTTAAAAAAGGGAACAAAAATGAAATTCAAAATTACCGGCCAATTTCTCTTTTCTCAGTTTTCTCAAAAGTATTAGAGAAGCTTTTCTATACACGAATGGAAACTTTTCTAAGGAAAAACGAAGCGTTTTCAGACTCTCAACACGGTTTCAGGAAATCAAAATCTACGGAAACTACAATTTTTTTCTTTCCTTAAAAATGTTGCTTCATCAATGCACCAAAATGAAGAACCCATTGGGATATTTTTAGATCTTTCGAAAGCTTTTGACGTTATTAACCATAGCATCTTGCTCTCAAAATTACCTTCTTATGGAATTCGTGGAATTGCCCTAGATTGGATAACCTCGTACCTTAAACATCGATCTCAAAGAGTAGAAATACCACACTGGCACGAAAGGACATTATTTACTTATCTCTCCAATTCTTTGCCAATTGAACATGGGGTCCCACAGGGTTCGATCTTAGGTCCTATCCTCTTTCTGTTGTACGTAAACGATATGCCCTCATCTATTAAAAATGGAAGAACAGTTCTGTTTGCCGATGACACGAATGTTCTTTGCAAAAAGAAACAATAAATAGTACAATTTCAGAAGTTTGAAATTGGTTTTGTAATAACAAATTAATAGTTAACGAAAGAAAAACTGTCTCAATGCAATTTTGCGTTTCAAATCGGCAATCGTATGCTCCATTAAAAATGAACAATATGCAATTAGCTGATGTTAAGGTAACAAAATTTCTAGGTCTCTCAATTCAATCTAACGTCAAATGGAATGTACATATAACAGAATTAAACACTAAATTAAGCTAATTATGTTATGCATTCAGAATTCTTTCTAATTCTGTCAGCCTTCATGCAGCTCATTGCGTGTATTTTGCAAATGTACGTTCCCGCCTGAGATATGGCATAATATTCTGGGGAAGCTCATCCTTTATTGCCCAGACTTTTAGATTGCAAAAGAAAATTATCCGAATAATGAAAAAATCCCATCCACGTGATCCCTGCAAGCCTCTTTTTATTGAGCTTGGAATCTTACCAATGCCTTGCCTATTTATTTATGAGTCTGTAGTATTTGTCAAAACTGACTTACTGAACGGTGGGAACTTATTTTCATGTAATACTGATATTTATAGTTACAACACTCGACGTAGAAATCATGTTCATCAAGTGGCAGTATCAACAGCTCACTTTAAGAAATACACATACAATACATGTACGTTACTTTACAACGCTTTGCCAGATGAAATTAAACAATTAAAATTGGTACACAAATTTAAGTTAAAAGTAAAATCTTTTCTGCTGCAAAACTGTTTCTATACAATTAGAGACTATACTGATCGTCAAAACGAAAAACAATGTTTACTTTAACAAAACCAAGATATAGTATAATGAATTAGTTTACATTTGCATTGAATAATTTAAAAAAAGACTCAATATGCCTGTAACAAATAATGTACTTCCGGGTCAATGACCCCCATCTCGATCGGGTTTTTGTCCAGTTTTCCTGATCCATTGAGCAAATGCTGAGATGGCCCCTTGATTTGCTTCTGGACGTAAATGTAGCTTCACTATATGCACGTTTTGTTGAGCTTTCCTTTTGCTCGTAGTGGTAGTAGAGCTTAGGGTGAGTTTCTATTTGTTAGCAATAGAGAAAAATCAAATCCGTTCGTTTACAGTTACAAATAAGTTTTCTATAATTCGGCCACGAAAATATCTAGTTTTTGAAATGTTAATCTCTCGCTTTTTTAAATTTGTTATTATTATTATTATTATTATTATTATTATTATTATTCAACTATTAATAGTTAAATTATTGGGAAGTGATTCTGAAACTCAAGAAAGCGTGCGCGAAAGGAAAAGGTGAAAATTGTGATTATGTAGCTTGGGCATAATCACAAATAATATGGCAAGGTACAGTCGTTCCTTCATTAAAGTCATGCACATTTTTTGAAATTTTAGTAGTTTTCACGCAATGTGTGCAATATGTGCAATATTAAAAAATAACCAAAACAAGATTTTCTCGAAAACGGCTCCATTTTTTTTCTTTAAACTTTTGGTCGGGATAGTGCTAAATATACTCTGTGAGATGACATAATCGCCATTTTGCTGTATTCTTTTGTTTCAAAAATTACAAAAATGTATTTTTTTACTCGTTTCTCTCGTCGTTAATATTTACATTAGCGGCGTTTGTTCACATTATTGAATTTACGTGTTCATGTGCTTTAAATGATGTCATAAAGTTTTCACGCAAACTCTAAACTTTTCTGTGAAAACGAACTGAAATTTCCGCAATTTCGGAAACGTTCAAATGCCATTTTCTCAAAAACGGCTCCAATTTTTTCTTTAAACTTTCCGTACGGTTAGTGCTAAATGGACTGTTTAAGATGACCATTAATTTTGCTCTATTCTTTGGTTTTTCAAATATTACACAAATTAATTTTTTGAAAATATTTCTCACGCCGTTAAATATACCCATTTTCGGCTATTTGTATAGATTATTGTATTTGTGAGTGGCAGTGCTTCAAACGAATTCCAATAAAGGTTTTCAAAAACTTAATAGTTCTCTGTGAAAAAGAGCTTCAAATTTCGCATTTACAGTAATACTTAATCGCCATTTTTGTAAAAACGGCTCCAAATTTTTCAACGAAAATTTCTTTATAGGACGATATTGCACGCTTCAATTTTCATTTTTATCTCTGGTCTATGCTGCCTAAGTGTTACTGATTAAGTGTTACCAGAATCAGCTGTTTGATGGTAGGTGCTTGTTTTCTTACTGCGGTGTGCTCTTCTTTAATATTCTCGAAGTAATATTTCGTTTCTGTCATTGGGGAACCGAAAAATTGAGATAATTTTAAAAAAATGTAGTTTGGGCGGCGATAGATGGCAGCTGGCAAGACTATGTGGTAAGCCCAAAACCCTTGCCTAGACGAAAGAAATAAGAAAACTAATACGAAAAAGTCTGTACCTTTCTGAAGTACCACTATTTATTTTGATTTTAGGATAGTAACATTACTTAAAATATACTGTAAATATACAAAGATTAGGCTTGTTCTATCAAAATAACAAACCTTTACGATACGTATGTAATTTACTCGAAAATTCAAGTATATGTCTCAAAAAAGGTTCTCGATTTTCTGGCCAAGAAACTACTTTATTACTTTAAATTGCATTTTACCAGACTGGCTTTTACTATCCCCAGCTTCGTCTTTCTTTGTTAATTAGAAGTATGGAAATCGCGTTTCAACTTTCTGTAAATGTCAAGTTAGGTCTCAAGAAATGACTGCAATCAAGTTGCTCATAAGTGAAAGGGTACATGTAAAAATTAATAAATTATTGGTAAAAAAGCTCAGCAACCAGGAGGCGGAGTAGTACCCGCCATTCATGCCTCAGACTGTCTTCCGCCAGGACCAATCTATCGATCTCGAGCGTTGCAAAACATGAAATGAGGGCCTCAGGATCGAATAAAATTCTTAAGGAATTTTAAGCATGAGTAAACTATAGGCCCCCATTTGAAATACTAAAAAAACATACTTTTTTAGTTAATTTTTCGTAACAGCGTTCTCCAATCATGGGGTGATGTCGAGCGTGGAGTACCTAATCTTCCTTTAACCTAGTCGGTCATTGCCTTGTAACCCTTAGATAGATCCCCGGAGTTCCCAAAGGTTACCCATCCAGGAACCTGCGGTGTGCTCGAGTTGTTCAACCTCAGCAATTTCACGGAGCGAGGTTAAGCAATTCGGCTACCGACGCCGGCAGTTCAAAATGAAAATTAACTCTAACATTTGCAATTTAAAAAACTTATATTAAACTATTTTTAATAGTTTCTAAATTCTAATTTATATTAAACTTTTTTCTAATTTATAAACTCTTTTCTAATTTAATTTTCTAAACTCTTTTCTAATTTTCTCTAATTTCTTCTCTAATTTTCTAAACTCTTTTCTAACTTATATTAAACTATTTTTAATTTGAATATTTAAGACCAAAAATACAATTTTATTGTCAAATGGCAAGACCATACCTTTATTTATGTATAATTACGGCAAATAACCTCGATCATAATAAAATTTTGTTGAAAAACTGTTTGGGGGTCCCTAAGCACAGGATTAATTTGCTTCTTCCATCACTAAAGAGCTACACGCGCGGCCCTCACCACGACAAAACTTGGGCTTTTCTAACGCGGAGGCTGAGGGTAGTATCTCCAAGATGGAATTCGGCGCGACTTTTTGCGTCTTTCTTGGTGCTGCCGCAAGATGTCGCATGATTGCGACCACATCAAGCAGTGCTGCAGATCAAGCGACTCAAGCGCGACAGAGAATGACTCAAAAAGTCGTGCCGAATTCCATCTTGGAGATACTATCCTCAGCCGCCACGTTAGAAAAACCCAAGTATAGCGCCTTCGACTTTACCCTCCTTCCCACCTCCCCAGCTCCAGCAGTGCAAGGCCCTGGCGCCCTCTGGCGTTTCATTAGCCCAGCGCCACAACGCGACAGCTCATGCGCAGGCCGAAGACATACATCTGAAGAGCGGGGCACGAGCAGTTCTTTTCAAATGTGACTTTCTGTACTCTTTGGACATGACATCCTGCACTTACGCAGCTCCCTTGACCGCGTTCTGCTGGAGCATCCGCATCTGCGCGGCGGCCCGCCGCCGCCGCCGCCGACGACAAAACCGTTATTCGTCGCGGGCCCCCCATGAGGTGTCCTGGAAACCGTTCGCCGAGACAGGCAACTGGCTGGTGGGCGCAGTCTGAGACTAGTGCTCTCGATTCAGTAGCGGAGCAAATTAGTAGAGGTTCTGCCTATTTTTTTCGGGGATTTCTCCTAATTTTTTTCAAATCCTAAATTCACTTTGGCAAAACTTCCTCAGTTCACGCGTGCATTATAGTTTGGGAATGGTCTTTAAGTGCGTTTGTTTTGTTGAATTAGTTGGAAAGGATGAGAGGGATAATCTCCAAGATCACCAAACAAGCGAACAGTTCAGGTTATACCTTCATTTCGATGATAAGCGATTCATGATTCAGTCAAGGACCACCATTTACTGACATGCTACCTAATTCGGATCAAGTTATGAAAATGATTAAGAATAAACGAGACATACTGACTCTGTAAAATGTAAATACTAGGTTCATTCTTTTTAAATGAAACAGTAGAAAACAATGTTAAAGTTACGTTCTCTTCACCCAATTGATAAGGCTGGATTTTCATCTCTGTCTGTTTCAAGTGTTGTAAATCAGCTTTTGGGTCAAATGACCCTCACCTCGCTCAGACTTTATTCAGTTTCTCTTAATCCATTGAGCTAATGCTGAGATGATCTTCTTTGCTTTGCATCTGAAATTAATGAAATTGCACTATTTGCGGAATAGTTTTTCATGAGCTCTCATTTTGCTTGATGCGCGAGGAGTTGCGCCTAATTTCGTCACTAGCAACTTCTAAAGAAATCAGCATTTCTGCCGAAGCAAATAGTGTAAAATGTAATAACTGAGCCTGATTATGTGGAGCACTTAGAACATTTTCAAACTTTTCTTAAAAAGCCTCCAAATGCTGTAAGTTTTTTCTTTTTTTCTATAGAGCAAACATTTGTTGAAAATTTGTTTGTTAATTCTTATATTTGATTAAAAGGTACTGTCATTACCATAATCTTTATATATCATCTACATCATTACAGGCGTTTATAAATAGTATGATAGAAGTCCGCTTTTCATTAAAAAACCTGTAATTTCGAAAATTGCAGTTCTTATATTCGAAATGGAAATTGTATTCCTAAAACATTGTAGGTATTTTAAGAGGATTGTGTAGCCGTGTACCGCACGCAGGAACTGCCACTGGAGCAAGACGAAGACACAGTTTTGTTAGGGCGTGGCTAGTCGCACTCACTGTCTCGGACTTTAATGGCGATAACTGCGTGATCGAGTGTAAACGATACTTAAGAGTTCCGAAGGAAAAAGATTAGCGGTAGACAAGATTTGTCCAATTAAGCCGGTGCAAACGCACGTTTGACAACGACGCGTTATGTGCTCGCTAACGGTCAGTGCCAAAAGAAAGATCTCACGAGGAGCTCGTATAAATTTTGTATGACAATTAAAAAAAATACATAAAATACTTTTTTTTAAATGTAAACGAAATTTTCTCAAAACGGATCGAATTGTTTCCGTAAAATTTTTGTAATGATAGACTATAATACATTGAATCCTATGGCACAAGTGCCAGGTTCGTTATAACTCTGGAATGATCATGAAATAATCATTTAGAATGTTTTAAAAACATTCCGCTCTTGTCAATAGTTACATAGTTACAATAATTAACGAAACTAGTGTATAAAGAGGAGGATATGGCCACCTGTAAATATCTTGGATACATCTGTGATATTGTTTAATTAAACGATTTGGCTCCTTTTCTGAATTCTGATTGGTAGGTGTGAATTTTTAATTGCACGGTGGAATTTTAATTGCACGCGTGCTATTAACAAAGAGATAATCAACTATTTTTCATGGAATTAATGAACATGTTTAGTTAACTAAAGGAAAAATGCATTTTAATGCATTCAGCGTTGCTAAGCACATTATTGGCCATAAATGGAACAAAAAAGGCCAATATTACTTACAAAGTGAACTTTTGAAGGTACTTGTGTATAGATGTGTTGAGCTGAGTTTCAAGCACTTTAAAGAACGTTTTATTTATTTATTTATGTGAAATCGAAAGCTTTCGCGGACAGTCATGCGATGATCTCGGCTGTCCGGATGACGTCGCGTTGAAGGCTTTGTTATCGACGTTCCGACTCCTTTGTCATGGTCTTTCTTCATCAGGGGCGTCAATTTCCTTATCTCACTCTTTTACTACGTGGCATACATACTTGAGTTATGAAGAGCGGTACTTACAAGTGTGGTTGGCAATATTTAAAAATTACATTTTCGCTCACAAGTAACTAACAACGCATTTGCTTCGGGAAACGAACTACCAATACGATTTTACAATATTGCCGATACAATAACAACCCCTCGTTCTACACTTCCAGAAACTAGCGAAAAGAGAGCTCATTTATTGCTGGATAGCAAACGTAGGTCCATTTATTCTCCAGAAGCAAAGCAAGGTTCCATCTCATCATTTTCTCAATGGATCATGAAAATCTAATCCAGATGAGAGTGCCCAGTCATTATAGTATATAATTGGCAATTACTGTATTAATATCTTTGTTAATAATAATAATAATAATAATAATATGTAACGAAACGATGACGTGTAATGATGGGGATGATTAATACTTGCATATGAAATTCGTTACGGAACGAGTGACTGTTCTAAATGTTATACCAGTGTATTATAATTCCTATTACATCTAGTTACATACTGTACCGTTTCTACTACTAATAGTTCCTATTAGAAGTTAATCCTAGTTGTCATTTCTGCCTTTTCTCGCACTTATGTGAGTGTTAATTCCATGTCTGATACCCTCCTTTTCAGCATTTTGTTCTGTCAATGCGATTTATCGTCACAATCCCGCGGGTCTTTTCAATAGAATGAAATACGAGTACTGGAACGACGACAATTACTTTTCAATACTAATTTGTAACCTTCTTTGTGATTATTCAACCACCCGAACGAAGCTGTATCGCAATGTCTTATCGTTATACACAATCTGCAACCGTCTCATAAGAGGACCCAACACAATTTACAGAACATTGGTTATCTCCTAATGAACTTAGCATTTTCCAAATTCCAAACTTTTACCTCGCAGGCTTTTATTGCAGAGAGAGAGAATCCCTTAAAGGTCCTACGTATGGGGGTTCCTGTATTTACGTTAGAAATAATATTGATTCTATCCCCTTGGCGGAATTAAATGTGTATTCCATTGAAAATATTTTCGAAATTTCTGTTGTACATCTTACTTCACTAAAAGTGATAATACTTTGCATTTACAGACCTCCAACAAAGAGAACTGCAGATTATATTTTGTTCTTAGAAAACCTGGAGATAACACTTAACAAAGTCAGCAATCGCTCTTTTGAATCCATTGTTGTATGCGGAGATTTTAACATTGATTTTCTGGTCGAATCTTGCGAGAAAGAAAAGTTTCTCAATTTAATTAATTCCTTCAATTTAGACATTACAATTAATGTACCTACACGGATCACACAAAATTCGATGAAGGCAATTGATCAAATTATAATTAACAAAACTACTACTCGATATGAAGTTGAAACAAAAGATTTAGGATACAGTGACCACGATGCACAAATTCTTACCATTATAAGAAATGCGATCACTGACACAATAAATAATACACGTATGACTAGATTGTTTACTAAAAGTAAAATTAAATTATTCATTGACTACTTGATGCAGGAGTCATGGGAAGCGGTTTATAATACTGTTGATACAAACGACAAATATAATTCTTTTTTCTCAACTCTTTCAATTCATTTTAACACTTGCTTTCCTCTTCAAAAACGAAAATTAAATATTTCACGGAAAAGCAATTCTTGGATAACACAAGGGATTAGGACATCTTGTAAAAACAAGCGAATTCTTTCTTTCATTTCTAAACGTCATGACGTATCTCAAGATTTCCTTATCTACTTTAAAAAATACAAAACATTGTTACGAAAAGTCATAAGACAGGCTAAAATCATGAAAAACGATCAGGATATTTTGAACTCAAATAATAAAACAAAAGCAATGTGGAATATAATAAAAAATACTACCAAATCAACTAGAAAACCCGTAGAGAATGTTGTTTTAAAATATAACGATATAAATGTAAACGATCCGACAACAGTGGCTAGTCTCTTTAACCAATACTTTTCGAGAATTGCTGCCGATCTCACTAAGAGTCTTCAGGCACAACATTCAAAAACAGACAGTTCACCCAAAATTTTAGACACAATGTTCGTTTCCGAAACTTCTTCCTATGAAATTCTCAAAATAATCGGTAAACTAAAAAATAAATATTCGTCCGGTTTAGATGAATTCCCAGATTCTTTGTTAAAGACTTGTGCGTATGCCATTATACACCCGTTAACTCACATATTTAATGCATCTTTATGCACTGGAACGTTTCCAGAAATTTTCAAAACAGCTAAAATTAAGCCGCTCTTCAAAAAAGGCAACAAAAATGAAATTCAAAGTTATCGGCCCATTTCTCTTCTATCAGTTTTTTCAAAAATATTAGAGAGACTTTTTCACGTACGAATGGAAACCTTTCTCACTAAACACGACGCGCTTTCAGATTGCCAACATGCATTTAGAAAATCAAAATCAACGGAAACAGCTATATTTTCTTTTCTTAAAGATGTCGCCTCATCATTAGATCAAAACGAGGCACCTATTGGATTATTTTTAGATCTCTCAAAAGCTTTTGACATCATTGATCATGACATTTTACATTCAAAATTACCTTCATATGGAATCCGTGGTATTGGTCTAGATTGGTTAGGTTCGTACCTTAAACAACGATCTCAGAAAGTTGAAATACCTTACTGGAATGATGGAACATTACGTACGCACCATTCCGACTCTTTGCCCGTTGCATGTGGAGTTTCTCAAGGATCGATTTTAGGCCCTATTCTGTTCCTACTTTACGTAAACGATATGCCCTCGACGATTTGAAACGGAAGAACGGTTCTCTTTGCGGATGATACGAACATCTCTTGCAATAAAGAAACCGTAAATAGTACAATATCAGATGTTTCAAATTGGTTCCGAAATAACAAATTAATAGTAAACGAAAAGAAAACGGTTTTAATGCAGTTTTCCATTTCAAATAAACAATTCTGTGCTCCATTGAAAATGAACAGTGTACCATTGACTGATGTTAAGGCAACAAAATTTTAGGTCTCTCAATTCAGTCAAACCTTAAATGGAACGTCCATTTAAATGAATTGAACACAAAATGAAGTTCATTATGCTACGCGTTCAGAATTCTTGCAAATTCAGTCAGCCTTCATACTGCTCGTTGTGTATACTTCGCGAATGTTCATTCCCGCCTGATATATGGCATAATATTCTGGGGAAATACATCTTATAGCTCCCAGACTTTTAGATTACAAAAAACGAATTGTACGAATAATAACCAAATCCCACCCACGTGATTCATGTAAGCCTCTCTTCATTAATCTAGGAATTCTACCATTACCGTGTCTTTTTATTTATGAATCAGTGGTTTTTGTAAAAAATGACTTGCTTAAGGGCGGGAATATATTTTCAGAAAATGCCGAAGTCTATTGCTATAACACTCGACGTAAAAATCATATTCATCAGGTGACAGTATCAACAGCTCATTACAAAAAATTCACATACAATACATGTACATTATTTTACAACACTTTGCCAGATGACATTAAACGATTAAATTCAATAGAAAAGTTTAAATCCCAAGTGAAATCGTTTCTGCTGCATAACTGTTTCTATACAATTAGAGACTATACTGAGCATCACAAGAAAAGTAACATTAATTTTAACAATGATACGTAATGTATTAATTACCATTTGGACTGTATAAATGAGTATAAACAACCTGTAACAACTATTGTAACACAGCTTCCGGGTCAATGACCCCCATCTCGATCAGGTTTTTCGTCCAGTTTCCCTGATCCATTGGGCAAATGCTGAGATGGCCCCTTGTTTTGCTTCTGGACATAAATGTAACTTCATTTTCTGTGCACGTCTTCTAGAATTCAGTGGGAAATACAATTATTAAAATTATCGTTTCCATGTTGTCGCGGCAGGAAGTAATAAGAGCCAAAATTTATTGCTTATTTATCCTTGAAAATAGATTTTTTTACATGGGAGTTTTTTTGTTGTTTTTTTTCTCCCTTTCAAAATCAAAATTTAAGTAGTATATGACTTAGTGTAGGGATCACAGAATTTTGAAAATGTGCACACAATTCACTTTTCCGCATAGCACGTCATACGCAGTTTTTAACTGTTTTTTTGACGTAAAATAAATAAATAAATAAAATTGGAGTACAAAAAATCTTTATCGTTTTTCGATGCTCATTGTCTATAATACTAACTTCGGAAGCGCACTGAAATTGAATGAAAACTGTGCAGCCTCCGTCCATATGAGAGATGTCTTTGTTTTCATTAGATACCCAGGTACTTTCCCAGGGAAAAATGCAAAAACGTAGTATACGTTAATGCAAAATGTATTATTAATTTCCAATGCGCACAGAAATCGAAAGAAAATTACGCTGGCATTAAGAGCAGATTTCTGGAAGTATACACAGAAGAAATCGTGTATACTTCGCTTGTTAAGTTGGTCATGAAATATGGAACTAGTTGTTGGTATCCATACAGAATAGAACATTAAAATAGTGTAGAGAGAAAGGAAAAAACAGAGCAGCAAAATAGCCTACACATTTCGGAGGGACAAGAAACTTAAGAAATTTCGAATTTTGGCTTGACAACGATGAAGACAGATTTTTGTCATCATCGTTGATGAAGTATTCGTATGTTTCCTCATCGGACCAAAAATGTGCTAATGAAGTAAACGATATTACTATACCTTCTTCGGCTAATTCTTGCCAAATTTTGAAGACCGAATTAATTCCAGTGACTGAAGAGAAGAAAATACAGCAAGTTGTATTAGAAGAGGAACTAGGGAATGGAACTCCGTCGCAATTGCTCCAACACTTGAAGAATTTGTCATCTACAACGAATGTTGGCACGCTCACAACATTGTGGCTGCAACTATTACTATTGTGACGTACTAGAGTGAAAAACACAGACGACTGTTCTGATTGAATATATACAATATATTTACAGATTTTTTACAATTAATGTACAATGATATGATACAAAAATCTAGCCCCTTGGCAACCTTTCAATTCTCTTAGCCGCGAAACCCCGCGACCGTCCCCTAGGCCTCGCCCAGAACCACTGCTTCGGAAGCAGCAAAAAGCAACGCGAAGTGCGAAGCTGTCGGACATAGAGTCCCGTAACTACACCAGTTACATGGCTTGTTGCCAAACCGATCTTCGACCCGAAGATCACGTGCAAGGATTGCACTGGAGATACCTCTCGTCTTTCGACACCCAGCGTATCCCCCGAGGCGCCTGTCGCCGCGTAAAGCCGGATGTGGATGGGGGTGCGGCGCCACGCCGCGCCGGTTGGAAAAGCCCTCAGGAATCTCGGCTGGAATTTCCTTCAAAGGGACGCGCGCGGATGCGAGTCTAAGAGGTGTCGGTTGTAGCTCTGGAAAGGCTGGCCAGCGAGCCGTGTGTCGCCCGCTGCTTGTAGGGTGGGGGCGAGCCGGCGGATATTTAAGGCCGCGCCGACAGGCGCCTCGCGGGATACGCTGGGTGTCGAAAGACGAGAGGTATCTCCAGTGCAATCCTTGCACGTGATCTTCAGGTCGAAGATCGGTTTGGCAACAAGCCATGTAACTGGTGTAGTTACGGGACTCTATGTCCGACAGCTTCGCACTTCGCGTTGCTTTTGCTGCTTCCGAAGCAGTGGTTCTGGGCGAGGCCTAGGGGACGGTCGCGGGGTTTCGCGGCTAAGAGAATTGAAAGGTTGCCAAGGGGCTAGATTTTTGTATCATATCATTGTACATTAATTGTAAAAAATCTGTAAATATATTGTATATATTCAATCAGAACAGTCGTCTGTGTTTTTCACTCTAGTACGTCACACTATCCTATGTCCAAACGATTCTGCATACTCAATTGGATCTTGACAGCAATTTACTGACTACGTTGACCGCTAACGTAATGGAAATACTACCGAATTTCATCGTAATTTCAGCGTCTTGTTTCTACTACTTCACAAAATACAACAAAATCTCAATTGATGCTGTTGACCAAACAGATTGCAAATTTAACCCTTCAAATATCAAAATTCGATTGCTGTCAGTATCATCTCTCACACGTATTCCACACATCGTATTCCAAAAGCATATCTCCGCTTCCCTTTGCAAGACTAATAAACATCGCAACTTGTTGACTACACGTGCAAATTACAAATATCCAGAAATAATGTCAAGTATCACCATTTGAAAAGTAGTATTTAAATAATCGAACATAAAAAGTGCATTCAAAATGTGCAATTATATCCAAGTTTTTTTGGCAAATATCTACCATTTATTGCAAAAAATTAAAAACTAATTCATAAACACACACTCACATTTACGTAACTAGTGCAGAAAGTGCTTCTTTGGTGTAAGAATGAAACATTTGGCGAGGTGACGATAGGAGTCGAGTTCGGAGTTTTCAACTGACGCTTTGGTTCGAGTTATACACGGGGCTGGCGCTTCCATGGAGGTGTCTTTCCACCATGGGCGCTACCTGAAGACAAGCTAGGCGATCGCCTAGGGCGCAATTTTGGTTCATTTTTTATAATTTTTTTTTATTTTGACTTATTGGTAGTGATCGCATTATTAATAAATAAGTATTAATTTTGTAAGAAGGAAGCTTCGATATGCATTATTTATTATTGTTTCAATAATTATCGAATTCATTTTAGTTTATTATTATTGTCTTTATTTTGAAATTCTGAACAATAAGTATGTGTTCATTATTTCTCTAAATCAAGTATTTATTATCTGAGGGGGATGCATTATTATTATATTATTCTAGCGGAACCCGGCAGATGTCCTACTCTCTATGTCCCTCTTCCAATCTGTCTGCCCCCTTCTCTTCCTCACTCTCCCTTCCTCTCTCTGCCTCTTTCTCCCTCACTCTGTCAGTTTCTGTCTGCCCTCCTCTCTCTCTCTCTCTCTCTCTCTCTCTCTCTCTCTCTCTGAAGCCCAGGTGGAGCTCTGTTTGAATAGAAATTGAATTAAAATTAATTAATTAATCTTTATTTATTTATTTATTTATTTTACGCCAAAAAAACAGTTGAAACTGCGTATGACGTGCTATGGGGAGAAGTGAATTCTGTGCACATTTTCAAAATTCTATGATCCCTACACTAATTTATATACTACATGAATTTTGAAAATTTAAAAAAAAAGCTCTCATGTAATAAAATCTATTTTCAAGGATAAATGAGCAATAAATTTTGGGCTCTTATCCATGATGTCCTTCGTCAAAGAATAATATTCCTGCCGCGACAACATGAAAACGATAATTTGAATAACTATATTTCCCAATGAATTCTAGAAGACGTGCTCAGATAATGAAGTTACATTTATGTCCAGAAGCAAAATAAGTGGCCATCTAGCATTTGCTCAATGGATCAGGGAAACTGGACGAAAACCTGATCGAGATGGGGGTCATTTACCCAGAAACTGCGATACATTACTTGTTACATATTGTTTATAATTATATAGTCCAATGGTAAGTATCACTGTTACATTAAGTATCACTGTTAAAATTAATGTTACTTTCCTTGTGATGCTCAGTATGGTCTCTAATTGTATAGAAACAGTTATGCAGCAGAAACATTTCACTTGGGATTTACACTTTTCTATCGAATTTAATCGTTTAATGTCATCTGGCAAAGTGTTGTAAAATAATGTACATGTATTGTATGTGCATTTTTTGTAATGAGCTGTTGATACTTTCACCTGATGAATATGATTTCTACGTCGAGTGTTATAGACATCGGCGTTTTCTGAAAATATATTCCCATTTTTGACAGAAACCATTGATTCGTAAATCAACAGACAATGTAATGGTAAAATTTCTAGATTAATAAAGAGAGGCTTACAAGAATCACGTGGGAGGCTTACAAGGATCTTGTGCTGCAGCGCCACTTACTAGTGGAGTTACAACAAAATTAACAGCAATCAGTGGATGTGCCAACTTTCAAGGAGGCGGAGTCCACACGCCCATATATATATATATATATATATATATATATATATATATATATATATATATATATATATATATATATATATATATATATATATATGGGCGCAAAATAACCAAACGCCGTCCCTGATTGTACATTTTACTTTCTCGCGTTGAAGGAACTTCTTTAGAAGAGAAAGTTATGTAATGCTGCGCGAAAAAACGGCGAATTTCACTTGAAGTCCCTCAGACAATTAAAAAAAATGACGCCATCGATTTTGATTAAATTTTGTTGTTGGATAGTCTAAACCTAAGTTTACTTAAAGGACGTCTAAGAGAATGGCGCAGATCTCACGTTGGTTGAAAACCGTGAGTTTTCGAAAATTGAAAATGTTCAAAATTTGTTCGGCGTCTTTCTACAACTACTATTATGAAGATACATTTTAAAAATAAAATGTGTTCATCAAACACATATTTTCAAATAAGGTCACGTTGAATTTTGTTTTAGGAATATGAGTATTTTTTTAGTAATTGGGCGTCAAACTTAATCTCTCGCTCTGAAAATCCTGCGCTTCGTGATCGCAATTCTAGAGTATTTTGAGGCAGATGGATGCTACGTAAGTTAGAATGTGTGTATTGTTTCATATTTCGTTTTTTACATTGGAGCTTTTGTCGTACGTTTATAAAGTAATATTTTAGATTTTATTTAAAACCTATTTGATATAAATATAAAAAAGAATTGCTAGCCTTCAGTCACCCGGTCTCAATTTACGCTGTTGGATGCCACGTAAGTTCGAATTTGTTTATTATTTCATTTTATTATTATTATTATTATTATTATTATTATTATTATTATTTATTGTAGTTATATTATATTCATGTTATTTCATTTTAAATTGCGCCCTTTGTATTAAATGTGAAAACGAATAGATGAGCGGTCATTGCTGGTTTTAACGCGTTGTTGTAACGCCGCACTGATAACAGGCGATAATGACGGCTGCCTTTCATTCTCAGTAATATACACAAATACTTTTATATATTTGTAGAATATTACTATACCGTGGTGTTTAATAATGACTATTATATATGTTTCGATCTATTTGCATTTGCATTTGTTTGCCAACGCTTTTAGTATCGTATTACTTATTAACTTTTAATTATTTTACTTTCTCGAATACTGCTTACCTTATACAATGAATCAATGTTATCAGAAACATATTTTTATTTAAAGTTTTGAATAAAAAATATATTACTTGAAACTTTAATTTCCATTACTAGTGACGAAAACGTACGTGCTGTTTTAGCACCACTAGTTTTTTACGAATTCATGGAAACTCTACATACTCTTGGGATCATTCTCTATAAGGCGTATAGATATCGTATATTCACGAGGCGACAACCAACGGCCATCTTCACTGAAGGTGGCCATGGACAACCACGTTGATTCCCCTTCAAAGTCTCTTTCAAAATTTTTAGGAGGGTCACGGCCCCCTAGCCCTGAGTGCGCGTACCCATGATAATACACGATCTAGGTGCGCAATTCAGAACAGTAAGTAGATTTTGGAAAAGATTTTGACATTTCACATTGTTAAACAACAGCTTTTAACCAGCAAGTAGTGATTTAGTTGTACTTCATAAGATGGTGTACTGCTCTATAAGACGTCACAAAGACAAAACTTGGATTTCAGCATTACCCATCCTTTTGTTAAACTTGCGAAATTGTACATAAGCCTGATTTGAAAGGAACTATTTCCGAAATGGTATGGGGTTCGACTTTATGTTTATCTTCGTTAATGTTTCATGAAGATTATTTTTCCTACGAAACTCTGGAATTAATATTCTTATATGAATAAGGTGGAAAATTTGGAACTGGTTCTATGTTCGTATGTTTACATGAAGAGTTGAATTGCTCCCAAATATAAATTTGTTTATTTGGGACCATTTCCCGTTAGCTCTCGAAATGGCAAAGTTTCTCGTTTTCTTGTTAAAGGTAAACTTAATTCAGTTTCAACTGAGCGGCTGAAACTCGCATACCTTAATTGTGAAGATCTGACTGACCCTCTTTTACAGCGATTCGCCCTGAAAATGAACCAAATCGGAAAAAAGTGCGTTTTTGCTGCGATTTTTTTCCCTTTCTATATGTTTGTTCTATTCACTTTCAATTCAACCGCAAGAGTTTGTTGTACTCTGTGAAGAGACGTGCTCGGTTGTATGTTTACCGGAACCATGGATTCTGAATGTTGACACTTTTAATTTGTTGACTGTAGTAACGATTGAAATGAAGTTGTATTACGAACGGGGAAATATAAATCTTTACAAGAAGTGGTGTGAACTTAGTTTATGTAATATAATAGCAAAGAGATTACATTTATTCGTTTCATAACATTCAGATTGTGAAACGACAAAAATGTTTTGCTGCCCTTCGTTGGTTAAGACCACAATATTCCTTTCTTGTGCGTTTTTAAGATGCTTCCGAACTGGTAGGTAGAATTAGGCGTGCGGGTAGTTTCATATCCAAAGAAGAGGACACTTTGCTTGCCACTACTACTGCTCTGCGCCGCCGCAAACGTCTCCGAGGCTGCTGTAGTTTTCTAAGTTTATTGTTAAGTACATTATTGGATTCATGAATAGCTGTGACATATCGTGACATTTTAAAACTAGTACATGTACCTTACGATCTTGAATAAATCAATTAAAAAATGCTACGCTTTAACATTAATTCCGGGAAGGTACACATTTCATTTAAAGACCCGCCTCCCCTAAGTTCGTTTGTGCTAAAGACGCCCATGCTTTCTCTCTTCAAATGTAAAGTTATGGTCGATGAAATTTTCATATCTCTCAACTACCTCGTACTTATCACTTCCCCTCTTATCTGCGATGTTACTTTAATCACCTGAACTTTTCCAATCTCCTATACCTTATCTATCCTACCCATACCTGTCCTCCCAACTTTTCAATAAAAAATTCCTCCACTTTTCTCTGCTCCTCTCTCGTTCTACATTTGTTTCCTCTTAGATTCAAGTTAATTTTTTGTTCTCCCAGTCATATTTCTGCATCATCTTTCTCACTCTCAGTATTTCCTGACCAGACAAATGAGCTTGCCAAACTATTCACACACGTCGCAGACCTTTTAGAATCAAACTGTACGCTGTCTCACTTTAGGTGTAATGATGACTGATGAGTGTCATGACCCCCCCCTCTCCTAAAAAATAACAAAAGAAAATCAACGTTGAAGCCAAACATTATATATTTGATTTAGACCTGTTAGAATTTTATATTATAATATTGGATTTAGAATTTTCAGTATTGAAAATACTCCACAATACACAGAATATCTCAAACAATTCAGTTGATCTCAAAATAATTTCGCAGTCAATTTATTCGAGTCATAATTTTGTCTTCATTTATCGTTTGAAAATGAAATTTGATTCGTTTTGATTAATTTTGTCAAATATTTCGTTGATTCGTCAAAAATTCGTATTCGACCTCCCCACTTTTTCAGTATCAGGGTCCGACGTATTTTTTCTGACGAAAAATCGCCAGGTTTTGCTGCAGCATGCAGAAACCTTTCCTCGAAGCGTTCAAAATTTTAGTAAATTAATTTATGGTATTTCAAAGTTTATGAGGGGAGAATATAAAGTTATATAGTGAAGTTCGGTGTCGTGCAGTGTAGAGCAGAAAAAAAGTGAATGAAATGTTTTTAGTGTTATAGTGAAGTGAAGAGCAGTAAATTAAAGGACAGTGCAGTGCCAGTGCAGTACGGTCTTAATTGTATAAACACTCGGTGTGGCTTTAGATTGTAGAAGTTTCTTTTCTTTTTCTTTATATAATTCAATGCTTTAAGAATAATCAGTTTTTATATTATTATTATTATTATTATTATTATTATTATTATTATTTTAACATTATTATTACCATTATTATATTACTTGCATGACATTTATCACCCTATTTATGTAATTAACTACCACCGGGTTACGCCCAATTGCAGTTTAAATAAATTTATCTTTGTTTTATAACTTACTCTAAACTACATATTACTCCATATTAGGTATGTACACGAGGAAGTAAAACGGTACTTTGTACATTGTTAAGGAACCATATCTATGAAAAATAAACAGTTATTTTGCGCAATTTTATATTAGTAATAACTAGGGAACGGAATTTGTTGTAATAAACAATGCAAAATATGTACATATACGTGTACTTATTTTTTCCAAAATATGTAAGAAAAAATAGAAAATATTTAAAATAAAAACCATTAATGTGTTTAAAATTGTTCTCTGCATGCATTTTCCGACCGTAGAACCTCGCCGATCCGTTTTTACCAAGAATTTGGAGTGGTTGAAACTAGGTTTTACCTCTACAAAAGTAATTGTACATTAGTCTTCACCTCTTAAGAATTTTATTCGAAATATAGAATACGTTTAAAGTATTTGTTACAATCTGTACGAGGATCTATTAGAATCTTTACGAGAACCTGGCATACTGCTTACGAATAATATTGTTTGGCTAAAACACTTCCGATATGTTCGTGAATACACTGCATACCTTATACAATGAGTTCGATTAATAACTAGATTTCACTCTTCCACGTTACGACCCAATGTACGGAACTGGCACCAATTGCCATTGTGCCAATTAGCGCGCGCGAAAACATTTGTGAAACATTTAGATGTCTACAGGCATTTTGGGTAGACGTTGATAATCTTGAAATTAATTAAAACATCGGATCCTGAATCGTAGTACAACTACAAAAGTTTGTCGACGAAACAGCCGAAAAAATCCTCTTGGCCGAAGTTACCCTGCTTGACTTGTACTTGGAAACATGTGAAGGTTACTCCCTCTCCGCCAGTCGCCCATTTGGTATAGAATCTTTCCTTGCTGACGTTGCTCTTAGTGGGTATGCTTGATGATATTCATGGGCCCTGTTGCAGAGGAGTGACATGATGGCCACGCCTGGCCACCAGCCTCACCCAATGCCTGAGTTTCGCAGTGCACTCAGCCCCTTGTGCATCAGCGAAGGCAGCCATGAAATTGTGCGACCCAAACCCCGGAGGTAAGATTTGCACTCGCCTGTCAAAGGGAATGTGGTTCCCACGACCTTAATGAGTGAGAAAATAAACTACAATGGGATATGAATTGTATCCTAATGTGTGAGAGTACAATTAGCCACAGAAGAAAGCAGGGGAAACTGCTCCAATTCTGGAGAGAGTGCTTTCATCTTCTCTTCGAATTGAGTTTCACTTGTGAATGTTTGAGATTTAAATTTCCTTATAGTTTTGAGTGGGTGTAGGAGCCTTTGTTAACTGCAATATTGTTCTGAGGATTGATCATTTGCAGAATGTATTCTTTCCTGTGTCTAAAAATGTGTGTAGATGCTGAACGTGTGAATAATTTTAAGATTTTATAATATGTTTAATCAAAGAACAAAATGAATGGTATATAGAATCAAGGGATTATTATATCACGTAAAGTGAAAACAAAATACTGTTACAAATGAAAATAACTTTAAAATGCCTCGTTGCTGTGATGCATTGTTTTTCATGTATATTGTACAATCATACTTTCTATGTTTTATGGTGCTTTGATCCTTCTGAAAATTGACATGCCTTAAAGAATATCCATCTGATAAATTTTGTTTACTTAAGGTTAAGGTAGAAAGATTTCAGCTAAATATCTTTGAAAATATTGTTTTTCACCAACAACTTTAATTCCCTTCCCTGATTTTTTTCATCAGGAATGAAGGTTTGTGTGATCTAAAAGCATACTTCCTTTCTGATGACGTTTTATGAGCAAAACTGAATGTTCAAGTTACTGTTAAGACAGTTTGTATAATCTCGACGTATTCAAGCTTCTCTATAAACTTCGTATTTAATGGAGAAGGAAATGTATATTTTACTTTTTATTTCTCGCCTTACTACGTAAGTATTGAAGGGAAAGTTTTTGCTTGATAAAATCTGTTATTCAAAGACAGATCTTGATTTTTCCTTTAATGAAACCTGTTGTTCAGAGACGGATATTGAAATAAGGTCGTGTAGAATTTTTTAAAAATGTGAATGGTTAACGCGTAATTTTGCGTGGATACAAGCAATTTTTAAACAATTATTTTCTAAAAAAAACTCCATTTGTTTCCTTTTAATTTTTCCCTCGTATGGACGGTGAAAAATTGGTGCTGGGCCCATTTTGGTCGAACACTATTTTCGGAAATCATAAAAAGTAAACATTAGAAAAGTGCAATATTGACGATAGAGATTTTTGACTTAAATGAAATCTGTTCTAAAAAATCAGTGGTAAAGTGCATTTTTTTTTAAAAAAAAAAAGTAGCTTTCGCGTAATTTCTGCTTGAAGTTAATGCAATTTACAAAAAAACATTTTCTCAGAAGGCTCCAAATTTTTCATTACAATTTTTCGATGGATAGTGCAAAGGACGCATAAAAATGGCAAGGGTCGCATTTAATTGAACTCTCCAAATTTTCGAAAATTGCATAAGTTAGAAATTATGCAGGAGACCATTAGTTTTCAAGCGTGGACAAAAGCGAGTACGGCCGATCGACTGCGCGGAGTAGCGTTAAAGCGCATGGCGAGGTAACTCGATGGACCTGAGATTGAAACTTGGAATTGGAAATACTTTTGTTGGTTCGTGTAGTAGTAAAATATTTCGGAGCCGTTTCAAATAATGCGAGAAACGCTTCTTTTAAACCCTTGCACAAACGCAAATAATCCGTGTTGAGCGTTAGAGTGGAGTTAATCCTCCTTACTTTCTTTGTCAAGTCTCGTCACGTCGCAGTCAGTCAGTCAGTCAGTCAGTGCCTTTTATCCCTTCGGCTCGACAATGTTAGATCCCGGGGTTCCTAGCCGGTCATTCTATCATGAACCCGCGAGTGTTGAATTCGCTTAACCTCCGTGACTACACCGAGCTAGTAAATGAATTCGGCTAACGACGCCGGCCTGTTTCTGCACTGTTAATGTTGCCATCTGCTGTGTGTGTAGCATTACTAATAATTAATGTTGTCCATCCCCCTTGGTTACCGAATAAAGTAGAATGTCTAGATTAACGAAAGTAAAGGAGTACTTAAGAAAAGTATTGTAATCGTGCGGCGGAAATCGGTAATCATTTGACAGAAAAAACTCTTATTGTCTGGTATCTAAAAAGTGGATAAAAGTGGATCTTGTTCCTGTGTGTAGTAAATTACTTCCGTTAAAACCTATTGTAGTTGGAATTCACGTTTTGTGGGACCTTCATACCTAAAAACAGAACGAAATAAAGCGAAACGTCTGTTCGGTCTATGCTAGTGCCTAAACATCTCAGTGATTTTCTCCAAAATTGATTTTTTTGAATTTGCGAATTTGAATCGGATATTTTTACTTTTGGAGGTACTTTATATTAAGTCTCAAAATATTCGAAAATTAATCGGAAAATGTCTCCAAATTTTTTATTTAACTTTGTCCTCGAATAGCGCGATCACTTAATAAAATGGAGTAGGTCTCATTTTCGAAAACTGCAAAAGTTCAAAATTTATTGGGCGTCTTCCAACACCTACAAAATTAAAGATAAGATATTTTTTTCGGAAATGAAGTATGTTGTTAAATGAGAGATCTTGAAATAAGGACATGTACAATTTTTCGAAAATGTGAATAGTTTTCCCATAATGTTACACGAAATAAACGCAGTTTTTAAACTATTAGTTTTTCCAAACGGCTCCAATTTTTTAAAGAACTGCATTCCTTGTATGCAGAAAAGAACAGTAAAAAAATGTTGATACTTGTCCCTTATATTTGCGAAGCCTGTTTTCCGAAAATTGCGAAAAATTAAGTTTGCAAAAGTACAATATTATTGACAGAAATTATTGTTTTAAATAAAATTTATTCTAAAAAAATATATCTTTAAGTAAGGTCTAGAACAATTTTTTAAATAGCTAGTGGTATTCATATAATTTCTGCTTGAAGTTAATGCAATTTTTTTAACATTCTAAATTAGTTTTTTTTATTTAATCTTTTTTTCTGGGGATGGAGCAAAAGATGCTTAAAAATGGCAAATCTCTTTTTTTTGTTGAACATTCTGAATTTTCGAACATTTCAAATTTAGAAGAATTAGTATATGCTGTTGTAGTACTACTGGGTCTAAAAATAAATGGCATTTCTCCCAATATTGACCTCTCATGTATTGATGAAAATGATTTCCAAACCAATGATTGTCTATTTTTGTATAAAGTTTTCCTTCTATGCAAGAAGTTAGAGGGTCACAATTCAAGAAGAAAATATAAAGAATATATTTAATAATGACAAGAATGTGAATAGCAAATCCAATTTTCATTGATTAAATAATGTGGACTGTCCAAGAACAAGGTTCATCTGCACATTGCAGACTATTACTCAGAAGAAAAAGAAAGAGAAAAAGTTCTCTTGCATGTTAGCTTTAGAGGTGTGGTGAGAGAATGAGATTGCCTTGGGAAAATGAGCTGAGGTGGGAAGCTAGTGAAAATGGCTTGCATTCACCTTGACCTGGGAAAGAGCAGATAGGAAGCAGGACAGAAAGCTGAGCATTCCCTGGAGGATCATAAACAATGTGAGGAAGCAGTTACCTGCCTTTCAGCCTGGGGCTTGACAGCCTGGTGGTAGTCAGTGAACTGAAGGCAGAGGGCAGAGATTGTGGACAGGAAGGTTACTTGGAAGCTGAGTGTGTTTTGCAGTGTATCAAAGTTGGTGGCAAATGTGATTTTGTGTTTATTTGTAACTTATTAGTAGTTCATTTGTTGTTATTAGGGAGTGTTATTTATTGAAATTAGGGTTTTGTATTGTCAATGAAATCATATTGGTGAACCCTTGTAATTAGTTTCTCTTGATAAATTTTATTTAAAGGGTACATTTTTTTCATCGGTAGCTAGTGTGGTAAACATGTGCAGAACGATGTAAAAAATGCAGTTCTGAATTTGAGAATGAAGAGTGAATTACAAGATTTCCAAGCAAATGAAAATGTTATATCCTGAAGTGAAGTTTAAGAAAATAATGAATTAAGTGTGTCTGTGAATATTCAATGTGGCTGCCATGACCTGTGATCCTGATTGTCAATGTTTATTGTGTAAAGAACTTTTCAGTTTGAGTCACAGTGGTTCAATGCTTCCATCAACAAGTGATGCTAATTTCCTGCTATGCCGACCACATGAATCCTGTAGTTCAGATAACAAATTTAAACAATTCAAAAAGAAGACAAGTATATGCTCTGCTCCCATTTTATTAAACTCAACTTTTAAATTTAGTCGCCCCACCATGAAATTAATCGCTTATGATAAACCGCAAGGCCCACGAAAAAGTAGGCAACGCATCCCTGGTCCAGAGGAAGTTAATGAATCCCTGATGATACCTTCTCTTAATGGGGAGACCTCCATTCCCCAGGTGCTTTCATGGAAGAGCAGTGAGGATGTGTGGAAGGATGAAGTGCCAGATTTCAAAGAGAAGTGTGCCCAATGGAATATTGATCAAGACAAAACAATTGAAATTGAATCTATCTACCAGGAAAGTGGCGATGAAGTGAACACTGAAATTGAGAAAGAAAATAAAAATGTTCATCATGCCAGAAAAATTAAGAATGCTAAGGATGACAATTGTCAACAGTTTACTGGTAATACAACATGTATTTTATTGGACTTTAAGAAAGAGAGCAAAAATATGGATACAAATATTGAAAAATGTAATGGAAAAAAAATACAAGATAAAAATTCCCTCTCTGAAGAAAATGCTTGCCCTGAAAACAATTCAAGCGATATGTTTCTAGATAGTTCTAGTTTTGATGATATTAGGATTGTTGAGAAAAAGAGCTTTGGATCTCTGAGTTGTGTTTGGATTTCCAATGCAAGTGACTCACCAGCTGACAATAGAAATGAAACAACTGATTACATTTCTGATGATATAAATAATCATAAATGTGAAGAAATGTTGGAATATATATCTCCACGAGTGAAGTTGACCGAATGTGAATTTCAAGCTGATTTGAGAGAAAGGTTAGTGTTTTTCAATATCTACTAACATGCTCCTTGTGCAGTGACATAATGTACGTTGCAGACTTTCTGTTGGTGTCCTCTTCTTAAACTTCGTTTGACATAATTTGGGCAGTTTTGCTTGTTTCTAAAGTTTTATTTTCATATATTTTGTGAAACATCATTTCATTTTTCTCAACCAAACTACAGAATAATTAGATTGATGTTTTACTTATGAGATGTGTTACAGTAATACTCTTCAGTTTTGGAAAAATATCACATTATTACTGTTTCGTATACGTACGTATATACAGAGTAACATATGTAGTATAGACAAAGTTATGTAATGCTGTGGAAAATTAATTTCGACATTTCAATGGAAATACGTTTTGTGATCCCTTGATATCGAAAAAGTGTTGTTTTTCTTTTCCTTTCTTTTCAAAACTTACATCCGTCTGTTCGAACACCACTAGAGTCTAAGCCATACGTAGGATTTTTTCCAAATTAAAAAAACCACGGTGGAAGAAACCCTCTTGGCCGCTCTAATTCTCCGAAATGGTGGCGTTGACAGCTGTCTCCCAGTACTGCCAACTTTTGAACCCAAGGGTTACACCCGGACCCGTGATATTCAAAGGGACGGATATTCAGAATGGATTGCACTGCGGATTTGACACATACTTTTTTTCCCACTCTTTCTTCATTTTGTTAGGTTTGGAGCATAATACATTAATTCTTCGTAAGTGATCAATTCACAACAAATTATATGTATTTAACATGTAAGTATAATTATTTTGCAGTAAAAAGTAAATTCCTGAAAATCCCCGATATATAATGAAGAGTTGGAAGATTTATTTTAAATTTATTAGTTTTTGATTTTACATTTACAAGTTCAATGTTTCTTAAAACTAAGTGTTTGCCCTCTTCGGGTACTATCAATGGTTACAATACTTTTTTAAAATGGCCAGAACAAAACTACGAAATTAAGAATAATTTAATATTAATGACCAATCCAACTATTATGAAAAGTATCAACATAAATACATATTACAAAAATGTTTAAATTTATCAAAAATCAAAATTTTGATTTCAAAGTGACCATTCTTAAGATTAATTTAAATATAGGAAGATCTTGATTGAAAACTAATATAGTTTTGAATAACAGTCATCTGCAACTTACCTGTATGAGACAACTGTATCAAACCTGGTTTCTCTGTAAAGTGAATTCCCCTAATAGGTCTTCCAACTATTGAAATAATTATTTATAATATAAAAATATCTTTAATATAAAAATAATTATTCATGTAACACATTAATATGGCTAAAATAATTAAATTTATTGTAAATAAAATTGATTTATCAGAAAAGGAAAAGCTTCAAAAACCTTTAAAAAATAAAATAATTTCTTTCAATTCTGAGACATCAAGAAATAAATAAGAAAGGCAATTCACTACTTTTATTCAATTTATTCAGAAAATAATAATTATGTATTTATTATAGACATGATAGTTAAAAGAAACATTTTATATTGCTTATTATGAGCTGCATTAAATAAATTGAACCAGGAAGAGCTGACGGAAATAGTGATGATCAGAATAATAAAGATTATGATCATGATGACAAGGAAGAATGTCACACTGAATCACTGAGTAAAGATGTAAGAGAAAGTTATGCCTTAATATTCTTCTCTTTCTTGGCCATGTGACCACACCAGTAACAAAATACAAAATTACAAATAGAAGTGTCTGAAACACACAAAATTTCTTTATTCCAACATCCAATTTTTTTTGTACATATATTTGAATACAAGATGACATAAACGCCATCTTGTATATTCTTAGACATTGTACAATCACAAATTATTCTGATTATACTACAGGAACATCCCATTTTGAAATGTCCCTGCTGATATGCTCATTCTGTGACTGGTAGGATAGAGAAATGACAATGAAAAATGTTTAAAGATCAGTGCTGGAATTATACTAAATTTTACATCCAGCACTTGATGGTATATTTTACCACTGAGGCTTGATTATGACAATTTCCTTGAATGTGGCTGTAGTTGTGTACTGGTCATAACTGATGCCTGAACCCTAATGGGGCAAATGTGTTATAAAATGTCTCTCCCTCTTTCTTTTGAAACCTGTTAAAGTTAAAACTTGTATGAAACCAGTCAACTGATCATGGTAACAAGTGAACGCAAAAACGTTTACTACCTCTAAAACACTAAACTTTGCAGTGCTTCTATCATTAAAGAATGAACTTTTCTTTAGCATTCAGTGAAAACCTCGACTGTACATCCACTAAAATGACTCAACAAAAAAAAAAAAAAGGGCTCATAGTCTACCTCGTTGGTTTCAGAGAAGCACAAGTATGCGCCTGTGGGTGCTCGTGTGTGTGTGGGCGCGCGTGCAGGTACGCCTGCGAGTGCACATTTGGTCACTAACTAAGTTTTTAATAATTTTTCACTGCTACATAACATTACTTTTTCTGTACTACTAATTCCTTGTTCAGTATGCAGTAATATATGAGAAAGTAAAAGGATATCTTCCCCAAAATGGCATTGCATTTACATGTTGATCCCACCTCAAATTAACAAAAACCCCGCCTATTGGGGTGTGTGTGATCAATTACAGTTAGATTATTTGCGTGTTCAAGTATTTGGTCTTTCTCCTATTGTTAAATTTCACAAATGACAGGAAAAATAATGATTATTTTTATTAATTTTCTGTTTACTATTTTATGTAAGTTTGCTGCTTTTAAATGGTCAGGTTTTAAATGTTTGTAGTAAGCAGCATAATCAAAATTGAAAACGTGTAATGTAGAAATTTTATTAATGTTCTAAATCATGTTTTTGTTGTTGTTGTTGTTGTTGTTGTTGTAGTTGTTGTTGTTGTTGTTGTTGTTGTTGTTGTTGTTGTTGTTGGTGTTATGGTCGGTAACATTTAAGTTATGTACATCTGAGTAATGACACTTGGGAATGAAGATCTTCAAGAGAGTTATCTAGTGGGTAATTGGGATTTGGTTTTGCAGGCCAGGGGGAGGAAGCAGGGACATTGTGCCAAGCACTATGTACAGCAGCTACCCACAGCAGCAACAGCCCTCTCACCAGGCCCACCACCAGCAGCACTTGCCCTCGCTTCCTCAGCACCAACCTCTCACGCAGCACCTGCCACCACAGCAGCAGCAGCAAACATCTCAGCCACAAGTATCACAACTGCAGCAGCCCCAGTCACAGCCACAAGGAGACACCCTCCCCGCACAGGCCCCCCCACACGCAGGCAGCCACTGCAGCTTCTCTCAAGTGAGGGCCTCCGTCTGGGTTAAACTTGCAAATTCTTTAGGAAATCTAATATTCCCTGAAGCAATCTGATCATTTTCTAAGCTCTTAAACTACCTGTTCCTACCTTACCTGAGGATTGGAATAAAGATGGTATTACTTCTAAGTGTAGTATACCAAACTTTGAAATACTATATAATTTTTTTTTGTGGTTTGAGAAAGCTCTGTTTAATTCCTGGTTTCTTGTTAAGAAACTTCCTTAAACTTAAGAAACTTAAAAAAAATTAAATCACTGTATATGATTCCGAATAACTCATTTTCTTAATCTACATTAGAAATTTCCAATTAGACAAGCATTTATTGTTCAAAATTTTAATTCATTTAGTTTATTTTATAGGCATCCTCAACTACTGAACCTCCGAAAATGCATTGACATGTCTCTTTGTAGGAATATTCTGAAGAGTGACCATGAAATATCACATGGTTGAAATGACCCTGAAATATCAAATATCATATGGTTTCATATACTGTGTATATGAAACCATAGCATAAGCAGATGAGTTAAATGTGCAGACTTTCCTCCTCCTGATACAAATGTAATATCTTACTGGAAAAACAAAATGACTCCCCAATTTAAGAAAAAGTGCTGTTCGATACCTGTGCATTCCATCATCTACAGTGTTTTCGGAGAGACTTTCCAGTACAGTAGGATTGATATGTGACAACAACAAAAAAAGAAATAGAATGGGCGCAAAAAGAGTTGAAATGTTAGTTTTCCTTAAGAAGAATCTTTAAAAGCTTTAAAAAAATGCATGTTCATCTCAATAGTTTTTAAATATTAAAATAGTACATATATGCATGAGTGAAGAACAAAATATATCCTTCCAATTCTGATTGAACCACTTTTGCTGCAGAGCCTTTAAAGTAGTATGGTATCGAGTATTAATGCTCTCAGACAGGTAACGGTATCGAGAAATTCAGGTTTCGACCCATCACTAGTGAAATTAAATTAAAAATTATCTTGTGCCGCAAATTTAATTTTTTAAAAATTAAAATACATATTGAATTTAACACAAAAATTCTACAGATATATTTTGTATGAAATTTTATCCAATTTTTTAAGAATTTGATTTATTCTATTTTGAAGTATGATTTAACTCATGACAATGAGGAGGGATCAATATTTAATGTTTATCACAAGGGAGGGTATTTTTTAAAAGTGTTTTAGTGGCAAAAGATTTCATTTAATTACTGATTAGTAATCATACTGAATTTACTGTTCTTGGATTGTTAGCCATTGAATCACATTGAGGGAACACCCCTAACGTTTTGATAAATATTGTGAAACCTCCAGACCAATTATAGAATTGTTTTAGAGCTTATATCAAAGCTCGGGGAGTGAGTTAATCTTTAAATCCTCCCCCCCCCAATGTGGCGATCCTGCAAACCGTTTAACGAGTTGCTGGGCTGTTCGCAGCGCCCGCCGCCGCCGGCGCGCGCGCCCGTGCGCTCGCCCTGCTCCAAGCTGCCCGCGGAGGAGAAGGGCTTCGCGCCGCCGGCGTCCCCGGCGCCGCGCAGCTGTCCCACGCCCTCCAAGGCTCTGCTCTCCTCGCCACAGCACCTCGTCTCCATCATCGGCCCCGCCCTCGACCTCGACGCGTCAGCCGAGCAGCTCGTGCCCGAGCGTGACACCAACCCCGGCTGCGGCGCGGGCGGCCCTGCCGATCCCTGCGGGCCCTGCGCCGCCTCTGCCGCCGCCGCCACCGCTGCCGCCGCCGCCGCAGCTGCAGCAGCGGCAGCTGCTGCCGCCGACGTCCCCAGCTCCAAGGTCGGCCTATTTCAACCACAATCTGAATCGTTTTTCTCATCAGAATATGTTTGTCCGTTACAACCCATGCTTTCCCACTGGAGTTTTTCGCCCCCGATGTCCCCAGCTCCAAGGTCGGCCTATTTCAACCACAATCTAAATCGATTTTCCCATCAGAATATGTTTGTCCGTTACAACCCATGCTTTCCACTGGAGTTTTTCGCCCCCTTTCTGGGGAGTTCAGTTTATTTGTTTTTTTCTTCAATCAGTTGTGTGAAACGACGACCAATCGGAGACGTAACATTTTGATGGTGCATGAGATATCTTTTCGTAATCAATGCCATTCAATTTTGCCATGATCATGAGACACTCCTCTCTTGGCATTAGGACTAAACATATCTCATCTATTTAATATCATGTCTAATTCACAATGACCAATCCTGTAGACATAATCTTGCACTTCTAAAACCTGGAACTATCCCCCCTCAAAAAAAATCTTGTGTCAGTTTGTGTCTGCAGTGTTCTCTGCTTAATCATTCCTCCCCTCATGCATTCACCCACTTGTGGCAAATCTCTAAAGTTACTGATTCAAATACAGAGTGGATGTTTGAGTGGCAGTTTTCTTGTGACACCAGTGATCAGCTGCAACATTACTATGACAACATAATTGTTACATAATGGTAGAGGACTCACGATACCACATGTTTGTCTCAGAAGCTATGTAGCATGTTGCCAGAGGTGTGTGTGAATGTTGAAAGGTGGAGTGATTAAGTAGAGGACACTGTAGGCATGCAAACAACTCTAGGTATGGGTGTTTTTTCTTTTCCCAAATTGTGTACCCAGAATCACTACTCAATTCTTCTTTATTGTCTTCTTCTTCGTCTATGTCTTCTTCTTCGTCTATGTCTTCTTCTTCATCTTCTTCTTCATCTATGTCTTCTTTTTCGTCTTCGTCTTCTTCTTCGTCTTCTTCTCCTTTGTTTTCTTCTATTAAGGTTACATCTGTTTTTCTTCACACTTCACCATGATTCAGGAGATGTGGCAATCCAACTATCTATCCACCTTTGTTCGGTCTGCCTGGGTTGTGTTTTCCTGTAGGTTTTGAATCTTGCAATCTTAATTAGTCTTTTGCTGTCCAACCTGGTAACGTGCTCATTCCATTCTCTGCTTCTTGTTATAAATTTTACTATGTCTGTTATGTCATATTCATTTCTTATATCTTGGTTTTTCAATCTATCCCATCTTATTACATCCAATATTGATCTTAATGTTCTCATTTCTGATGTTCTAAGTAGAGTCTTAGTTCTTTTATTATCGGCCCTTGTTTCTGCTCCATATGTTATTACTGGTCTTACCATAGTTTTGTAAATTTTTACTTTGCTTTCTACATTTAGAAATTTGTTTCTCCGTGTCACATCCTTCAAATACCCTGATATTCTTGCTCCTTTCATTACTTGTTGTTTGATTTCATTATAAGTATTCCAGATGCTTCAAATTTAAACTCCTGAGTAAGTGAATTTCATTACTTGCTCTATTACTTTATTCTTTATCATCAGTTTACACTGTATAGGCTCTTTTGAAATCACCATTGAGTTTGTTTTGTCACTTAAGATGGCCATGTTGTAATATTCTGCACTTTTTGAAATTTTTTGAGTCTTTGCAAGTTGTCTTCTGAATCTGCCAATATTGCTGCATCATCCATATAACATAATATAGATATTCTCTCACTACCCATTCTATAACCTGACATTTCTTTTACCCTGTCAATAAGATTTACCATAATTAAATTAAAAAGTATAGAGCTTAGAGAATCCCCTTGTCAAATGCCAGATCCACATGTAATTTCATCTGTTACCATATTTCCAATTTGCACTTTTGTGACAGTGTTTCTATTCATACCCTCTATTACTTTTATAAATGCCTTTGGTTTATTCTTCTCTCTCAGGATTGATATTATATCTTGTAGTCTTACATGATTGAATGCCTTCTTTAGATCTACAAAACAAAAAGGCTGGATTGTTAAATTCAATCGCCTTTTCGACTATGTGATTGATCACAAATAGGGTGTCTGTTGTTGATCTATTTAAATGAAATCCTTGTTGTTCTTCATTTATCTATATAAAAGGCTGTATCTTTTGTAGTATAATTTTTCAGAGTAATTTTTGTGTTGTATTTAATAGAGTGATGCCTCTATAATTTTCAGGATTATTTTTGTCTCCTTTTTTTAATATGGGTAAGGTTATGCAGGATTTCCATTCTAATGGTATTCTTTCTTCATTGATTATAATATTGAATTATGCAGTCATTTAATCTACTAAATTCTTTCCACCATATTTTAATAACTCATTACTTATTCCATCTCTACTAGGCACTTTTCTGTTCTTCAAGGTTTTTATCATCTTTTGCACTTCTTCTGACATAAATTCTACATCGTCTTTACAACATATCTCTCTGTTATATTCTGTATCCTTGTACAAATCAGCAAAATATGTTTTCCATGCATCCTTGTCTATATTATTATTAATCTTTATGGTTTCAGAAAATTCAGATTTTCTGTTTCTCAACAAAATCCACACCTTTCTTTGTGATCCATAAAGCTCTCTTTCAAAGTCCTTCATGAATTTTTCCAAATACATTTCTTTCAACTTTCTTATTTTCATATGAGCTATATTTCTTTCTTGTTTATAACATATGTTGTCTTCTGTACTTTGGGAAGATTTGTGTTGTAAATAAGATTCCTTTTTCGTTTTCAGTCTTTCCTTTACTTCTTCTGTGAACCATACTACTCAATTGAAACATAATATTACATTTTTGTGTAGCCCTAAAGTAAGCCACATAAATTGCTGAAACATTAGCATTGTAGGAATAACTCAAGCTTTTATTGACCTATACTTTCATAAATCCATAAGTCATAACCTCATGAATATCATCCTTAATTCTCATAAATCCATACATTTAATATATTATGTCAAGATCAACATGTGAGATAGAAATTATTTCTTTTTCTAACTAATAGATGATTGTAATAAATAAATTTGTGAGCAATGTCAGGTAATCAGCTACACTAATGAATCTAATCAAGAAAAGAATCTAAGAACGAAAATAAATAAATAAGCAAATAAAGTAAAGGAAATGAATCATATTGGCAGTTGAATTCTGATGATGCTCAGACTATGTGGTTTTTAAATGTTGGCTGAATAGTAAATTAAGGATTTATGTAAGGAGGTTCCTCTTTTATGGGATTTGATATGAAACAATGCAATACAAAAAAAACTGGCTTTGAATGTGTGCAATAATATTTAATAATAATACACTGTGGGTTTTGTGGTAACATTTTGCACACATCAATCCAAGTTTTAGATATATAAAAAAGGCATGTTGTGTAATTGATATTCTTTGTGCCAGTACATGAAATTGGCTAACATGAGAGGAAGAGAGCTGAAACTCCACCAACATCACCAGTGTATGTCTGCTGTAAAGTCAGAGTGTATTGGAGGCTTGAGCCCAACTTTTTGTCCTGAAGAAATAAAAAAAGTAGAAAACTGAACAAAACAAAAAACCCACAGGTGTGTGATAGAGCTATGGGTATCTATGAGAATTGTATGGTTTACAGCTGATGAATATGATTTTCTCCCAAGTTCCTCTTCCTCACATGTAGGATTTATTCTAAGACATGGGGTTGTACTTCGGAATTTATTGTTTTATTATTACTACTAGTGCTTAATTTATACCATTTTAGGTCCCACAATGCATCCCAAAATTAATTATTAATTGTTAGAAATAGTTATATACTTATAATATAATTAAATAATTATTCCCAAGGTACCGGAAAGCTGTTCCATTGCATTCCATCATACATGAAGCCCTGATTACTTCAATTTTATCATCATTATCATCAAGTAGGAATAAATTGGTAATTTAGCAGCTACTGATTTTGTACAATCTGATTGCTGTTGCAATTTAACACTGTATTAATGGATCTTTAAATTTTTTTAAAAGAATCTTAAAAATTAACTTTGGGATGATTTTAGAGTTGATAGGTGCTATTTTGTATGTAAATATTATTTTGACATTCTTATGTAAGTGTACTAATAACACTTTCTGCATTACAGATTCATCTTATTGATGAAACACCTGGCAATCGTAGTTTCAAGATGCAACCTCACAGAACATCAGTGTCTCAAACTGTGATGAATAAAATCTCTGTGTCAGGAAATGGGTCAACCAGATCAGTTCATACAAATGGTAACAGGAACTGTAGTAATAGTGGGAGTGCAGGCCGTAGCCATATGCACCATCACCTTAGTGTGGAGGAACTGCGCATCATTCAGGTAGTTCATGAATTATGAGTGTTGTAGAATTCCCAACTGCATAGAACCCTCCTCCTCTCTGTCTCTCGTACACACACACACGCGCGCACGCGCACGCACGCACGCGCACGCGCACGCACGCGCACACACGCACGCGCACACACGCACGCGCACACACGCGCGCACGCACGCGCCCGCCCGCACGCACGCGCCCGCCCGCACGCACGCGCGCGCGCGCACACACACACACGCGCGCGTGCGCGCACACACACACGTGCGCACCCGCGTGCATGCATGCAGGCACATGCACACGCACACGCACACATGCGCTTTCATACACACACAGACACACTTCCTTCATTTAAGTCAGATGGGAAAGAATTCATCATCTCAATTAGATGAAGCAATGTTTGTGTTATTTTGCTGTGAAATGTTTCCTTTCTGAATGGCAATTTCTTGATGATTTTTGTTCGGCTGTAATGCCCGAAAGGTTGTGCTTATAGTGCAGGAGTTAGTTATATATTAGTTTAAATTAACAGAAGAATTGACTGCTTCAATTATTGTTTCTTTTTCTATATACACACTAAGAATCTTTTGTATTTCTGCTAAATAGCTTATTTTACAATTTACATAGCATTATTGGCTGTCAAACATTTGTAAACATCTACTATCACCACTCATATACTTCCAAATCAGATTATTTAAGAAACATCTTTCAGATGGACCTAGTGGCCAGTTAACATGGGATTTTTACTCACTTACACCACCCAAGAATATGTTGCATTCTTCATGACCAGGGGGTGGATCTTCCTTCTTTTCTTTTCTTTTTTTCTTTTTTTCTTTTTTTTCCCTTTTCTTTTTTCTTCTTTTTTTTCTTTTTTTCTTCTTCCTACTTTAGAACATTGTCGTTTAGTATAGACATTAATTTTATCTTATGACAAAAGGAGATCACCCACTTTTATATGTCTTTTTTCATTTTTCATCAATTTCGACTAATAAGTATTTTTATTATTCCTGGGGGTCCAAGGCCTCCCCCTGGATCTCCCACTGATCACTACACTTTACTTTATAGTTTCTTAATACAGAGTGTGTTTTCTTCTTTCTTTAGTTACAATATTTCAGGGTTAGTTAGTACCAGGTCTTCGGGTTCAAAAGTTCTAGAAATTACATAAGTAGATTTATTAAAAAAGATTTATAATAAAAATTTTCTTTGGTTTTAAGGCATTTTTAAAACATTTAAGAACATTTATTGTTCATTTTTGGTGATGTTTTAGGTCATGAAAATCCGCCCCTATACGTGACCATCATCAGGCATTACCTTTCAGGGGGGGGGGGAGTGTTTCAAAGGTTTTCCTTAAGTTCTAAGTAATATGCCTAAGTAGTAAAGATATTCTTCAATATGATTGTCTGTACTTATGTCTTGGAAGGGGTTTTCCAATGAAAATTATAGGTAGTCAGTACCAAGTGATCTTACTGATCATGGGGTGGGGTGGGGTGGGGAGCATTATAGATTTTTGTTAAATAATAAACATATTTGTTATTATATTGCATATTATGTTTGTAGTGGACTTATGATACTATACAATATTATTTTCTAAATAGTTACATATTTCTAACATAAATGAATATTTAAATCAATTTTGCCAAATAGAAGAAGGTAACAAACAAAAACTCTAGGCCTTGAGGGTTGGAGCACCCACCCCCCTGGGGGGGCCATGGCCTCCCCCTGGATCTCCCACTGTTCACTACACATTACTTTATAGTTTCTTAATACAAAGTGTATTTTCTTCATTCTTTAGTTACAATGATTTAGGGGCAATTAGTACCAGATCTTCAGGTTCAAAAGTTCTAGAAATTACACATGTAGGTTTATTAAAAAAGATTTATAATAAAATGTAGGAAAAATAAATAAAGGAAATGTACTGCTCCATTGAATGTAATAAAACATTAAGTTTGAAAATAGCTGTTTGAACATAAAATTTGATGTTAATACAATACAATCATTCACAAAGGCCCTTTTATAAAGTACAAGGTGTAAAGAATAAAGAAGATAAATCAAGGCTCACTTGGAGATGTAAACCATGGGTTTATGGTAAAATATCATGTAAATATTGTCACCTTCTGTAGCATTTAAGAAAATGAATATGTACACTGGGGTAAAATGATCACATATTATGAAGATAGATGTGGCATTCATTTCCATGTTAAATTGAAGTGTACTGATTGTCTGATGTACAGATGTCTGTAATTTAATCAGGAATCCCCTTACCAGTCATTAATGTGCCTATTTGTTTGGATTGTGGAGCCCTTTTTTTTCTTTCTTTTTTCCCCCTCTCCTCCTTACTCACAGATTCTGAAAGATAAGAGAAAATTGGTTGTGTATTAAATTAACATTAAAGCATCTTATTATTTATTTTATATTAAATTTTCACACACATTCTGCATTTCACAGGGCTGAGTAGGGCAGGCATCCCCTAGCCTCTTGGCATCATTGAAGCCCTTCTCTTCTGCTCCTTGAGTTTCAGCTTCTTTATTTGGGCCACAAAGGCCACCACTGCTTCCCACTTCTTCCAAGGAGCCAACATTCCCCTTACTTGGGCTGTAGTTGCTGCCAGCAGAGCACTGTCCTGTCTTCTTCAAACCAGGGGCAAACAAATAAAATGTGTTCTGCATCCTCCATGATTGGGGAGCAGTGAGGGCACGCTGGGTCTTCAGTCTGGTGCAAGTGGGAGATACAGCTGTGTCGTCAGCAGCTGTGTTAGATAAAAGTTCACCTCCCCATAGCTTTGCTATTCACATACTTCTATATTTGGGATGAGTCAATGCCTCCATCTCCCCTTTTGTGAGCTATCCCATAATCTCTGCCACTGAATCACGGACTCACATCTCTCTTGTGTGTGACCTGTTAGGTTTTCTTATCTCATGATCTGTTTTCTGCATTGGTAGAGCATGTGTCATTCTTCCATTAGGAGCTTGATTGAAGGCATGCCTGTCACAACACAAAAAGCATCATATGTGAGTGTGCAGTAAGCATGTGCCACCCTTAGTGCATCTCTTCTTACACAAGAGACTTCCTTCTTCCTGTTCAAAGCTTTATTTATTACTGCTGCCTATTCTGGAGCTGTATATAGCAGGATCAAAGTGGTGACATTTGACAACAGGTGTCTCGGCTCCTGTCTTGGTCCTCCAACATTCGGCATTAGTCTCGACAAGGCCGTCTTTGCTTTTGCCACTTAATCACTGATGAACTGTAGGTGATCTCTAAACTGTTGCCTCACATTTTTCATAATTTTGAAGTACTTGAGATACTGACCCAAGCGGATGTGATTATCTCCCACTAAAATGGTGATGGATTCTCTTACCTTTCTACTTGTGACAAGAATTGTCTCAATTTTGTGGTCTGCTAATTGCAAGCTAATAGATGTTAGTCATTAGTGGACTAAGGATATAGCTTCACTGGCGATTTCAACCACTTCCTCTTTATGTTGCCCACTATAATGAGTGCCATATCGTCCATGAAACAGTTGATCTCAGCAACTTCTGGCATCTCAATTCTGAGAATGCCATCGTACATTATGTTCCACAGTAGGGAGCCTCTGTGGAATGCCTCTGGTAACTCTGGATCTGTTGGCCATCCTCTGTTTAGTACAACAGCATTCTTCCTGTGAAGTAGCTGTCAATGAACCTAACTAGATAGTGTGGTCCTCTCATATGCTGCAGAGATCTTAGACTGCAATTCCATCTCAGTGAGCTGAAGGTGTTTTTGTACTATAGGGTGACAATAGCGCAGTACTTTTACCTACCCCTTCTCCATCTCATGCCTTGTATTGCTTTCCGAGCTATGTCAACAACATGTTGAGCGGCATCTATTGTAGATCTTGCCTTCTGAACTCATAATGGTTTTCTGTAAGCCTTCCTGTTGAGCGGCATCTATTGTAGATCTTGCCTTCTGAACTCATAATGGTTTTCTGTAAGCCTTCCTGTGCTCTCCATGGCTTGTTCCACACTACTACATATCAATCACTCCAACTCCTTCCCCACCCAGCCATATCAATATGCATAGGCTGGTAAGATGATACTGGACCTTTCCCCTTAGGAAATAGTACCAGAAATCTTGTACATCTTCCTTTTATCAGGAAATATGCCCTCTTGTAAACACACCTCTTGTACATCTCTAAAAAGTTTAGGCAAGTCAAAATTGCTCCTTTGAGATGCCTTCTGGACCTTGTTCTTTCCCACCCTTTCACAAGTGAGTTCAAGTACTTCCTCTGTATCTGAAGGTGTCTCATAATCATCCTCTCTATAGTACCAGCAGTGTATAAGTGACTCTGATAGTTCAATGTGCTGTTGCCACATATTACTACACATTTGGCACCACCTACATCACAGATAAATTAAATCTCAAAACATTAACACTTACTGACAGGCTATGACATGTCTTGATATCATGTTTATAACTATTGCCAAAGCTGAACTTTATCGCTTCCAGGGCTTTGTGTGAGTCAGATGACTGGCAACTGTGAACCCTGACTGTAAGAAAGTAAACAAATCCTTGCAAGCTGATTGCTTCAGAGCAGGTCACATGATGTACCACAGCACATGGTGAGAGAACTGTCAGAGTTGCTTATACACTGTCAGTACTGTAGGTCTTGCATCAAGCTCCAGGAGCCGCTCTTGGACTCTGGGAAGAGAATAGTAACTATTCTTTGAAGAGTGGTTGTGCAGTCAGGCATATGCAGGTTCTTCAGTTTGCCCATTACCTTAGGGTCTTCCTCAATGATCATTATTCACTTCTTTGCAGTCTGTGTGTCTATCTGTCTGTGTGTATGAGAATATCTCCCAAACTTGATGAGTCTGTCTTATAACTTGATTATGATTTGCAGCGAAGGCAGGACTCAAATGGCAGCTCTTCAGATGATGGCACACGTAGTTCAGGCCATGCCAGCATGTCTGATGGCCATTTGAGTTCCTCTCCTCCAGCAGAGAGGCACCAGCACTACCGTTCACCTCTCAACTCTGTGCCTGAGGATGACAGGTATCATCACACTGTTAAATGAACAGAATAAGATTACAATGAGAAAATTGTTACGAAAATTATCTTTTTCTAAAGAAGTTATTGCACTTTAATACTTACTGTTTCTGCCATTGAATTTCACTTAAGTTGTTAAAATTGTTCGTAAAAGAAATTGATTGGTTTCTTAACCCTTTTGTTTTGGGTTTATTATTTGATATTTCCAAGTAATGGCATTTTATCATTTTTTTGCAATATCAGTTATCATAAACATATTTGATTTATTGTATTAATAAGTTTATTATTAATATCTTTAACACTTTTTACAACAATTTTTTAATTTTCAGATTGTCTGCTAGTGTCATGAGAGCATCTCGGAAAACTGGTCACACTCGCAACAGGCATAGAGCAACCCCAGCAAAGGTAAACATGATTTGTATTATCATGTCAATTTTTATTAGGAATGGTTTTGAATGACACCATTTTTAGAAAATTACAATAAGTAAGAATTGATTTATGAATGTATAGGGAATCATGAATAGCTGCAGGAGTGAAGAGAAATGTACTGAACAATTGTACAACAATTGTTGAAACAATTGAAATAAATGTACTACAATTGCTCTGTATGAATTATTCTATTGTGTGTAATGTTTGTGGAAGTGTTAAATGATGTCAGAAATTCTTGTTTATGGTAAAGAATGTTGTAGGTCTCTCTCAGCCTTTTTTAGATATGCAGAGCATTTAATAGTTACTGTGAAGATAAAAGTATGAAATTGTGATTAAATCTAGGAATTTCTGAATCTGTATATTTACAAGTATTTTCACATACAAATAGTTTTGAGAGTGAAGGTGTTTTATATTAAAATTAAGAATTTTGCAAATTTTTTCCACTGAATTTATTTGTGGAGTGGTTCATTTTCCATAATAATGAGAAAAAATGACTGGGAACACTTTTGAAATAATGGTAGACTATATTGTATAAGTGTTCTGTAGTTCCAATCATAGTATTCGTTTATATAGTAAATTGAATTTTAATGTTTGTTTTCAGTTGGTACCATCAGGATCTGGTTTAGAGGACATTAAACTTGCCATTCAGCAGCTGACAATGAGATCACATACTTCAAATACTGGCTATTCCACATCCACATACTCAAGTTTAAGTGGGAGTGAATCAAGTGAACCTGCCATGAGGAGGCTAATAAGGCATTCCTCTCTTGAAACTATCAACACCAATGTTACAAGTGCCGATGAATTTGTGTGGGTGGAATCTAACAATAGGTCTGTGATGAACTATGAAATATAGTCCACAGTCATCTTTTTCTCTCAATTCTTGAGTCATACTGTACTTTGGAAATTTTCATGTCAGTTTTACATTAAAGCACTTTATTGAATTGATTTTAATTTCTGTCTTAATTTTTTAAGTTGCTACAAATGTTGGTTGAACTTTGTTATTGTTTATCAGGTTAGTGGAATTGCAGCACCTCCCATGGTCTAATCATGACGTCCTTCGAGTGATCCAGAATGGAAGGTTGAAAGAGCACATGGACAGAGTGAGCATGGAGACAGTTCCTCGCTTGTCCTATTTACTACAGCGGGCTCTGGTCAGAATTAGCCGAGAGACACAGAGATTGTCTCGACCTCTCGGCTTGTGCAGTAAGCACGAAGTGAATTCAGCTTTACGTATAATGTTGTGTCCAGCTTTGGCAGATTCTTGTACAAAGGTTGGTGTGAAATGTTTTAAGCTTGTGCAATAATGTGTTCTCTGCTGTTGTGTAAGGGTGGTTCACCAGTGGTTGAAACTTCATTCTTTTCAATCTGAAATACTTTCATCCTTTCTCCATTGAAAATCTTGTGAAAGCTTTGGATTTTTGTTTAAGCAGCATTTTTATTGATAAATAATTATGATGACTAATTCACTCATAAAATTAATTAGAGAGTGTTTAGTATTTTGTTTGGTATGCACCAATGAAGGTGGTGTATCTCAAAAAACTTCTACTTTTCTTAACTCTTCCTCACTACTGGCCAATCATAAGCTGTGATAGAAGCAGCTGGTTCATGGGACTTGGCCAATAAAATATAGTGCAAATTATTTTTTTGCCAACATTTCGCAAAATTTATTTCCATCATCAGGTCATACACTAAACTAGAAATAACAGAGATAAATACCCATGCTGATTGGTAACCCCATGTAATGTGTGGTCCATTTGTGTGGGAACACTTCACAACACCACAGCATACCTCTCACTTAGGTCACATGCATATTATATGTTCTCATGCAGATGGTTAAAGATTCCTTGTTGTTATTCATCATCAATATTAAGATTGCTCCTTAAAATGAGCTCTTTGAATTATCAATTTCACATGTTTTTAGAATTTTAATTAATGCACCCTCTTTATTGAATTAAGATGAAAATTCAGAGAATATGAGTTATCTTTGGTAGGTTATTGTGGTATGCAGAGTGTAGACATCAATATTATATCAATCTAGTAGTTGTGAAGCAATTAATTAGATGGCCAGCTTTGGTTGAACTGACTTTTTCACTTCATTATTTAAGTGAGAGTGCATCAACTAACTCTGCCATGAGGAGGCTAATATGACATTTGTCTCTTGAAACTATCAACAACAATGTTAAAAGTGCTGATGAATTTGTGTGGGTAGAATCTAACAATAGATCTGTGATGGACTAATGACAAAACAACAAAGACGATGTTGGAAGGTCTAAGTAGTATATTAATTGATAAATAATTACGATGACTAATGAACTCATAAAATTAACATGGATCGAGTTTAGTAATATGTGTGGTATACATCAATCAAGGCTCAAAAAATTCTACATTTTATAACTCCTCCTCCCTGGTGGTCAATCATAAGCTGTGATAGATGCAGGTTGTCGTTGGTGAGGCGTGGCACTTTTTGGCAGGCACCGCCAGACATGCCCCCTCTGCGGGTCCATCTTTCTGAAGTAACAAAGGAGGGGACATTGCTTCAAAAAAGCAGATCTGCTCAGAGTACATGTCAGGTGATGACCATGTAAAATTGCCACACCTTGCCACTGCAGCTGGTTCATGAAACTTGGCCAGTAGATTATTAATAATAAATATATTGTTCTTTGGTCATTTATTTGTTACTCCTTTAGTATATCTAATGTAATGTAAATCTTTAGTATATCTAATATGGTGGGCTGAATTCCTGACAGCTGACTTGTTGTCTGTTAGAGGCTGTAGTTTGTTGGCATCGAAGCAAGCAAAAGGCCTAATTGATATTTTCAATGTTTTATTTTATATATTGATATATTTATTGATTTTGAAGCTTTTAAATGATTTGCAATTTATCATAGTATATGTAATAATTATGTACTAAAACTTGGGAAAATAGGTACATATATATGTATTATAATATATAGAAATATGTTCTAAAAACTTAAAAATATGTAATATTAATTATCATTATATCAATTCTTTTTTATGAAAATACTTTATCTAAATGTATAGTGCTCTATTTCATTAGCATAAAGACCAAAATTAAACATTATACTCCTCATAATCCTATTATTTAAAACTATCTCCGTAACAAGAAACAAATATTTGTTTCAAATTGTCATCGATGAAACTTTTCCTATTATCTTGTAAGAATGCCTTGTACTGACTAAAAGAGCTTTCTACATCGCATAATATCACTAGTGCATTTTTAAACTTGCACATATCCTCTGGCGTGTAGTCAATATCCAATGTGATGGAATTGTCCCCTGATAGCATTGCACTAACAGCTAACTGCACAAATTGCAAATGGTTTCGAATGCTGGGTTTTCTCCAGAACTGGAGACCTCTTTTTCTTCACTAGGTCCCTTTTGATTCTCGAATAATAAATGAACAGTTTTTAAAGAAGCGACTGCTGATTGGGCAATTTCAGGGCAGGCGGAAAGTTGCAGGGAAGACGTCTCCAAAGATTTAATTGTAGTGCCTACTACAAATGGGGGCAATATAATTTTTCAGCTTTTCAGTATAAAGCAATTGCTGTGATATGCTTATGGATGCTGCAGTATAAGAATCAAACTGATATATAACTTGTATTAATAAAATAAAAATTATAAGCATTGTAGCTCATAGAATCAATTCAGATGCTCCATATCATTACTTCTTTTTAGTCAATTAGTCAACCTGAGATCTAATCAGTTCTGCAATACAATGCATGTACAAGTCGGGTTAGGAGTAGTAATTTTGGATACACCACCTGCAGGGCTTCCGCTGCCTTGCACAAGTATGGCGCTGCATCAGTATCAGAAGGAAGATATTACCGTGTTTAACTCCATGAGACCACAAAAATCCCACTTAATGAGTAACAGTTTTGAAGTAGTTTGATGGTTGCTTTTGGATAACACTTCACAAGTTATCAAAATAGACTTACACTTTTAACTATTCATTAAGCCTATTCCAACATTCCAAATATGATTTACTTGCACATCAGTTGTTTCGTCAGTTGATACCCAGATGGAACCATCACCAATTTCCCATAAATGGAATCCATTGTTTCCGAACAATGAATGGAATTCATTGTTTCCATACAGTCTTTCTTATTGTAGATTTTTGTGGAATAGTTTTATGTGGATATTTTTACAGAAATTCTTGTAGGATTGCTTAATTTCCATACGGAAATGTTGCCATAAACAATAATACAACATAAATTAATTAAAAAGTTAGATTTCTGATGCTCAATACTTTGGTAATCATGTGAATCAATAAGAAATGTTTTTTGGTTTTGATATGTATCTTCGGAATTCGTGTTTGATGACAAGACGTGAATGTATGTTGAAAGATTTGAAATCACTGAGCACATGCCACATTTGTCTTATGTAACTGGCAAAGAACTGTTTTCCTTGTATAGAAAAGTGTTCATTCTTCTGTGAAGTGCTTCAGTTGTACACTCATGTCAGAAAAGTTTTGTCCTTCTGCATTTTTAAGAAAAATGTAGAATAATTTGTACTAAAAATATAAACTGAATCCACAATGTCGCTGTTCAGTATTTCTCAGGGATGAGGGAATAACAACAATGCTGATTCAAATTTCACCAATTGACTCTTAGAATGTTTAAATTCAGCTTAAAATGTTTTTATGATAGTGATATTGCTAGACTGTTCCGAAAACTCATACTTTCCTGTGCTAAATTCTCACTCAGCATTACCACAGCTCCATAAGTTTTAATCCAAAAGCTTCAGTGCCGAATGTTGTAATTTTACTTCAGATTTTCGGTCTGAAGAGATAATTTACAAACAATGGTAGAGGCTCGCGTGTGACAATCGCGGAAAGAAAAATGTTAATGGAACCTCCAGTGCTGGTGCGTGTAGTTTTTGGTGAAGGGCATCAAGGTCTAGGGAGATCCCTGAAAGATGCGTAGTGGGGGCGCGATATCGCCTGCTAAACATATCTTTTTCACAAACCAAACTTGAATTCTGTTCTCTGCGATACTCGTGCTGAAAACTAACACACCAGAAGCAATGGATTGCGTCGTTGCCTTGCCCTTTTATTTGCAATACAAATTTTCATTTTTGATATAATGTGAAACATACCCAACGTTGACTGGTGCCAATTTGAAACATAATTATTAGTGATAAATGTAATTTGGGCACCAGGGAAAGGTTACACTTGAAACCTAATGATTCCTATGTAATTTAAATATCTCTCCAAAATTATGTTGTGCTAGCTCAGTTAATTGGAGTTCGAAGTTCATAATTGTTGCTATTTACTCTGCAACCAATAATTCAATCTGCCAACCATATGGAGTGGCGAGGAATCTAAAAATTTTGTTAAAATGCTGGATTGCAGATTACGAACAATGATAATCAGCTTTCTTTCAACTTAACAAATTCGAATTTATTATATTGATAATCAAAAGGAATTCCTCTTAGGTCATGACCAGTTTTCTCTATATTACAATAGTTATAAAACCTTTTTTTATTCAGTCATGGGTCATCGCGCGCTCTTCACTTCTTCATTCGATGGCGCCCTGTTGAACCTTCTCCGTCGATGCAGCAGAATCTTGCTTCTGGATAAAGTCCTCGCCTAATGTCCGTGTATGGTTCCAAATTCTCCCGGCGATACTATTATAATCCGTGGCTTCCCTCACGTCCGGGTGGATGCCTAGATATGTATTTTTCTTCTTACAAGAATGCTCTATCCTAATATAAGAAATGATAGTCAACTTTATACAACTGTCAGTTACAGTCTTTCCTTGATCTAGTAAAATATATCAAGAGCTGACCCGCTCATCATCGCGTTGCTCTAGTGAATGAATGTTCCTCTAAAAATTTGGAAGCATCCGAATTTTATGTCTTTCGTTTGTCTCTCAAAACAATGCTTATTCCGCCTCTGCTCTGTCATTTCAACCTAACGAAAATTACCCTTAACGCCGGTTGTTTTTGTCACATAGCGACCCCCTTGCGATCATCTATTGACATATCTATATACTCCATTAAAGAGGAGGCTAAAAATTATTTGACAGTGCTGAATTGTTTGTCTGGAAGATTCTTTAACAAAATCATACAAAAAATTGAAGAATTAAATTTAAAAAATTGCAGAAAAATGGAAAAATTCAGTAATATGTAAAAATATGTTCTTTTAGGTAAAATATATAAATATATGTCCTTTGGAGTAAAATATGTAAAAATAAATACTAAATAGTCAACCTTTTTTGGCACTAACTGATATGAAACGTGAATATATCGCTGATTTGACTTGATAGTGTTATGTTAGGAAAATATATTATTACATAATTATCCGGGCCCTAGTAATAATATAAATTACAAAAGTAGAACATTTTAAAGTACAAAGTATGGCAAAAATGAATCATGGTCAACAATGAACACTTAAAAAACAAGTGTAAATGTCCATTTCGTTTTAATGTGAAGTACAACATTTCTTTTTCAGAAATTTTCTATTATATTTGGTTTTTTGCATTTTGAATTCTGAACTTTCTCTACATAACTGAAATCACCTCTTTATGGCTCCATCTTTGGAGCACTTTTTTAAACAACTATCCTTTCCTGTTAAAAATTTGGCCTCAGGGCCAAAAGGAAAATCATGCAAAACTTATTTCTTCATTCTTTACAATATATCCTAAATACAACCAAATTGAAGAGGGATACCTCAAAAAAAGTTGTTTCCTTTTAAGTGAATATGCATTCTTCCTTGCTCAGTGTACAGTTTAAAATATCTATAGCCTCAGTTGTTCTCTTTGTACATAATTGCTAGCACATGTAAATTGAACATTTCCACTCCACTCTCTTTTGCATTGTCAACTTTGCTTATCCCATCTAGATGGAAAAATCTAGAGAAGAAAATCATAATTGATAATAAGTTTTTTTATGTAGTACATGGAATAGGATGGGTTTTAGGGTGGGTATGTAGGTAGATGTTAACATTAGTAGAGGGAAAAAGAAATTAGTAGAAAAGTACAAAAATTTAAATATATCAGAAAATATAAATAGATAATAGAAAAAGAGGAAGAAGGAAAGATGGGAAAGCAAAAAGAAGAGGAAGGAAAATGGCATATGAGACAGATATGTAGAGCAAAAAGACTGATTGATGAAAATCCTTTGTATTGTTTTGCTTTAGGCTTGTTTACGTGCTGCAGCAATGTTTGCTGTATCTGGTGACTTGCAATTGAAGCAGAGTAAATCATGTCGGGCCGGATTGCAATTGTCAGTAGGCAGATTTCAACGTTGGATGGCTGATGTTCGGCTTGGAAAATTTGTTCATGAGTATGTTTTCCTTTGAAATTTGCATCCTTTTAATGAAAATTAGAAATAATTAACATCAGTTGATATTTGAATATTGAACAGAAACTTCACTTTGCTTTGTGTTAGGATATCTCTGTATAACTATATAACTTTTAATAACTGTTGTAGGTATGCTGCAATTTACCTTACAGCAGGAATGGAAAATCTTTTGGAAGAAATCATTTTGCAGTGCCTGCCTGCAGAAGTAGACACAGTTCTTACTGCCAGCATGTTTGAACATGCCATAGCGAGTAATGGTGAATTGTGGGGCCTGCTTCAGCCGTATGCCCACCTGAATGCTGGTCGCATTGCCTCGGGTGAGTTTAAGGGCTCTGCTCATGAATGTAGGAGTCCATAGCTTTGAATCAGCTGTATTCACTAATTAAATATTATTAACAATCAATAAAATTAACATAAATCTGCATTCACAGAATGGAAATACCTAGAATAAATGTAAAGAAATGAGCAATAAAAGTATGATTGGTTTAAAAATATTAAAATATTATATTTGAGTTTCTAACTGATTGTTCACTGTATTTCTGTGCGTTTCAGAATTGACAAAGCCCAGAAGTACTTTGAATTCTTATTTAATTACATTTTTAATAGTATGTATTATATTTCAAAGAAACCAAAACACAAGACCACTTCATATACAATAAAATAACCTCTTTTGTTTTCTTTGGGGTATTTGGGCTTACAGTTATGTGATGTAAATGACATCTTTGAGAACCATAAAGAATGTATCAACCTATAAATGTGTTCACAGGTGCTTTAGCTATGCCTCGGTGGCCAAGTGTGTCCAGCATGAACTCTGAAGCAACTCACATCAGTGGCAAATCCCTAGAACAGTCATTGCTTACCACCTGTGTTGGCTCGGTGCAGGAACTGACAGAACTTCTAACTCGCACGAACACCCGACCTCTCACATGGACATCATCGGCCATACAAGCACTATTCTATTTCATGCGCTGCTCTCAGGTACACAATATTGTTGCACCTTACTCTATTGAGTCAGTCTTGTAGAATATATCTAATTCTAAGTTCAATTAACTAACATCCAGAAAGGAAGGGGGATCTCAATTCAGTGTGAATGTGTATTCAAATGTTCCTACTCCTCCTCACGGAATATTATTTATCTGTTGAATGAGAAGAATTAGGAAGGAGGAAACCATATAAAGAAAACTTAGTTTGTAGATTGTGTGGAATGCATCCAGTTTGGGTTGTGTGTTTGCCTCAGAACCCAAATATTTTCATTGAAACAAATTTTGTTTCTTCAAATATTTTTTTAAAATCCCTAGTTACGATTTATTTGGTCAAATTAACAATCTTGTGGCTTGGAAAATAACTTCACTGAGTTCCCGTAGTCTTCTTTCTTGATATGATTTTATATAATTCAAAATAGTGGCCTCTTAGTCTCGACTTTTATTATTGTTTATGCGAGATAATTTTAAAAAGTTTTACATTTTACTCTTTCGTGGCTAACCCAAGAAATCTTTTCTGAATCACCAGTCTTTGTCTCTTGAATATTGCCACTGCAATATGCAACTGCAACAATATAGTCCACTGCACTCAAAAGCTCCAGTGTTTCTCTTACCTCATAACATAATTTTTCCAAAATATTGTTCCCTTTAAAATACCCTAAATTTCATACAGGAGTATAATCGTAGTAATGTCAGATGTACGGCTAGCTTATTCTGCAGCCCAAGGTGAGTAGGGATGGCTACTTTTTTCTTATAAATTCCATATGGTTTATTACAAATAAAAAGCAGTAGGGGAGGGGGTGTGGCCCAGTACAGTTTGTTTAGTACAGTATGTATTGTGATGTCCCTCCTGTGCGAATGCTAGTTTCAAGAGTAATTCACGCAGGAGATCTTCCACGTTAATGAACGGAGTGGTCAGGAGGAGGAGTGAGGGGAAATGACTACAAGTATGCTCATTGCAATGTGAATTTAATTTTCATATTCCAACCGTCACCATTTACATTATTAAAGGGGTGAGTGAAGGGTGGAGAGAGAGAGGGAAAATAGAGGAGAAAGGGAATTTGAGAGGCGCTCGTGATGACGTCAGCTGCTTACTATGGCACCAATCTCTGCTTGCAAAAGAGTAGCGACTCCTTCCTGGTTCATGGCGAAGTTCATAACTGGCGGTGAGAGGGGCTCGTGGCAGGACTAATGTCGGTGGCTCAGGACTGAGATCTGAGCTCTGAGCTCCCTGTTGCTTTGTGCATCCTGTATATATAAGATTCAGGTGTTTTTGAAAGTGCTCTTGGGAAAGTCATGTCTAGAATTATCAACGTGTTTTCCGCAGAGCACTTTCTTTCCCAATGTGGTGATTTTCATGCTTCGGTTTTGGGCCATGTGGCAAGAATTAATAATTCATATTGAAGTTTGAATTTTTAGTTTTTGATGTGGCTCATCACAGTATGTTGTGGGTAAGTTCTTGTTTAATTCGCAACCGTTCAACAGTAGAAACTTGGCTCTCCGAGAGATAATGTGTCTTATGCATAGATGCCAACTTTTTGGTCATCGTACTGCCTAACCTTCATCTGTGCAAAATGCATGGAGGTAGACTGTGTGCAGATTCATATAAAATGAAATTCTTCTGCACCGAGCTATTGGTTGTTCAGCCAATTGGCCAATGCAGAGAAAGCTTTGGCCAGTAAGGCAACAGACCCCCTGAGCAAGATGGTGCATGTCAAGAAAAGGATGGATGTCAAGGAGCAGCAGGAACTGTGCCCTAACACAACCAGACATCACAGTAAAATAGATGTTTCAGGACTCATGGAGACATAAGTCTTGGTCAGAATTCAAATTAAGGGAATGTTTGATGATTTCCACCACCTCTTTTACTCTCCTTGGTCCCCAGCAATCTTCTCAGGCCAGGAGGCAGGTATTGTCTAAAAGAACGACATGGCCAGTTTTCCATGTGTAGAGGTGCAGTTGCATGGGATCTCATCCCGTTCCCCACTGTCAGAAGAAGAGTTTTCCTAGGGCTGTGTTTACATCAATATGGCTCTAAAGCTTGGCAATTTTGTCTGTGACCCCTTGAATATATTGCAAAATGGCCGTCTTGCAGTTTGCATTGGTGATAGGTGTAGTGGTGTGAACCACAATGGTGATCACTGCCTGTCTTATGATTTGGTTGGCAGCAATAGCATTGTACTCATTTGCTAGAAATTTGTCTTTGAGGAGGTTCACTTCACAGTACAAGATTCCTCATTACACACTGATGGCCAAAATTTTCAATTCCCCTCCGTATATGTGTTAGATGCTGGTGTGAGCCAGTGCGCAGGAAACAGTTGGTATGGGTCAGGTTCCTGGAAAGGGTCCTAAACTGCTGTTAACTTACCAACTCACTAAGGAGGCAATTTCAGGCAAAAGATAATTTCCCTAATTTTCCACCCCCATCGTGAAGTTTATTTTGGAGTGGGTGTTATTGAGGTCCTGGAGAAAGTCAACTGAGGCATGAGGGCAATGGGGCCACACTACCAGTCCTCATAGTGGAGCCACAGTGTTGGGTTAAGTGGGACATTTTCCAGTGCCTCTGCTTTGAAGGCTTCCATACATAAATTTACCACCACAGGAGAGAGAGGGGAACCCGCAGCCACCCCTTGCATTTGGTTCTAGAGTTCTACATGGTACTGGAAAAATGTTGATGAGAGATAGAACTCAGCTAAGATAGCCCTTTCTGTTGTGAGCCTGTGGGAGCAAAGTTTATTGTCTATGACAGTGGCTGCCTTGTCCACTTGCACCATAGTAAAGAAAGCTGGCAAAGAGGTTGGTGTCATTTACACAATGCGTCTTTTGTGTATTAAATATGTGTGCCAAATTCCTTACAGCCATATGTGTGTCATCTGTCAGAGGCTGTGATGTGTCGGCCATATAACAGGCAAGGTGGGTCAGAAACTGCACTCACTGTTGGGTGCATTGGCATGCCGGACTTGTGTATTTTAGAGCCTAAGGAATAGAGTGATTTCCTTTTTTCAGCGTGGGTTTCATTAAAATGCGGTCCATTTCTAGTGTCATTGAGTTATTTGTCTGTGATGCAATCTAATACGTCAACTGTACAGGATCATGTAGGTCTCGTCTGCCAGCAACACCTCTACTTAGGGTTTTCAGAACCACCATGGCTTTGTCTTTGTCTGCAGCTACTACAAATTGCAAAAAAATATTGTCCAACTATCACCAGTTCTAAATTAATCTCTTTATTGTCATTTTGATGAAAGTATTCCATCAATTTAATGTGACATAGAATATTCTGAAATCCTCACAACTAGTTTTATTGCTATCAAATTGTTTCATATTACAAAATTGATTAAAAGCTTTGACATCATCTACATGCATTTCATTAAGATATTTTATCCATGTTTCTACATTATCCCAAGATAAACATTTGGTAAAATAAAAATATGAAGTTAGGCTTTATTTTTAAAAAACATTCAAAACTTTGCTGCAAAAAGCACCCAGACAGAAAAGGCTTTAAAAAAGCTCATGACCAAAAGTAAGAGATACTACATAAAGTAAGAGATATCAATACTACATAAAGTAATGTAACCTTACTATATACTCCAGTTGACTCATCACTATGTATTTCTAAATTGATGACAAGAGTTCCTACAGTGTGTGAAGTTTGAAGAACTAATGTAGACATTGTTTGAGCAGCTCCCAGTTTGAGATGCTTGGCAATGATCAATCCTTCCTCAAACATCTTTCTTATTCTGCAGGAGAGTGGAAGAGTGGATAACATAAGATCTGAGAGAAAAGAAAGTCATTATCTATTCTTTGTTGTACTTAGCCTTATATAAAGTTTAATTATTATTGTCTCACACTTTTTTGTTAAATTTATGTTATTCAATCAGCTACTAGGTGTTCAATTTAAATGTTCTTTTAATAAAAAAAACAGTTGCATCCACAACTATTTTTTATTCAATCTATATGTTTTTAAATTAATTCAATACCGATGCCAATGACAATAGCTGTTGGAGTGCTCTTAAACCTCAATCAATCAATCTTTACTAAGTTTATATTTTTGATGTAATAGGGATTCCAAATTGCTGTGCCAAATTCATCAATTGAGAGGATAAGTCTTATATATTAAGGCAAATATATTGCTTTGCATTGTGTTAAGGGTTTTACGAAGTGTGAATGAAATTTATTAGCCTTTTAAAAAAATCTATCTTGTATGATTTTCTCATTTGGATCATTAGGGATTGATCAAAAGTAATATTCAAACTCTCAGCCATTCATAAACTCTTAAGTACTTTCAAAGTGAAGATGAATCACTGGAAGTTAGATAAAGTTTGATATTGTCAGTTTGTATAACTAACTGGAAGTACATACTATTGGGCAGAGCACTAGAAAGAATAAATAAGATTGGCCCAATATTGAACGCATTGAAACTCTGCTATTCTTTTTTTTTTTTTTAAGTAGTGTATTTTAAATTGATTGTTTCTGAAACCAAACCTATACAAAGAGAATAAAATATTGTGTGGGTGGTTTTTGGAGCTAGAATTATAAAAAGACCCATCCACTGAATGAATTTCAGAAGACGTTAGAGTTTTGCTTAAGCCTCATGCAAATCTGTCCGGAAGATGTCTGTTGAATTTGGCCTATTCCCCAAAGATATAAAATGTTTTGGCTATGTGTTATGAAAAGGTAGGGGATTCCTAATTAGAAATTTTCTCTGATCTGAATCTTGCATATTTCTTGTATTTATGAATTTCTTGAATATTAATCCTAAAAGTTTCTTGTTTTCAGTTTCTACAGTCATGCATCTATCCCTAAAAGTTTCTTGAATATCAAATCCCTAATGAAAAATTATGTAATAATGAAGAATTATTAATATTACCATGTCAGATTCAAATCTGCTAAGATGGAATAGTGTGAGGATCTATCAAATTCTCAGATATGCTTTTCTATAATTAATGTATCCTTCATGCTTTGAGTATTGAACATAGGGTGAGATATATTATAGTATGTTGTTAAAACCTATGATAATGTTTTAAAGTAGCTCTGCTCTATGTAACATGTAACTTGTGCTCTAAATACTAGGAGTGAAGATAGCAACACAGTCATTTGAACAGTGCACGACTTGCTAGGTTTAATAAATTAAAATGATGCAAATGTGAAAATTTGAAATCCTCGTATGGAATTTTTTTTAGTGATTCAAGGCTTCTAATGCCCCTCCCCAACTTGTGACATTCAGTAAAAGAGTAATTAACTTTTACGAATAAACTTAAAAAAATAATTACTCTTTTGATTTGGCATTTTTTCCTTTTTGTAGGAATAATTGAGAAACATGTTTAATATATACCTATGAGAGTAACACAATACTTTATCTTCCATGAAACAAATATAAACACCACTACAGTATCAAAAATATAATTACAAGTCAACAACCTAATAATTATGATGATCAAGATGCCAACACGATGTAACTATCAGACTACGCTACCAAACACCATAACAATTAGATTTCCTGATGTGTGAACAAGACCCCAACACATGTAGACTTGACAACTTTATGCTCAACAACAAATTGCAGTGGTTTCAGTTGACATTTCCAGCCCTAAAAAATATTATATGTTCCATCATTTGATATTGACATCTGTAACATCTGTAAATTTCAGAGTTAACAGAAAATACTGATGCCACATGAGGAGACACAATTTTATCATTACATGTGCATCTCCTGATAATTTTACAAACAATTGTGACATTTTTATGCTTAAAGAAAATCCACCCAAACTTGAAGTTTTGATATAAAAATGAAAGCGTGTCTGGGTAAAAAAGAATGAATAGTAATCCTGATATTAATCAAATTAAGACTGAATTTTTAAACAAAAATAATGTTTAATTATACTGACTGACATAACTATCTCTAATGGAAAAAAGTGATTGTTTGCATTTGATTTTTGAACTGTAATGCATAATGCAATTTTTAACAAAATTTCAAATTATGAAATATTGTTGTTAATCTTTTTGAAATAACCTGGCAATGTTTTATTTTTATTTTTTTCTTCTTTCTATTCACAGCTGGAGCATGCAGAACATATGTCACCCATTCAAGAACTGGTGTATGAGCGAGCATATGTGGTACTCCCACCTCTGGTGGAGTGGTTACGTGTAGCGGCTGCCCACGCAGAACACCGACATGCCTCTGCTCTTGACCAGGATGATGTGATGCAAGCTGCACGTCTGCTGTTGCCTGGTGTTGATTGCCCTGTACGTCAAACTGCTGCCTGTGATATGGATCCCCTAACCCCTGTTCCCCCAAGTACAAAGCGTTCAAATGAAGAGGTAGAGTGTGTGCGCAAGCTGAAGTCTGATCTAGCATTTCGAATGCTGAGTAGTGGACGTTCTGATCTTATCCCTCATGCTCTGCAGCTTCTGCCTGCCAGCAAGGTAAGATCACATTGATAACAAAAAGATATACTCTCACTTCATATATTTGTATATGTATATGTATGGTGTGTGTGTGTCTATATGCACATGCACATGGAAACCGTGTGTGTGTGTCTATATATATATATATATATATATATATATATATATATATATATATATATATATATATATATATATATATGTATGTATATATATGTATATATATATATATATATATATATATATATATATATATATATATGTATATATATATATATATATATATATATATATATATATATATATATATATATATATATATATATATATATATATATACACACACACACACACACACACATGCACACGCACACGAAAGAATATAATATAGAAAAAAGAAGAAAAAAGTTTGTTTTTCTGAAATGTGAAAGCAATCCATTTATTCCAGTATTTACTTTGGCATCAGAGATGTTAACTCCAAGGGTTAAAATGTTCCCTGTGGAACCAATGTTGCCTTGTTAAATATTTTTGCAGGTTGGAATCACTTTTGTGGGTTCAATTAGTAGTGTGTTTCGTTAACAAATTTACAGTTACAAATAATTTGAGAAAGTATGTGTTGGTATAAATGCACTTGTTTTTATTTTATTATATACTAGTGAGAACCCGTCAAAATTTGACGGTGAGATCTGAGATAAATGTAAAATACTGTACCCAGACTAATGTCCACAATATAGTGCATTGTTTGGATCTTGAGGGTATAATGAACATATTCTGTGATGAGTTCCCAAAATTTTGAACACGTATGGCCCATGACCAGATGGCAATGCAATATCGGCACAAAATATAGAGCACTATTATACTGAAGGATATTATTTCTAGATTTTTTTGATGTGTCATCATCTCCTATAAACAACTGTTTGATTTCTTCTGGCATATTGCTCGAAGGTATACTTATTTTCCCATTTAAGCAACACAGTGTAAATCGTTTGCAGAATTTCTCTCACATGGAAAGTACAAAGCAGAACAAAACTGACATTCCATAGACAATGACCCAATAGAAAACGAAATGTCCTCACTATCACGACACCTACGCTGACTTTGTCTTTCCCTGCGTTCAGTTAATGTGCGTTTGCGTCTTTTGGTGCGCGTGGACAACGATGCGGAATTCAACATAACCTTTAAAACTTCACTAAAGTATTACAACCGAGCAAAACCCACTGTCCGAATGTTCTCTACAAAATACACCACAAAAGCAAATACATGCAAAATGTCAAGGCCACAATGCAATAATTACACTGAAACAAAACCTTGACGAATTGTAAACAAATCTCAACAATCAAAACAAAACATCAAACAGCGCCACCATGAAGCAGCGTGGACATCTATCGACTCGTATATATCGATTATGAAACAGCCACCCTTTGGAAGAAAACAATTGACTATTGATAAGTGTAATATTAAAGAAATATTTAATTAATTAATTTACACCGTAAATGTTGGTGAATCAACACAAAGAATATCTGATAACACATCTAGGGATCATATTCTTTCATTTAAAAGAAAAAAAACAACAATCGGTTCAGTAGAAGCTCTAAACGAAGCCATGGCAGAATACCTTATTTTTTTAAATATATAGATTATTTTCAATTGAAAATGCCCCGATAACAATAGTTTTCTCATTGTATGAGAGTTTATCTCTTGCTAAAAAGAATCCAGACACAAATATGAGATGAGCTTCACTTCCAACATTAAAGAAAGTGCAAAGAACATGTGTTACCTACTTATCTGGTAACAATCATATGATAAGTACCAACATGTATGATAATTTCCTTTCAGAAATTGAACAGTGTCAATGAAAATGGATTATCCCCATTAATGTTGGCGGTGCTACGTCACGATGAAGGAGCTATTCGCTGCCTACTGGATGCTGGAGCAGATCCTGATTTGGAAACTCCTCCTCATGGAACACCTGGGTGTGCCAGTGTTCATGCTGAAACACAGCACTGGACTGCTTTAACCTATGCTGCACTTCAAGGAACTTGCAACATCGTGAGGTTGCTATTGGACAGAGGAGCGCATGTGGAAGGTGGTGCACGCCTCAGTGAGGACAAATGCACTCTCACTCCCCTGCAGGTACTCTCCAAAAACAGAGCAGTTCTGAGCTTCAGTTGTCATATCAGTTTTATTGACACCCTCTACAAAGCTTTGATCTTTCTCCATTGGGGAGTTGCACACTTTCCTATTTCCCCAAATTTTAGTAACTGTATATTGATTGGGAGATGGTCTCATCCTTTGAAATGTCATAACATTTCAATTCTAAAATACCTTTTTCTCATGTTAGTTCTGTGACTCTGAAACATTGTATTTTATGTACTTTTTATAATTCAAAATTTCAAAATTTACTGTTGAAATTAGCTCCTTCATTATGGCCTTGCTCTTCATGAAGACACCATCTTTCAACACGGGTCCATCTAATACAAGTCTGGAATGTACTGTACACAGAGTGTTCAGCATGGTGGCAGACGGCAAAAAGGGTTTGATCCTCTCCTTCTGGTCACCACTACACCTCCTCAGTATTTCATTTCTTTCTTCTACAAGGGGCATTGCTTTTCTATCCATGTGAACTATGGTATATGGATTGGAAGCGTTCATTTTCTGCAGCTGTATTTATTTATAAATGCCATCACAGCAACTCATCCATGTTGCTTCCATTCTCTCTAAATGCACAAATAAAATATAATAACTTAGTATTTACGGTATTTATAACTTAGTGTTTATCTAAATGTGGGAGGATTTCTGGCTTATTACAATATATACTTATTTTCCTTCTGGAAGTAGTTTTGTATTTTAACTCTGTCTTCATATTGAAAATATCTCTATTAATAATTTCCAATGCATGAAGAAATTCAAAGAAAACTATTCAACTTCCAGCTATGTGAGAGGTGTCTTTAGATACCCAAGAACTTGGGAAACATCCAAAAACAATTGAATTCTTTTGATTTTAACCTAAAAATGTAAACATTTGATTATTATTCCTCCAATTCTCACACTACGTGGACTGACTAAATTCTCATACTCAGTGTGTCACTTCTTTCAAACCAGCTGATTAGATGTGACACCAATGGTCTAAGAATGAGGCCACCCACCATTAAACATTTGTTATATGTTAAGAACTGTTGTACTGTATTCGTGTGTGTGGGTGTGGGTGGGTGGTTTTTTTTTTTTGTTTTTTTTAATGAAATTGAAGAAACTTCTCCTTGATATATTATTTTTTGTAATTGATAGAAACAAGAGAAACATACCATGTTATACTTGAAAAACATGAAGTGCAAATGCAGGTATTTCTTCAATACTTATTGGAATTGTTGGTAGCCAAAATGGATTATTTTTATAGATATAGTTCAGTTAGAAGGAGAGATAAAAATGTTAAAATCTGTGTCTTCATTTTTTCATTTTAATCAGTGACGAACCTAAAGGGTAATCTGGGAGCCTTAGAATACCCAAATTATTTTTCCATAAAATATGTTGTTAAGTGTGCCATTTTTCAATATTGTCTGAGTCATTGATAAAATTAAATGATTTCAACTCCTTTTCCTTGCTTACATGTGAGGGAATTAGCATTTAACACCACAGCCCCAGAGATATTCTCTTTGGGGCCAGTAGCTGAGTGAGGAGCCTGTCAGTGGATAGACACCAGCTGGTTCTGCCACGCATGCACACAAGAGAGTGCGTGCTATCTCCCTCTCATTCGCACTTGCTGGGCAGAGAGCCTAGGCTCTCAGGAAGCACAGACTTGTACTGCAATGCATGTTTACATCTTGGCCCAGCAAATTTACCTCATTACCTGACATTATGGGAAAGTAGAGTGCTTTTTGTGATTTTTGATCGTTTTCTTTATGAAACAATTAATGAAGCTAAAGATTCAGTGTTATAGAGAATGTCCCACTGACTATGTGCCAATCTCGTAACTTCTGAACGATTCATAATATCAAAATGCAGTTTTCACTCAAAATGTGAAATCATGAGACAAATAATATGCTGTAGAGATAGAAATAGTATAGAGACATAGTAATATACTATGTTAGATATGAAGAGACTTTAAAATCTGCATCAAAGTGGACATGACTATGAATGAACTTTCAGATTCAGGTTTATTTTAAAGATACCAAATTTTCCTTTTAAAATTATTGATAGAGTTGTGACTTAGATGGACTATAGGTTTCAAGATTTTGAAAACTTTCATTTTATTTAATTTCTTGACGAAAAGCAGTTTTCCTTCTACAATGCGTCCTTTTGTTCAGAAAAGTTTTCTTTCCTAATAAAACAATATCCATTCTTTGTGAGCAGCTTTGAAATGAAATAACATATGTATACATTGATAATGCAAAATACATGGCTGCAGATTTGTTACTAAAGTAATTGTTAGACAAATTGATCTAGAAAAGATTATGAAGAGATGGTTTGGTTGATACAACTCAGCCTAACTTTCCCTTTATCTACAACATTATGTGAAAGGAATATGGTTACATTAGTTAGAGTAAAGACTTTCATTCCTGTGAAATTCCATGGAAATTATCAGTATCAGTAATTTCAATACACTGGCTAGTGTGAAGTGTCTGCTGGATTAACTGTGCAGAAACGACAGCTTTAAAGAACAAATTATCAATGTTTTTCTACATGAGAAAACCAATGAATGGAACTAATTTACAAAAAAATGTAAGATAAGATTTTCAGAATACCCAACTGCAAGACTCTAGCTTCACCACTGATTTTAACATGGAAAGAATGTAACATCTGTTCAAGAATGTGTGTAGCATCAATATGCATATCAGTTTGAATCCTTCATCCAGAATCCTGAAACATGGAATTCAGGTAGTGATTAGAATGTTTGTGGGTGTAGGTTGCTGCAGCCAGTGGACACAGTGAAATGGTGCTGTTGCTGCTATCTCATGGAGCACACACGTTCCTCTCCACTTTGCTCAAGGACTCCCTCTGCTATTCAGGGGCTGCTCAGAGAGGCTGCTACAGGTGAGAGGAAGGAGAAACATAAGCCCATCACCCCTCCTGACCAAGCATGTATCTAAATCTATTAACACAATAGTCACTTTCAAAGAGCCTCTGTGTATTGTTGCATCTAATTTCAAATGCAATTTCAAATTTGTACCTTTTGAGGTGTTGGTTTCCATTCCACTGGTTGAAATTGTGGTCTAGTGACTAAGTTTCTCTACCATAGGTCATAGGTCCCTCAGTTGCTTTTGTAATGCTTGATGACCAAACCCTTTGTAAAAATTGAGACTAGAACCATGCAGCAACAAGTTTTGTGATGTGTTACCAAAAAATCTAACCATAGAGTGGAAAACTTCAGTAATACATGAATTGAACTTTTGACTGGTTTTCTTGTGAAATTTTCATATCACACTAATTCCATATTGCAGTTAGTAAACATGTAGCAAATTATTTTCCGATCAAGAAAAGTATTCCAGGGCATTGGAGAACAGAACTGTTAATTGTGACTGGATTTCATTATTCTTTACTCCTTTTAAGGATTTATTGAACAATATGACTAAGAAAAGTAACAAAACTCTATATCAGAAATGTGAATTAGCTGAATTTTTTGCCCCATTTTCTCACCAACTATTACAGATAGGGTTCTGAAATTTCAACAGTTAATTATTATGTGGTATATGACTAAAAATTTGAGTACTTTTCTTGCAATTTCATCTCACTTCTTGAAACTCTCTCAAACATTTGGAAATTATAAGGGTTCCAAAATGACATTTAAATTTTAGGAACATAAAGTGCCAAAAATTGTTTCCAGTATGGCAAAAATTAAATTTTAATTAACATTCTGTTAATTAATCCGGTGTTTCTAAGTGTTTTACTGAAAGTGTAAATTTGAGTCATGTTACTACTATAATAAAACCTTTAGAATTATTACCTTATCTTTGGTGAGGTTGGATATAATTTGTTTGTTTAATGGAAGGGAGACAAAGAAGTTACAGAGGGCATGTGCGTGTGTCTGTGAGATTATGAAATACTTGTACATTATGAACTCTTGTTGTTTGCAGTGCATTGTCTGTGGCAGCTGCACATGGCCAAAGAACTATCCTTCACAAACTTCTTTCTCACCCTTTGAATACAAATAATAAAGAGGTTCTTTCGCTAGAAGAGATTTTGGCAGAAGGTGCCAGTCAGCTCACTGCTGATCGGAGAGGTGGTAGGATGCAGATGAGTTCCTGTTCAAACGTTGGCAGTAGTGACAGTGGTGGGTGTTCTGTCAATCTGCTCAGCAGTGATAGTTCACAGCTCCTCAAGCTGAGCAAGACTCAAATTAAGTCACTACAGGAGGCCATGTATCACAGTGCTGAAAATAACTATTTAGGTGAGAAATGCTATGACATATTTACAAATGTAATTGAGGTCTTGAAGTGAAAATTGTTGACCAAGTGCAATGTTCTTGTTAATTAAATATTTCATAAATAACCTTCTATTTTTGTACGTATTTTATTTTCTAATGTGAGCTTGTATTAGATATGACATTGGATTTACGCAACCTGGGTGTGCCATGGACACTGCACTGTTGGATGCACACATTGGGAACAGCACATGAACAGAGACTGGATAACATTATCGACCAGCTTCTGCAAGATTTCCTGCAAGTGTGGCCTGATGACTACTCCACTCAGTTTGTGGATGAATGTCTACCTCTTTTATTCAACATCTTTCGTTTCAGTAAGGTAATGTTTCCCACAGCACTGTTGGGCTCTGTTGAACTTAATCACATTTACAGGTGTCTTTATATGTTCATATAAGCAGTAGCGGGCATTCAACCCCAGCAATGCTAGGGTAAGCAAAAATGAGAATTTGATGAATTTTGAGAATTAAAATTATGATGAGCCATATGCCACTTGATCAAAAATATTGCACCCACTGCACACTCTACTGCGATCCGTCTGGCGGCGGCCCACTTCTCCTGCAATGCTCTACTCCAGTTCTGACGTCTTCACTGAGCCTGGGTGTTGCGCGTGCATTTGCTTCACTGGGCCTGCGGCAGGCGGCAATCAGGGGGAAGCTGAAGCAGATAATGCACTGAACTCAGCTAGCTGGGGATGGATGACTTTTCTCCCCCTCCCGCTGCTTCAAGGCCAGGTCTCGTTGGGTTCATTGTGTCTGAGAATGTGATTACTCAAAAGCCAGTGCTTCCACAATGCAAAATTATTTTATACGGCATATTTTGTTAGTATAAATTACCATTTCTCAAGAAGTTTATTACTTATAAAATTATTATGATGCACATATTTCTCTCTCAATGTAATGAGAGTGAACCAGAATGTTCAGTAGAGATTTTATTAATTTTTCTGAGGAAATTCTCACACACACATGATCAGATACCTAGAATTTTTGAATAGCACAGCGTATTCTTCTTAAATAATAAATGTCCATGGCAGAGTAGTGCGTTATGTAGTGGTGATCCATTATAGTGTTTGTGATGTATTGACGTGGTAACTCATTGTTTCGTGAGGATTTGTTGGAACTTTGCAGTATAGTGCTTTGTCTAACCTAACGAGTATTTAGGAATAATTCTGAATAGTACGTCCTCCAGGGAGTGTATATAATTGATGATATTTTGAGGAGACCATTTTCATCGAGATATTTCCGTGAGAAGAATCAGGTAATTGAAAATGGTAGGCCAACACCAGCCTTGGCACAATTTCAGGAGATAAAAAAATTGGGGTATGGGGGGAGGGAAGCTGGTTGGCTGCTGGCAGCTGGGGTATATAAAGTAATCACTGCATGCCCCTACATACAAGTATGTGAAAGTACACATCAAATAAAAAAGTGTGAAGTACATAGTGTGTGAAAGAACACATCAAATAAAGACACATGTTTATGGGGAGTATACACATAAATACCTTTATAAGTATACTCCCCATAGTTTCCATCCAATCACATCTTAAAAACGAACAAAACTTTTCAGTCATTGCATTGGCATAAAGTTTATTTAAAATGTCTCCAGCTTACAGCAGCACAGCCAAATGGCCAGTCAAATGCCAAACCATCACAAAATGATTTTATTGAAGGTGTTATTTACAAATTATTTTCTGAGTGTGTTTAGGGGAATACTGCTTTACCATAAATGAATATTGAGATATTTATCTTATTTTCAGTGGATGTCACTGTAAAGCTTCCATTGTGAATCGGGAATATACTCTGCTCAATCTCATACATGTTGCAGCAAGTCCTACAGTCATTTTAAGACTTAATACCAAAATAAAAATGACTGGCTATGTTGTATCTATTCTCAATAAGTTTAATGGTCAATTAAGGGATAATAAGACTGTGGACTGAGAAGCTACAAAAAAGAAATTTTTCTGAAGTTCAGAGAATGTACAGTAAATGTACATCATTACTAGAAATATTGGATTTCCAAGAAACATTGTTCTCCCGATGAGAATTCAGGAAGGTTCCAAAGTTGTACAAGAGCCATTCCACGTCAAATTGCACAAGAGTTGACATGACTCTTTTTCCAATATTTTTTTCTTAAATATGGACGTTTAAAAAGAAAAAGAAGAAAAAAAGAGAGAGAGGAAGAAACGTGTTTTTTTATTTACCTGAAAATTGATTATTTGTGTATGCCTATATTAAATTTTGGAATTTACGCGTACTTTACAAAATATGATCAATTGTTTCTCTGAATGTATTTAATATACAAATTCCTGGTTTGATTTATCTAATACTTTGAAATATGAATTTTATTCCTCTGAAAATAATTTTTTTCAAAAAATAAATATTTCATTTAAAAAAATTTTATTAAAAAAAAATTAAAAATTCTATATAAACTTTGAGATAATAATTTGAAAGAAAACAGGCATTGTTCCTGTTCAATTTCTATAAAATACAAGAAACAAAGTGGGCACTTCATGCATACAGTTCTAAAACATCAATGGTAAGTATGTGTTCTGCCTACCCATACACTAACGAATTTTATTCAGTCAGTCTTTGAATCAAGTGCTGAACTATAAAAAGAATGATCCTCTGCCTGATTAGGGTTTCAAGAGTTATTACTATATCAGAAGTTCACTCTATCCCCAGAATGGATGGGTGACAGCGAAATGAATTCATATATGAGCCATTTCAAGTTAAATTGCAGAAGAATTGATGCAAAATTTTTTTTATTAAATATGGGCATTAAAAAAGGGCCGTGTGTTTCTTTATTTATGTGAAATTTAAATATTTGTGTAGTTACGCCTATATTAAATTTTGGAATTAATGTGTACTTCGCCAAATATGATTAGTTGATGCTCCAAATGTACTTAACATAAAAATTCTTGTTTTTTTCACTTAATAGTTTGATATGTGTATTTTATTCTTCTGTAAATTACTTTCTCAAAAAATAATCTTTATGAACTCGCTTAAATAAAAATTTGAAAAAAATATAGGCATATTTCTTGTTCAGTTTTCTACAAAACAACAAGAAAAAAAAGTGGGCACTGAACACGTACAGATCTAAAAAATCTATTGTAAGTATGCGGGTACATGCTTCCTACTTCTGCATTAATGAATTGTGTTTGATCAGTATTTTTACAAGTGCCGAACATAAATAAAAAGAATGACCATTTGCCTGATTAAGGTTTCAAGAAATATTAGTAACTCGTATGTTCACTCTATCCTCAGAAGAGATGGGGGACAGTGAAACGAATTCTACTACTGCGTTTCCTTGTATCAGTGAAATGAATTTACTGCTGAGACTCTCAGCAGTAAATGAGTGTTCTAGGGATGGGTATCCTCCTAACCTTGCTTGTGAAATACAACAGACCACTTGTCAAGGGACATCAGTAAAATTTTCTGAACATCAGTCGCAATACTCATCTTATAAAGAGAAGAGTGTTAGTTTGTTCTGTGAATCGTGTGTACACTGTGCAACGTGAGTGACAATGACTGTTTGAGATATGACAAATGTTTTAATACAATTAATCTTTGTGATCACAATTTTAAGAAAAGAAAATCTCCAAGACGTGTAAACCACGATATTTTATTAGTGAAATGAGTTAGAGGAATCATTAGACAGGCAAATTTTTTATTCACGTCAGAAGAAAGAGAGTTGACTTCCAAAGACTTCCAAAAGGGCTTTTTGTTGTTAGTGAAGAGAGCATCTAGATCAGTGGCTCCCATGGCATTAACGAAAGTAGCGAAACATCCAGTGAATCTAGTGAAAAATTAGGACTGAAAATCTAGGACGGCCTGGTGCAGTCCGGGTGGCCGGCCTTCCGCGACCACGCACTCCGTAAAGGTGCAAGCCATGCATCGTGGAGGTGTAACCCTGCATTCCCGTGGATATTCTGGGGATGTTTTGCAATCTCTAAGGTTTCCTTTTCCCGTCTTGGCTACCACCTATCCTCTCTGGCGAGCATCTTGGCCTGGTCGAAAAGGAAGTCATGGCTGGTTTCTTACAGGAATTCTTGGACCACATTAACAGTGCCTACCCCAAAATAAAATTCACTATGGAGACAGAGAAGAATGGCTAGCTACCTTTCCTGGATGTCTTGGTGAGTAGGAAAAACGACAGCAGCCTGGGGCACGCGGTTTACAGAAAATCCACCTGCATAAACCGCTATCTTCATACCAATTCGCACCACCACCCAGCGGTGAAGAATGGCATTTTGAAAACCCTGGCCGTCCGTGCTACTAGAAACTACGACCAAGACAGTCTACCTGCTAAGCGCGAAGTTCTGGAAGCGACCTTCGCCGTGAACGGGTACAACAAATCTACGATCAACAGGGCCCTTAAACATACTCATGACCCGCTTACACCAAGGGATCCCCACGACACCGAAAACAGGAGAATTGCCACACTACCATACATACAAAGTGTCATGGACAAACTCCTGAGGCGATTCCAAATCAAGACAGTGTTCAAGGCACACCAGAAGCTTGGCCAAACCCTTATGCGATTCAAAGACCAGCTTTCACTGCTCCAAGCCGCCGGAGTATATTTCATCCTGTGCAGTTGCGGCCACACTTACATCGGAGCGACAGGAAGAACCCTAGAGGAGAGACTACACAAGCATATTCGTGACTTTAAATTTAAGAAAGTACACCGCTCCGCTGTAGCTCTCCATGCTCTGGCCATCAATTTTTACAGACAATTGAATAACACACTGAACTTGTCATAACTTTTCTCTAAATATCAATGTTTTTATTGTATTAAAAAACAAATGTTAATGGATACTCTGTATACCATATTTCATTAAATATAAGATGAATTCCTAATTTTGAGGAGATCTTCTGAGAATTTTTAAAAATTTTTAACTAATTCTTAAAATTCAGTCAAATTGCAAATTATCTTATTGGTTAGGAAATTGTCTTACTGCTGCTGTTAAATCTTTTTGCCTGAGCTATCACTATTTACTAATTCCTTAAAATCATCCTCATTGTTTTTGTCCACACAATTTTCATCTACACATGTATACCATACTCTGTATACCATATTTCATTAAATATAAGATGAATTCCTAATTTTGAGGAGATCTTCTGAGAATTTTTAAAAATTTTAACTAATTCTTAAAATTCAGTCAAATTGCAAATTATCTTATTGGCTAGGAAATTGTCTTGCTGCTGCTGTTAAATCTTTTTGCCTGAGCTATCACTATTTACTAATTCCTTAAAATCATCCTCATTGTCTTTATCCACACAATTTTCATCTACACATGTATCATTCAGTGGCTCAGTGGTTCAGTGGCTCTTGTAATAATGGTTAGATTCAAAAATTTTTTAAGTCATTCAAAATTTAAAAATTTTTCTATAATATCACCCCTATTTCTTCTGTTGTAATGTCAAAAGTGACATTTGACAGCATCTTCCTTCATAATTAAATTGATGTAGTTTCATAGGATATCTTGGTTATCTGCCATGACACTTTTTCAATGTGGTTTTTGTCTTTTTGATAGAAGGGGGACCAAAGCACATTAGCATACTCAAGTATGGGTCTCACGTATGCAGTGTAGATCACATTTACTGCAGAGGGACACAGTGTAGAGAATGCCTTTCTGACCCGTATAGTAAATTGGCTCTTTAGGAAACAGCAACAACTTGGTTATCCCATTTCAAATGATAAGAACTTCAAGATAATATTTTTCTTTCATAGAATTGAGGATGTGATTTCCAACAGTATTGTCAAGATTTAAATTATTCTTTCCAAGGTAGAGAACTGTTCACTTTTTGGAGTTTAAGGTAAGCACCAAGATTCTGGTCACTTTGATATTTTGAAGCATCTGATGATTCTTTAGTGGATTTGAGAATAATTTGATGTCATCCACATAGCAATTCCAACCAGAAGACTGATCATCACCAATGTCATAGGTACATAGAATGAATAATATTGGGCCTAGAGCAGAACCTTAAGGGACACCACTTGCATTGGTTGAGGATCTTGATAAAGTGTTTCCAAACGCTACTGGGTATGTTCTGTCCGATAAATAGGGATTAAATTATTTTTAAGTGTATGATCTAAAAGCCATCGGACAATTATCCTTTCGATAACCTTGACAACTGTACTTGTCAGACTTATTGATCTGTAGTGTCTTAGTATCTTTTTGTCTCCTTTCTTGAAAACACGAGTAATGACAGCTTTCTTCCATTGAGGTGGCAAAGTTCTTGATTCTAGTGATTGTTTGAATATTCTGTTCAGTAGAGACACTAATTGTAATCTGCAGTTTTCCAGATACATAGTTAAGATACCATCAGGACCAGGGGACGAGGTTGCATTTAATCCATTTATTATCTGAGCAGTTTCAACATCTGAAAAATTCTGTCTCTTCAGTGATTCCTGAACGTCTCTCTTCAAAGTTGGTAGCTGACCTTTAGGTTTAACAGAATACCCTCCTTCAATATTGTTTGAGAAGGATTCCACAATATCACCTGTGTTTGTTATTTCAGAATCCCCATTCAGAAGAAGATGAATAAAAATAGGAGGACCAATTTTAGAGTTGGTTTGTGTATGTATATAAGAGAAAAATCTTGTACCACCAACCTGAACATTTTGATCTTTGTATTTTTGTTTACTCACATTAGAGGGTTAGGGGGGGTCAAAAATATTGGTGTTAAACCATGATTCAATATTTACTATGAAGTCTGGTTGCACAGTGTTGACTTCCATCAGAAATTGGTCAAAATTTGGAAGGAGAGAGTACTATGCTCGCACTTTTTCTTGATCCTCGAGCTCCATAGTCCTCGCTCAGCTGGGCATAGCATGGTCCGGTAGAAAATATGAGCTCCACTCAGAACATCACGGCACAGTTTGCAGTGCTGCCCACCTTCTTCCTTTCCAATGCGGACATCCTAGTTTTCGGTCTCTCTTTCTATCGACCTGTGCGTACCATATTCCTTCTTGTTACTCGATTATTTCTATAACTATTACTTATTTCTTCAGAATTTAAAAAAATCTTCTGTTGTTTTTCATAGCTATCTAGTCAAAGATGAGTTATTATGCCGAGTTTTCTGTCAATAAAGTTGACAGCCCTGCACTGCCGTGACGTAGACTGAACCCGCCTCTCCCTGTACCCTCCGCTGTGGAGTATCAAGAAAAAGAGCATGATTAGTATGTGTCTCTTTATGTAATCTTTGCATTTATATCTAAGTTGCTTGTTACTGTCTTATGTCATTCCTCTTCCTTCCAATAATCCATGGGAATCCCCTACTGTATTTAATGACAAGCTTTGGATTTGATTCTTGTCTGTTTTTTAGTTTTGCACTAATATTTTTCAATTCACTTTTTTGCATTGGGATTAGGTCATTTTTGGCTCTACTTGTAAATTTCTTCTGATTTTCAGAATGTTTTTAGTTAAGATGGAGCCTCATAAGATTATTTTGATGGCTCTTGATCTGGATTCATCATCATCCAAATTCAGTTCTCCCAGTCTGATAGTACATTCAACATTATTCTTGGCTTGTGTATCACGTTTTCTCAATATTTCTTAAATGATTGTCAGGTTTCATGGTCAGAGATGGTCAGAGTTTCCTGTTTCAGCTTCATCACTTGATTATTCCTCCACTCCATAAAGAATTACATTCCTTTTACATCATTCATGCTCCTCAATCTCTCTAATGATACCAGAACGAGTTCTCCAGTTTGCTCCACGAGTCTTTATATTTTGTAGTTTCGATATTTTGTTTATTCTATTTGCGTTGAATCTATTGGAAGTTTACTTACTTACTTTAAAACTGCATTTGCAATTTTATTAACATCTTTCGTGATACTTGGCAAGTTCTCCTTTTGGTTATTTGTAAGTTTGTGTTCAAGCTTAGCAGTTTATCATTCAACTCTTTAGTCATTTTATCTAACTTTTCTCTTCACTGGCTCTTGATTAGCCTCGTTCTCCCAGTTGGATGAGCAGCAATCAAACATATCAGCATCAGGTTTTCGACTTACTCTTAAATGAGAACAAGAGTGATACATTGCTTGACGTGTCACACAAATTAGGATAACCTTGAATACTGCTTTATTTACAGATACTCATTCAGTTGATTTTTATCTTTTTTCATTCGATTGTATAAATTTTTGATCAAACACAAGAGTATCTAAGTGAATCCTGGTATATCCTCAATAACCTTTCTAACAAAGTTCCATATTTTCCTGTGTATAAGACAACCCCTAATTTTGAAGAGGCTTCCTGAGAATTCTTTCAATTTTTAAATAATTTGTACTATTTGGACAAAATAAAATCACAAATTCTGTGATTGATAAGATTATTGTCTTGGGAATGTAATAACATTTTGCTTGTGCCATCATTTGCTTGTTCCTTAAAATCTTCTTCATTGTTTGTCTCTACACCATCCCCATCTTCACATGCATCATTTTTCTTGCTTTTTGGTTCTCTTCAAATACTATGTTGCCCTCTGACTTTTTACTCCACCCTCATGAAAATTTTGTGCTATGAATTTCCGTTCTTATTGCCTTTCATCTGATGCCAACTAAGGTTATTCCCTTCTGTGTTGTCAGATTTTCATCCTGACATTTGTGTCTGTGGCCTCTGATTCTTTAACCCTTTGACTGCTCTACACGAGTTAATGTGCAAAATATTTCCGTGCGTGGTTGTCTCTGGACCTGTTCATATGTTCAGTCAATTTGTTGCTGGGAGTCTCTGGACAAGATTGTACGTGGAACCGCAATGTCTCCAGGAGCCTCTGGATGAGTTCGCTATGACACACGTGTTTTCGGCTATCACTAGGACCAACTGATTTCTGAGATGTCTTGTGCAGTTTCTATGTGTACTTCTGCATACAGCTCACAGTGAGTATACAGTGAGAAGCATGACACAAGATGTGTGTCTGACAGTTGGCTGGTCCCCGGCAGTTAAAGGGTTAACAACCATTAACTGTAAATTTTGATCATTTAAATTCACATCATCCAATTGTGAACCGTGAACCCATAATCTGTCCTTATGTTCTTTAGGTGACATGGGAGAGAATAAAGTTACCAAATTTAGAAATATTTTTTTACCTAAGATTTTTTTTTAATCTTGCCTCCATGCTTGGATGATGCAAGCTAACATTTCTATCAATGTTATTTTTTTATTTACCATCTTTTGCATAACGCAGATTTGCATTTACTAGGTGTTCAAGTGATGAGGCTAAGCTTCTTGAACTGAGCCCTTGTGGACTTGACAAACATCATGTAACAATGAGACTGTAGGCTTCTGTGGCTGGAGGCAGTTGCTGCTTGTGTGTCTGGGAGTTGCTATGTCCTAGGCAAAGGTGACAACATTTCGGCTGCCATTCTGTGACCTTTCTCAGGGTGAAATGCATTTTGCCCTGAGGAAGGTCACAGAATGGCGGTTGAAAAGGTGGTACCTTGTCTAGGACATGGCATCTCCTCGACAGCCAAGCAGATAATATCATGTAACAAAATTTGAGATATACTTCATTCTCATGGTGCATTTCATTTAGTACAATGCTATTTGTTGGAGATTCTTTCTTAATTAGTCCATAAAAAAATATGGTCTGAATCGCCCAGGAAATCTGCGGTTGAGTTTGCAATTATTATTAGGAATTATAGATATCCATGCTATATATCATATTTGCAGCTTATTGTATAGTTAGCATTAGTTTCTTGACATAGAAAAGCAGTGATAAAACAAATCCCTACTGACTAAGCTTAATCTGTGAATATAAGATGATTCTCTAATTTTTAAATGAGATTCTATTATATTCAAGTAAATATGGTACTTTGGCCCTACAGAATAATCTGTTCAGACAATTTTGTACTGACAAAGAAATAATTCTTCTGGATTCACCTAATCATTCTCAATATTTAATTATAATGAAATAAGTTTAGTTTCTTTTGGTTGCTGAGTAATGGGCTTAAGTGTATTTACGAAAATACAGGGTTGGGCAGTATTTAAATACTTGTATTTGAAATATATATTTTTAACACATTTTGTATTTGAAAAACTGTATTTTTGAGTTTTTTAGACACGTATGTTGGAGATGTATTTAAATACATGAAATAGGTGTATTTAAATAAAATAAATACTTAAAATACTTTAAATGCAGATGAAGAAGAAGATAACAAGGATTGTTTCTTTTTGTTTGATTCTGCTAGTAACTGCACCTCATTGAAACAAAAATAAAAGCTCTTTTCAGCTGAAGAATTTTAATGATAAATCTAAGTCATTTAAAACATTGGACAATTATCTGAAAATAAAAAGTGTGTTTTTTCCTTGTACGATAGTTTATGTTCATTTGCACCAGTTGAATGACTGTTATATATACTTTTGCAAATTAGGGGTTTATTGCCTGATGATTTGTTTGAAAAATTAGTTATTTTAAAAGGAAATTCTATTTACTTGAATTAGACGTATTTTTTATATCCTGTATATTTGAAAGTGTTTATACATATATGTATATTAAAGATAGTTATTGTACAGAATTTGTATGTCTGTCAAATATTAATTTATTGTAATTGACAATTACAATGCATTGTTGCAATAGAAAAGATATGTCACAAATTTATTATATTTACTGTATTTTGAGTTTTTGAAGTATTTTAAGTATGAATTTAGCTAATCAAATCCTAATGTAATTTGAGTACGTATTTAAATACTTATTTCCAAAATATTTTGGGGAAGTATTTAAATATTAAATTTAAAGTAAAGCAACCCTGTGAAAATAGTGTAAATCTTCCTAAGAAAATTGCAAGGACACATAAGAATGAAGTTAGAGAGATTTTCAAAACAGATCCTGATGTGTTGACCAGAGGAAGGAGGTAATCAGGCTGGTTAGGAAAAAGATGGACCAGGAACACTCAGTAGTGACTAAAGGAATTCTGGATTCCAAAGAGCTAAATAGCTAAATATTTCAGTTTGACACTTGTATTATACAGATTATATGGTAGCAACGAATGTTTATCCCAGAATACCTGATCACCTACATCAGTTATAGAAAATCTTCCCCGTTGTCATTTATTTAATACTATTTTTGCTTTGCTGTAATTGCTTGATATCACAACTTCGTTGTGTAATATTAAGTTCCTGATGTTATAAAGAGCTGGCTACTGGATGTACTCCTTAAACGTTTGTGATGAAGATGATGATAAAGTACCTATATTTTATAAAATCAAAAACCAATTAGAGATAAGTGGAGTTTTCTTATTATTCACTCTGTAACACTGCTTTAAGATCATTGATTAACATCAACTAAGTTAAGTTGCCTGTTTGTTCATGCTAAAAGATTTGTTCTAATAATCACATTATGGAAAGATATGTTGCTCTCTTGTTAATTCAGTTTTCATGAATTATCAGCTTATTCACAGTAGTCAAAGCAAAGCTCTATATAGAGCAAAGCTATCTATAGACATAATTAACAATTTCAAATGATGTGTTTGAAGGTTTCATGCAGTGATGTGAAAGCATTTTGGTGTTTGAAATATGAAGATTGATTCATTTAGACTTATAGTGACTTACTTCAAAGGAATAATTAGGTGCAAGAATGCAATGTACCACTTGTATTCAGCCAATGCTGTATGTTTAGTGCACGTGCCACAGATTGGCCACCTCTGCCATATCATGTTGCATACTAATTGAGATGTCCACTAATAATACTTTTAGGGTATAATCAGTCCTTTGTATTTTCTTTTTAAATTGAAAGTTTTATTTTTATAAGTATTGATCTGTGCTTCTTTTTGCCTTTAAAGTTTGGCATATCCCAAGAAAAGATAACTTTCACTGACACAAATTAAAATATCTTGTAAGATTTAGTGGAATGCAGTACTGAAGGCACTTACTTTCAAAATAAACAAATCTCCAGCGATTGCCAGGATACTAACGAATACACTTCATAAAACATGCTTTTTCACACACAACGCATCCCTTGTTCTAGGTGCTACCTATTGGCTAATACTGTTACTAACTTCACCTAACCCTAAATGAACCTATCTTAAATTATTATTTACAGGCACTCCTCACTTTCACATCACTAAACCCTCTAACTGCCATTTGTACATATCATATAAATTTCAATAACACAAGTACAAATCATCTTCAATACACATGTATAGGAAAATATGAAAACATAACAGAGTTTGGTTTATGTATATTTTCAGAATGAGGGCACCACTTTGCTGCTGGCTGACATATTTTCTACCTGTTTTGGTTGGGAGGCCATCAAATCAATTCGTGACACTTCATTTTCTGGTGGAACAAGAATAGATCCAAAATTTGTGAACAATCCTGAATTGAGTGATGTTCAATTCAGAGTTGAGGGTCGAGTTTTTTATGGCCACAAAATAGTTCTTGTCACCTGGTCTCCTCGATTTCGAGCCATGCTTAGTTCCAAATTGTGTGATGGCAGCCCACCTGTGGTGCACATCAATGACATAAGATATCACATCTTTCAGGTATGTTGAGGTTTGTAATTCTAAACTAGTGGAGACACAAACAAAACATTGGTAATAAACAATATTAAACTCAAAAATGTAGTGAATTCCATCAGTATGTTTGAGAGGGAATAATATTACTTCAGAAAACTTATTCAATATAAGACACCTTGATAAAGAGTTGAGAGATGATTTTGCTCCATTATGCTATATTTTAGTGTTTCATTATTGAGCCAAAAATTTTTAGATTTATTATGCATTTTATATATGCTCAATTTGATACATGAATTCTAAGTTATTTACTCCATAAAATACACAGTTATCTGGGCTACATATATTTTGCTTATCGGTTAATTAACATTACCCCTAAAAAATAGTGTTTTCAGTAATATTCATAGTTCTCTACTTTTAGAAAAATAAGGAAAAATACAGAGATTTTTTAGAAGATTCTAAGTTGTCTGGGAAATGTTTGAGAGAATTATAACATTTGATATTCATTTATAAAATACAATAAATAACTCTTTTACAGTATTTTTGTCACAAATTTAATTTGTTAAGCTAATATCATTAATTGACTTTTTCATGGTGACATCAGAGAGCTGACAAATTATTTATTGGTATTCAAGTCTTATTTTTATTATTAAATATTGGACTGGAAAATCAAAAACGCCAGGGAAATTTGTGTTCCAGGGAAAGAAAGGTCACCTTGATATTAATTCATAACTAGAATTATTCTATCCATTTTTCATATAGAAAATTTTTCTTACAATACAAACAGTTGTGTCAGTTGCCAAAATAACTGATTATTTTGTAGCCAGTTCCTTGGCCAATTGGTTTATCTTAATTGTCTAGGTAGATGAAAAAGAAAAATAATTTTAAAAAATCAATGGTTTATAATGTACCTTTTCATCATTGTTTACCAACATATAATTTGCTTTTTCTTCTCCTATTGAACATACAATTGTTGTTCCCTTTATGAAATTGAAACATATCCCAACATTATGTTTTGCGTATATTATTGAAATTTTGAAGTCATATACAATGACACCAAAGAAAAGATTCATATCTAAATGTTTGGGAACCCATTAAGAATACTTAGATTTTTGCATATGTTCAATTACAATCATCTAAATTTACAAGAGATAATTATATGTTTAATTGGAATCATAACTAATTTGATATTTTATCAACTCTGAAATTTCAGATTGAATATATTTAACATTACTAAGCAAGAGAAAGGCTTATTAAAAGAAAGTGAGTGAGAGTGCAAATCTGAGACTAATGCAATGGTTGATCTATAGAACTTTTTTCCTTCAAATGTATACGCATAATTTTAAACTATATGAAAAGATCTTCTCATTTTTGCCTTTCTTGTTTGATGTGTGTTTTGTATTTTGCATCAGGTAATTTTCTCATATATTTCTCAGAACCCTTTTGTCACAGCCCTGGAAAGTGTGTAAGAGTGGGATATGTACTCAGGAGAGCTAGGTGGGATACAGGGGTGACATTTCAATGGCAGAGATGAGTCACGATGTTCCATGTGTATTGTTTTAATAGCTTGTGACATTTCAATGGCAGAGATGAGTCACGATGTTCCATGTGTATTGTTTTAATAGCTTGTGATATTTCAATGGCAGAGATGAGTCACGATGTTCCATGTGTATTGTTTTAATAGCTTGTGATATGCACTGCATTGCACTCCTCTTTCTCGTACATTCCACATACATTCCACATTCTGTATAATTACAACTTCGCAAGGAATGCAACTGCCCTCCAAGAGTCAGTGGTGCTCAATATCTGTGTCTATTGTCACCTCTGACAGCATTTTTAGGAAAATATGATAGCGGTTTCATTGCAACATCAATGTTCGTTGCTGAATTTACAACGAGACCAGGGACACTCATGGCCTTACCATGAGTTGCTTGTGTTATTACAACAGTGTTGATAAGGCTGGATAATTTTATGTGGGCAAGGGTGTTAAAAGTTGCACCACTGATGGGGTGGGCTCTCGGCCCAATGAAATGCTTACTTTGTGGATCTGGAGCAGATGTAACATGTGGACAAAACTCTTTTGCGAGTTGCAATATCTTATGAAAGAGTCAAAGTGTTCTGTTTATCATATCAGTATTTATCTATCTCAATTTAGTGTTCTAAATTGATTTCTAGTGCTAATATAGGCCAGCATGAGAGTGAGGAATTTAATGCAATTTTAGTAGGGATATTTTTGTTTATTGTAACAATATTCAGCAAAAGTGAGTGAAAAACAATAAGTTCCACAGTATTAAGCCGAATGGCAGAAGTATGGAAAGCAGCAGGGTTGCATCCCAACAACATAAACCTTATTGACTAGCAGGCTGAATAACAAAGTACAGCACAAGTCTTGACCCTTCAAAGTGGAACGTACATTGGGTGCAGTAGTATTTCAACCCAGGTAAAGTCTTTATGCCTGACTGCAGAAGGAGATAGCCAACTCAAGAGTGTTCCTGTGATAACCCTCCATCTCCATACTGCATCCCAAAGCAGATAGGGAAGTCCCTTAATGTATAGGTGCAGATACCCGTGAATACAGGTGAAAGGGACATGACTTAAGATGACATTCCTCATAGAAGGATTAATAAATGCTCTAACTTCTTCAATGGATGTACACAAGCTATGAAATCAAATACAACTAATCATTAGGCCTGTTCGTTCTTATTGGAATGAATCAGTCATTATTGTGATTTTCTTAGCCTTTATTAGTATATATTAAAAGAAAAATGATACATTACTACATTTGTTTAGCTGGTGATGCAGTATTTGTACAATGGTGGCTGTGAGAATCTTAAAGTGGAACAGTCAGATGTCCTGGAGCTGATGGCAGCTGCAAACTTTTTCCAGCTGGATGGTCTATTGAGGTTCTGTGAAGCCCAATGTTCCAGCATGGTTGACCTTGATAACATTGTATCAATGTACATTCACGCAAAGGTAAGTACAAAAGATTTCATTGTATAGTGAGATAGCATCACAAATGCAACTCTTTTAAGTATTTTCTAAACATGATTAAATATATATTTCTGTATTAAGAGAGAGAAAGCATGGGTATATGTGTGTTGTGTGTGTGTGTTGCATGTGTGTGTGTTGCATGTGTTTGTGTTGCATGAGTGTTATGTGTGTTGTTTGTATGTTGTGTGTGTGTGTGTGCTTTTGTTTATGAAGGAAGATGGAAATCTTCAAAAAAAGAGATGATGAAATGAAAATGTGAGACTTATACTCACTAAAACACAACCTCCCTTCTCCTCTATTCTCCCGAATACCTGTGGGCATTACATCTTAGGGATAAAATAGATATGTCATGTGACTCAGTCACTTGACATATCTATTTTATTTTGGTAATAGTCCAGTGGAATCAGATTTCCCTCCTTTCTTTCTCCAGTCATCTTAACTCCACCTGTACTATTTGTGAAAAATCACACACAATCCTCCCACAACTTTTAGAGGCAAGCATAAATGCAGTTGTGTTTTCTGGAGTCAACTGATCTATGCCGAGCATCTCAATGACGATATATCATTGAAGGTTGAAATATGGGCACTGCACATTTCATGTGTCCTCATCCACAGGTTTGCACAGAGGACAGAGCAGAGTTTCCTCCCATTTGAACCTGTGAAGGAAGGCTCTGAAGCATCCACGACCTGTTAGAAACTGAGATAATAGTTTACCCTGCCATGCTTCTATTGATCCTACATTCAACTGTAGGAATCAGTGGGAAGGTCCACCTTCCTTTGGAGGAAATGCCCCATTGCTGCTGTCATACTGCTAGTGGTTCCATTATGCCTCTGTTGCCCTTGAGTCATTATATTTATAGGGGTTATACCGGCTATGACACTCATTGCTTCATTTTAAAGGATACAAAATGTACATGCTACCTTAAGTGCAGATTGACGATATATTTACGCCATTCCTTTTACATAGCTCTTCATATCTGTTGAGGTGGCCCAAACTGGGGATCTATACTGCAGAACCAATGTGGCGACTGAAGCAAACAGTTTCCGGTTTTCATGATTCAAACCTGCAATGTTTGACTTTAACCTAACAGAAGTTATCACCACTGCTTTCTTGCTGGCACAGTCCAAGAGGTGTCTTAAGGACGAGCATATGCCAATCATGATGCTAAGGTATTTTATTGAAGGTCATTGTGAAATTTGGTGATGACTGACTTTGAGAGTGATATTTTCTCTTCCTGTTGGTTGTGAGCATCAGTTCTGTTTTGTGTTCAGCAAGCTGCAATCCTACTTAATCTATTTATTTTCTCAATTTTCAGTTCCCTGAAACTTAAATTGAAATGACTTTCAGAATATCATTGATGAGTTAAACTTTTTTTCATGCGGAAATTTTTGTTAGAAAAAATGGAAACCTTTTTGAGAAAATACTGTTAGAGTGTTTCTGAAAATGCACAACTTTGAGATTAGGGACATCTTCATAAGAAAATTTATTTGGAGTATTTGTGTAAGCAAAATACATTTAATTATTATCTGAAATAATAGATTGATATGACAATTATGATTGATATTTTTTAAAAAAAATACACTTGTGTAATATTTGAAAAATCAAAAGTTTTTATCAGAAAGACGCTGGTTTCGTGTGATTCAGTGCATTGGATTGTATTGATAAAAATGTTTAAAGAAAAATTTGTGGTCATTTTTGAGAAAGTATTGTTTGCTTATGTTTTGAAAATTGCCCCTATTTCTCTCAAAATTATGTGCAAATCACGGATATTTAAAAAAAAAAATTCATGGCATTAATTAAAGGTCTAATTGTCAAGGACATATTTTATTTAGAAAAGAATCTCTATCTTCAATAATACAGTTGATTGAAGGGCTCCAAAAAATGTTTGACTTTTGTAATTTTTGAAAATTCAGATGTGTTAATTGGCAACTAATTGAGAGGAGAAAATTTAAAATAAGCCATTTCTAGATGTTGAGTTTGGTCTATTCCAGCAAACATTTTAAAGAAAAAAATTTAAGGCATTTTTGAGAAAATTTTGAACATTTCCCAGGTGCTTCATGTAAACCTCCAAAAATTACAAGATTCATTTCAAATTCTAGGTCTCAAGTTGGGTCAGATTGATTAGGAAATAATCATTTTGGTAAATCCTGTGAAAGGTGTTAAAGTGCTAGTGTAGGTCACAGATGAATAGACAGGCGGGCAGTCAGATGTGTTGGGGGTCAAAAACAGCCCTTTTTTCTGTATAAGGGAAACTCAAAACATGTATTTTCATAAAACTTTCAACATTGATTTTCTGCAGCTTTCTCTGAACTAGGTATGTGAGAAAATAAAATTCATCAATTTCACCGATTGCAAACATTTGAAACTGTTGTAACTGATTCTTCTGATAAAAATGTTCCATAAGAACTAATCTAGTGTTTCAGGCAATGCCAGTCTGTCGGGCGGGGGTATTGTTTTGGTAAAAAAATGCCACGAATCCATTTTTGTTGAAATTTTTTTGAAAATGTTGATTGATCATCATATTAGATGTTAAGACATTAAAAAAATTACGTTTTAGTTGCCTTTTTAGCTCTGAGTTACAAATAAGCAACAGTTAAAACTTAAGGGGAGAAAAATGGTAGTTGAATGTAAAAATACCAGATCATTTAAAACAATAATTATACCTGGGGGATTATTATAACTAGATTTTAATGACCTAAAACATTGCCAAAAATGTTTAATAAAAAACTCTTAAAATGTTTTTAAAATGCCCTAAAAGCAAAGAAAATAGTTTCAAAAATGCCTTAAAAGTAAAAATGTGATCAAAACCAGTTCAGATGAACAACTTAAGCTGGATACGTTACTGATGTAATCAAAGCTTCTTCTATTCGTTCAAGTGGACTAAACGTGCAGACTTTTAGTTTGGACTGTTCTTTTCCAGGAAATCTCTGTTTTTAGTTATCTCGAAATTGGTCGAACCTACAATGGCACTGATAGGGGTCACAGGAAATTTAAATTATACAATGGCTGATATTACAATTTCTGAGCAAAGAAATCGAATAGGCTACTCAGGAATTCTGTGGAGAACATTTGTTGAATCTTGTAAATATGATTTGAAGCCAATACCATTAAAATGATGTTAAAATTGATGAAATTAGTGAAAAATGTATTAAAAATTATGGGAAAAGAAAAAAATGGCATATAAAAATGGGTCATTTCCTTTTGTCGGAACATAAAATTAATTTCTATACTAAACGGCATTCTAAAGTGAAAAGAAAAAAAAAAGATATTTCATTAAAATCTGCCCCCTAATTATAACAGAACAGTAATTAATGAATTTATAATATTCTAGGGCAAAATTTTAATAAGTACTTGCACAACATTATAATAATTATTTTGGAATTATTAGTTATAATTCTTTTAAAAAAATGTTTTGTTTACTTATTCTGGAATTTTTTGTAACAACTATTTCTATTGTAAATATAAAACAATAAGAACTATTCTTTAGAGCATTCATAGATTAAAGACTAAAACATTTAATTCTTCCATTAATTAAATCAGAACATTTAAAATGAGAGGAAAATAATATTTTACCTTGTCTAACACTTCGGCACTTTGGCTAATTTTAAGTACTTTTGTTCACGGTTTTATTGCAAATAAGGGAAATTTATTCATGGGAAAAGGGAATTTAAATTTTTGAGATCTTCACAGGATTGGTCTGCGAGTTCTTACAGGGTCTGTGAGGTACTTTACTCGGTGCACAGTACTTAATACAATCTTCAGGTTTGTTATTGATAAACAGATATTGGTAATAGTTAAATTGAAAATGATGTAAACAGCTGATATTGTAGGCTTCCACGGCCAGAGTCATGATCTGGGCTATCCGGGTGACGCTGCGTCGAAGGCTGGGGTGCCGACGTTTCGACCGACATGTCGCGGTCCTCTTCAGGGCTGTACTGCTACTGCTTCAGGGCAGTACAGCCCTGAAGTGGACCGCGATATGTCGGTCGAAACGTCGGCACCCCAGCCTTCGACACGGCGTCACCCGGACAGCCCAGATCACGATGTAAACAGCTATTTTAAACCAAGATTAGATAGTATTATAAATATTTTTTTCTTAGTGTGAACAGAGGTAATATATTCTGTTACCAATACATTATCAGTGGAGTAGTAGTTCACATGATCTACTCCAAATCTCTGGAAAATGTAATTGAAATAAAGTATTTATATCATCCATTATTTCGCTTAAAAGTTTCAAAATATTCCATGGCAAGGTTATGTTATGGTGCCATTGAGAGAATGTGACTATTTGTTATTCCCTTGGCACTCATTGTAAAGTAATGATGCTGCATCTTTTTAGTGCAGATATAAACTTTTTAATGTTTTCATGTAAAATCAATAGTCATTTTTCTCAAGAAACCCAATAACAATTAGATTTTGTAACTAAGTATTGAAAGTGATAAGTAAATCTTTACTTATTAATAAATATTACTCCAAGATCTTCAATGTTTGAAACAAATATTATTATTAATAGAGTATAAGATTACAAGAGGATTCCATAACCTAGAAAATGTTATATTTTATAACAGGCTGGTTTGGGCGGTCAAATAATTCCTTATAAGGAATACCGATACACCATTCATGCATTTAGATTGCTTTGCACTCCCAGTCAGTTATCAAGAGATTTCACTTTCATAAATCAGTTTAACTCATCTTCAATTAATAAACAAAAGGTGAATGTAAATACAAACTTGATCGTTAATAAATAAGAAAAGAACAGTATAGTTCCAAAGTAGAAACCTTGTGGGACTCCATAATGAATAGGTATATTTTGAAATAAATTATTTGTATATAACATTTATTTATTTTAGGTTGTTTTATAACATCTAGGTCATTAGCGACCCCTATCATTATACAATTGACATTGTTTGATTTATTTAACATTGTTTCCTACCTTTTAATTAATTTTCCATACATTGGAGCAGGGTCATGTGGATTCCAATAGACAACATTAAAAAAAAACAACTAAATTATTAGCTCAATACTCCCCCGATGAGTATTTTCATGTTAAAAAATTCAATTTGTGGTGTGCAAGTTTGTAATAAAAAGAGATTTTAACAGAATACAATTGCCTCATTTGTTGGGTATAGAAAGTAACATGAAAAAGTATCGATAGAAATTCTACTTCTTTTGTGTGTGTGTGTGCGGGCGGGCGTGGGCGTGCGTGTGGGCGCGTGTGTGTGTGCGTGTGTATGTGTTTTTCGTTACAAATTTATGATTAATCATCATCAGTCGAATGAAACAGTTCATAATGATTCAGCAGAAAAGGAAGTGTAGTAATTCACGTTTCATTACTATGGGTGCCTTGAATGAGGGTATTGGTGTCATCATTAGAAGATTTAACGAAGCTTGTTTGTTTTGTTCTGGGATCATTATTTAACATTAGGCACATTAAATCGTTGTACGGACTTGCACAGTGGGAAGTACGTCGTATGGCAGAATTCAGATTCTGTCCCTTAAGTAATGCTGAACTTTCAGGACAGAACTAGCAAAACTACTTGGACTACCAGGAAGACAATCAGGTGGATTATCCAGAGAGAGTTGCATCTATATGTGATACACAGACTTACATTACGTTATATGAGAAAATTACAACCCAACTGTATATAAAACTGTTTTGTTGTATTTTTCTCCTATGTAGATTGAGGACTGTTCTATAAATAACTTGGTTCAATATGAAAGACAATAGTCTGAGTTTTGTAACTTACTTATTTTTCAATGTAATCCTCTCAAAGTTCAATGCATGTGATCCAATGTTTCTGCAAGATTTCTTCTCTAAAGTGATTTTCTTCAAGACCCTCAAAATTGTCATTGACAGTCTGGGTGGCTTCTTCATTGCTCACAAAGTTTGGTGCAGCCAGGAAACTTTAATTTTGGGAACAAATGAAAGTCTGAAGGGGCCAAATCAGGTGAGTAGGGTGGATGTGGAAGCAGTTGAAAACAAAGATTAGTCAATTTTTGCTGAGCAAAATGGCTTGAATGTGTTGGTGCATTATTGTGATGGAACAGCATGTTTTGTCTTGTCATTCCAGGATGTTTATATGCAATAGCTGCCTTGAGTTTTTCCAGAAGGGATGCGTAGTATTCTCCCTTGATGTTTTTTTCTTTTTTGAGATAGTCCATACAGTTCTACCTTTAGCATCTCAAAAGACTGATGCCATCACCTTCCCTGCTGATGGATAGTATTTCGCCTCTTTTGGACCTGGTTTTCCTCTTGCAGACCATTGTTTTGACTGTCACTTTTCTCTGGAGTGTAATCATGAACCTGTTTTGTCAATGGTAATAAAACAACACAAAAAATCTACTGTATTTTTCTTGAGTAGCTGCAAACACTCAGCAGATGTTCGCATGCAATTCCATTTCATTTCTGCAGTCAGCAATCGAGGCACCCATCTGGTTGCTTCATACTCAATTCATGATGCAAAATAAAATGCATTCAGTCATTTGAGATATCTGTAGCCTGTGCTAACTCATGCACTTTCACTTGCCTGTCTCCTAAAACAAATTTTGGATTCTATTGATGTTTTCAGGTGTCACAGCTCTTTAAGGAACCCCAGGTCATGGTGTGTCTTCAATGCTTGCTTAAATTTGTTGACCCAAAGTCTCATAGGAAGGGCATGAGTCCACCAATGTAGGTGCTATCCTTTCATGGACTTCTTTTGCAGTTTTGCCTTTCATAAAAAAGAATTGGTAACACCATGAATTCCATTCTATCCTTCTTTCACTCTGGCTCACAAATGCTTGTATTCAAGTTGCTATCCAACCGTGAGCAAGTGTGATAATGACTTGCAACAATGAAATTTTACGCAACGCTGTTGAAGCTTTAAATTCAAATACACAGATGTTGCTGTCATCATCTCTTAGAATGCAAGCCAAGTTACTTATCGAACGATCTCCTTATATCTTTTATTATTATATTCATTATTTTATTAAACTTTACTGGTACTGTATTTTCTGCAAGTCAATATTGTCAGAATGATGACAATGTCAATGTTTTATATATTTATGAACAGATTTTAACAAGTCCTCAATTTACAATTTATATATGAATTAACAGAGAAATGAGTTACACATTCTATAATTACAAATATTAACATTAATATTAATCATAGCACAACAGCAGTGCTCTAACTTTGATAGGAAAGCTGCAAGGAGACACTTGATATACATCAATAGTGAGTTTGTTCATTGTTGTTCATAGTCTGTTGATGGGGTTTTTTGTTGTATAGGATAAGTTGTATTTATCAATTCTGAAAGTGTACTTTTTTCTAAGAGATGAAGTAGGACCTTTAAAATTTAATTGTTCTTACAGCAAAAGACAGTCAATTTGATTATTAATTAATTTATATAAAAAAATATGCATCTGAGAGATCTATAGAAGATTGGGCGAAGGCAGATTTAAGATAGCAAAGATTTGACCATAGTCATGATGTATAAATGAGATCAAGACGTCTTGCTGGTATTCTAAAAAATCTGTCTTGAACAGTTTCTAGTTTTTTAATGTGTGTTTGAAAGAATGGTGACCACACTACTGATGAGTACATAAGTATTGACTTAACCAACATAATATAAAGAATTCTAAGTGTGTGTTTTAAATGAGCTAACAGTTCACCTAACAAAACCCAATAGTTGATCTGCTCTGCCAGTAATGTATTTGATGTGATTGATAAATGTCATCTTCAAATCAAAAATTACCCCCAGGTCTTTTATATTATTCCCGCTTTCAAGTTTAATATTGTTGATACTATAAATATGATAGTGGATCAATTTAGATCTAGAAAAACTTGTTTTTAAAATTCCTAAGTACGAAGCACAAGTCTTATCTGAGACAAATAAAAGAGACATTAAAAATCATTTCATACCGTTAGATTTTTGTGCATCACACTTCTTATTTTTTCCATTGATTAATTTTATTTAATTTTTGTAATATTATAATGTTATTCTAAATTTTATATTTTAAGAAAGAAACATTTGTAATTATTAAAAATCCGTATTACAGTACATGTAAAAATGTGGCCAATTGGGTTGTGAAACATTGTGGTTTATAGGCAAGATAAAATAAACATATGTAACCTACAATAGAATTGTTTTGATTGTTGTACATATGAGATGGATACCACAGTGTAAAAAATATTTTTGGCATTTATTTGAAATTATAATTAGTCTGTAAAAACAGTTCATAATTATTTTATTAGCTCCATTTCTATTAACTTCCTTTGAACTACAAACCATGTTATTATTTATATATAATAGGTAGTAGTGTAGGAACAGTAGTATGCAAAATTCTTACTCTGGAAAATTAAGAAATTTCAGTGATGATAAAAGTATTTTTGAAGTAGTTGGGACAGTAACAAAATAAGCCATAACAGTCATAGATAGCTTCTTGTTATTTGTAAATCTTACAATCTCAATTTTTGTAGAAAACGTGACTTATCTTGTTCCTGTGTATGTCTTGTCAAATTTATGAAGGTCTTGGGGCACTAACAATAACAGAAGGCTTGTTATGGCATTTATGGTTTATTTTGTTACACATATATTTCACTGTAAATCATCTTTATGCTTTGTAAGTAGAAAAATGTAACATTTGCTTTCCAAATCACATTTCCTGTTACCCTACAGTAAAAGGAAATATGACATGAAAGAGACATGGTAAATTTTTTGGTACCTAATGCATGTCATAGTCCATAATTAAAATAATAAAGTTTTCATAATTCATAAAATTTATAATGCAGTAATTAATTATGTGTATTAGAGTGCAGGAGAGACCTTGAAATACATTAACTTTTGTAAGGAAAGGAACATGCATAGAAAAATGCTAATTAAGAGATTTACCTAGATCATTGGAAATCCTGGAGGTAATGAAATTGTTTCATACTCTTTACTTACATGTATCCTTTAGGTATACAATGCCAGTGAACTACTTGAGTACTGCCAAGGCTTCTTGCTGCAAAACATGGTTGCTCTTCTTACTTATGATGATTCAGTGAAGAGACTCCTTTTTGGGAAGAAGTTGCACAATCACGATGTGCTAGCTGGTTTGCTGTTAACGCTTCAAGCAAGAATCAAAGCTCGCAACATGGCATCAAATGTCCAGCGCTCTGGAAAGCCTAAGTGAAGGTAGGAAAATTGTATGTGTTGAAATACATTTTAAAACTAGAAGTGCTACAGAATGGCAAAGACTTCCTCTTAGTAAAATTTTCTAATTTCCTTGGTGTGGACTGGTACTGTACAGTCTTTCCGTCTTGCCTGCTGCCATCTATCACCGCCCAAAGTGCATTTTTTTGACTTTTCTCAACTTTTCGGTTTCCAAATAGTAGAACTGAAATATTATTTTAAGAATATTAAAGAAGGCTAAAACTTTGTCCTAAATAGCAATTTTCATTGAAAAATTTGGGGTCTTCTTTAAGAAAATGGCGTTAAGCGTTACAGGAAATGCGAAATTTGAAGTTCTTTTTCACAGAAATCTATTGAATTTTCAAAAAACTTCATTTGAAGAACCTCCACCCACAAATTCAATAATGTACATAAATCCATTAAAATGTGCATATTAAGGGCGTGGGAGATATTGAAAAAAAATTACATTTGTGTAATTTTTGAAAAAACAAAAGAATGCTCCAAAATGAACTTCACCTCATATGAAACTGTGACATGACCACTATTCGTTGGAAAGGTTTGAAGAAAAGATTTGGAGCCATTTTTGAGAAAATGGCATTTAAGTGTTTCTTGAAATGCAGAATTTTGAGCTTTACGTGACATTATTTAAAGCCCATGTACTCATAAACACAGTAACGTGAAGAAATCACCTCTAATGTAAATATTACAGGCATGAGAGAGAAAAAGAAAAAAAAAATGTAATTTTTGAAAAAACAAAAGAATAGAGCAAAATGGCGTTTATGTCATCGTGTAGGATTCATTTGGCAATAACCCTACCAAAAATTTAAAGAAAAAATTGGGAGCGGTTTTCGAGAAAATCTTGTTTTTATTATATTTTAGAATTGCAAAAATTGCACGAAAACTACTAAAATTTCCCCCCAAAAAAATCTTCATGACCTTAATGAATGAAGTAATTATGGACAACAAATTTCATTTGAAGGAAAAATCTCTGTCTTCAATTTTGTGTTGTAGGATGACACTGAAAAAATTTCACTTTTCCAATTTTTGAAAATTTAGAGTTAACCATGAAAATTGGACCTATGCCACCTTAGTAAATGTATTTTACTCTATTCTTACAAGAAATTTAATGAAAGAATTTGGAGCCGTTTTTGAAAAAATTTTGATAATGTCTGGGGGCTTCATATAAAGTACCCCCAAACATTAAAGAATTTTGTTTCAAAATTTCAAAGCTTCAACTAGAGCCTAGATAGACAGGGGTTTCTTCAATTTGGAAAAGATTGTGCGAATGGTTCAGGCACTAGTAGTGTTCACAGACAGACCAACGGACGGGCAGACAGACAGACGGACTTTTTGAAACAAACCACTTTATCGGTATCAGGGGGGCCCCAAAACGTGCATTTCTGTTGAAATCTCGAAATTGATTTTACATAACACAGCATTACATGACTTTCTCTATACTACATATATCACCTCATATATACATAAGTATATGAGAAAGAAAAAAGTTTGAAATAATCTTGTAAAGATAATTATAATGTGATTGAAGCATAGTTATTACAGCAAAAAGTGATGTAAACTTTGCCTCTTGAAGCATGTTAAACTCATCAAGATATTCTTCAAAAAATGTAATGTGAATATAAAAATACCGTTAATTATTCTTCTTGTGATCTGTACTTGTAACTGTTTTGAGTCACAGTAGTGGAATATATATGTCATTAAAAATCCAAGCATTATAATATGTCTCCTTGTTACTTATGATGCAACTAGGGAAAAATACAGAGAATAATTTAGATATTTCAATTTTTCTGAAGATTCTTATCAGATAATCTAAAAATGTTTTGGATGTTGTTTGAAATTTGATACTCAGCCAGTATATTTTGTTCTGATTAATTGTAATAAATTATTCAACATCTGTACATATTACACACCGTGTCCCTAATAATTTTTCCCTTTTACAGATATCAAAAGCACTAGATTATTAGGAACTGATAAAACAAGTTGAGTTACAGTACTGTATACATAATAGTATATGGTTAGTATAATACATATTAGTTTTACAGATTAGAAACATACTAGTAAACAGTTTAACAGTATACTAGTTGGCAGTTAATAATACATAATTAATAATAAAGCAGTTCACATTTCAAGAGATTTTTTCCAGTAATAGTTTTAAAGTTTTTTTATTAATTCATAGCTCTGTGGGATTTGAGGACATTTTTTTTTAAGAATTCTAGACTAGTAATCACATCTAAGATTAATGATCTGAATAATTGACCAAAGGGATCAGTAGTGTTCAACATACCTGAAAGATTATATCTGGTGTTCTTTTTGTTTGTTTGTTTGCTTGCTTAGACATGGAATTGTTCTACACTCATATAGTGTCATTTTTACTACTAAAAATGGGGGATTACATGAAATGCAAAACTTGATCGAGTGGTTACTTTGTCCTATTTAATATAAATAAGACAAGTATTATAAAGTTGTTTTCAATATTTATTTATTTATTTGGCTCTTTAGTGTTAATAGACATACTTTCAGAAATTTAGGAAGCCTTTTCCATTCTGTGGACAGGTTAAGCAAGGTCAAGCATCACCCTGCAGGATAATTCACACTTGTTGCAGGTATTTTGGTCATTTAAAATACATGAGCAAGACCATCCCAAAATTGAAAGAAATTTTATTCGCTAAAATATTTGCATGTAGTCTTCTAGATTTTTAGAAATTCTTGCACAGAAATAAAATGATTTATTAAATTTCATTTGTTTTAATGTAGTGATATACAATGTAATGGGATCAGGAACAAAAAATAATTCATTGGCTTGATATCCTCACTTCACTTTCTGAAATTAGTGGGGGAGATAAGAGAGACTGTAATGTACTCGAGAATCAAATCAATAATACAATTATATTTGGGTATAGCGAAAGGGTAATATATTTGGGTGTAGAGGAAGAAAACTATGCGACAGCAGGAGTAGCTTCAATAATAAATAAAAAATGGAAAGAGAACATAGAAGAATACAACTGTATTTCCCCAAGATTGGTTACAATGAAAATAAAAGCAAACCAATATAAATTAAATGTAATAGGTGTATATGCAGCAGTTGAAGGTCAATTACAAGAATCTGACTGTTCCTACACAGAAATACAACAATTGGTAGACCAAATAAGGCAAAGGGAGTTTCTCATTATCTCAGGAGATTTCAACGTCAGAGTGGGTTAAAAGGAAGTTCCCTCTTGCAAAGGGCCTGAAGACGAAAAAATTGTTAATGAAAATGGGAAAACACTACTAAACATTTGCTTATTCAATAACCTGATAATAACTAATAGTTTTTTCAAACACAAAGATATACATAAATATACCTGGGAAGCAAGAGGTATAAAATCTATCCTAGATTATGTAATAGTCGACAGAAACCTATTAAATTATGTCAAGAACACAAAAGTATACAGAGGGAGTGAGGTAGACACAGACCACTATTTGGTAGAAAGCAAAATTAAAGATACAATGCACAAAAACCAAGAAAAAATAAGAATATTTCACCAACTAAACCCACGGTAATATCTAGAAGGTGAAAGAATCAGAATACTACATGAAAGAAGATTAAGAGGAAAATTACAAATGGTAGAGAAACAAAATATCGAAACGGACCTCACTTAAACAAGCAATGCTTGAAGCAGGACAAGAGAGGGTAGGTTACAAACCATTAAATAAATGAAAATGGTTGAGAACATGGGACTTGAAAGAGATAGTAAATCAAAAGAAACAAACATATAGAGCTTACCTTTAGAAAAGAACAGTGAAACATTACATTGAATATAAAAATCTAAGAGCCAAAGTAAGAGGTATAAACAGAATACACAGACAAGAAGAGGAGAAAATTTATCAAAAGTATAGAAAGAGACATCTCTGGCCCCCAAAGAATGGAATTCAAAATTTTGAAAATGCTGCACATGAACATGAAAGACAAAAATCACACTAGACTGCATCTCTGAAGAGAGCTGAATAAAACACTACTCCACCTTGTGGAATAATCTAGATCCTAGAACAAAGATATAGAAGAAATAGATGACAATAGTGACAATGATGATATGGACACCCCCTTGAATATTGAAGAATCAGGGACTGTATTAAAGAAATTAAAATATAGGAAAAGCCCCGGATCAGATGAAATCAACCTAGAACTTATAAAATATGGAGGAAATAAACTAAAAGAAACATGAATAGAACTTTTTAACAATGCATGGCAAGAGAGGAAAAAAACAATAGAATGGCAAGAGGGTTTGGTCATGAATATTCACAAAAAGAGCTCAAACTGTGAGAATCATAGGGGCATAACAGTATTATCAACAGCATCAAAACTTTATGCTAACATGTTGAGAAACACACTCAAGGTAATAGCTGAGAATTTCATGGGAGAAGAAGTGTGGGTTCTGAAAGGGAAGGAGCACTAAAGATGCCATCTTCACATTACAGATGATAATAGACAAAAGAAGAGACAGAAATTTACCAACTTTTATAATATTCATAGACTATGACACGGTATACGACAGAGTAAACAGACAGAAACTCAGGAAATTACTGACAGAGGAGAAAATTCCAAATCGATTACTCAATGCAATCCAGAGTTTATATGAAAACTCCAATATTAAAATAGCGTTAAGAGACAGGAAAAAGTCTGCAACAATAACAACCAGCAGCGGCCTAAGACAGGGATGTGCTCTGTTGCCTACCCTCTTCAACATATGTATGCACCAAGTGAGAAACTGGAGGAAGAAAATTAAACAGGGTATCCAAATCAGGAAAGACAAAAAGATAGATACAATCTTATATGCTGACGATCAAACAATCATAATAGATTCTGAAGATGATCTACAAAGATCAGTTTTTGAACTGATAAAAGAGGCCCAGAAATATTCGATGAAAATATCAGTTCAAAAAACAAAAGTTATGGCACTGCAAAGCAAAGAACAGAAGAGAGCCAAAATTGTAATAAATGGAGAAATAGTGGAACAAATCAACAAATTTTCATATCTTGGAAATGTCATAAGTGTGTCTTATATACACCCAGAAGGATTTAGAAAATAAATTGTATAAATACAACAGAATCTGTGGAAGAATTAAACAACACATTGGCAGAAAAATGGATGCAAAAACAAAACTAAAAATTCACAATATAATGGCTAAACCTATAGCGATGTATGGCTCTGAGGCATGGTTAATGAAAGAGAGAGACAAACAAAAAATACAAGCAGCACATATGAGATTTTTGACACACTTTGTAGGAGTTACAAGAAGGGACAGACTGAGAAACACAGACATTAGAAAGAAACTAAAAACTAAAGACTTAGTAGAGGAAATAGAAAACTCTCAAAGAAAATGTCAAGATCACTTTAAAAGAATGAACAACAAATGGGCAAAACTAATATGGAAATATATACCAAGAGGGAACAGAGGCGTTGTAAGACCACGAAAGAAGTGGCAACAGCAGGAACACATGGAAGACTGACTACCAATAATACTGCATAAATAATGGAATAGGCTGTTAAGCATGAACTAACAGTTCATGATGATGATCTTTCACCATGCCAATAAAAATTGTTTCTTTTCAGGTCAAAAACAGCTTCAATTTCTTTAGTTTTCTATTCACACCAAAATGTAAGCCTAAACTTGTAAGCTTATTCAGGTGAATTAAGAAAGTAAATTTCTCTTAGTTGTCAACAAAAAGAAAACAATTGCATGGAAAAAATGTATTCTAGTAGATATGGCTCAGGTTGCACTATTTTTCTACATCACCTCAGACGTTTGTCATACCAGAGGATCAACATTTGTATCCCTGAGTCATGAAGTCTGCTGCCTGAGATTTGAGTATTTGCCAGCCACTTGCAACTCTGTGTCCCTGTGATATAGATAATGCTTTGTGGACAAAAATTTCTTGAGATGTAAGAAAAGATGGCAATCACTAGGGACAAAATTCAGACTGTAGTGATGGTCAAATATCTCCCACTGGAATGTCATGTTGACAAGCATTATCATGCAGGGAGACTACACCTGCACTGAACATCCCGCGTTGCTTAAGTTGTCAGTTTTACTTGTATCACAGTGAACAGAGTTACAAATTGCTGTCAAACAAAGGTATCTATCCTAGGTGGCAGACTTCTATGACACTGGGATAAATGTAAATCCCAGAATAAGACAACTGTCCCAATTCTCGTGGTGATTAAGTGGAAAAATAGTGTAACATGTGTTGTATATGTTACTATTAAGTTTTCCCACTAAATTGGATTTTCTTTTTGTAGACATCTTAAGGAAACTTACATGCATCAAATATCAAGAATATTTTGTAATGAGAAAGATTAGTTTGGATCATTATTACAATTTGCCAATATTCTTTGGTTAGAATATATCACTAGTTCTTACAGATATTGTGCTTGGCCAAAATGCTTTCTCATGAGCCTTGAATGCACTTAACAAGTACAAAATATTGTTTAGAATACATTATAAATTTTCATTAAATTATATTTGTACCTCAATTTTCATTTTAAGATGTAAAAGTCTTTTTTCATGGAAAAATTCCTATTGGTAAGTCAGAATGAATTGTGAAGAAAAAATCAGGACTATTAGACCATTGAATCTCTTTCAAGGAGAATTGAACTACAAGAATTATGTTGATCAGTAATATTTTAACTATAGAAAATACCAATAAATCTAATGTGGTTAAGCAGAGATGCTGTGTAGAAAAAGGAACATATTTGAAAGGCATGCAATATTCATGTGAAAACAGAACATCATGTTGTCATTTTCTAGTCTTAAGACATGACCAATGTGGAGAAAAGAGGAGAGAAGAGGCAATGTGAGAGTGAGTAGTAGGGAAGACTTCAAAAATGACTTTTAGTTGGCTAAATTTATTGTTCATAGTATGCCGAGCATCAACTCAAATCAACATACATATAAAAAATTTAAAAATACAAAATTAACATTAAAATCATGTGAAAAAAAATTAATAAAATACACAATTCATAATAATTTATTCAAATTGCGTTTTGTTTTCTAATACAGGTTAAACAGAAAGTCTGTGGGTGTTTCCTCAGTATGTTTTCCTACTCTTCAGCAAAACAAAAAAAGTTACGGACACCCTTAGTCTCCAAAGCTTTCTCCTGGACTCGTGCGGAGTGGCTCTTGTGCTTTCTTCAGGCACATGTGATCATCTGCAGCATCTTTCAACCTCTTCTTGAAGGTGTGGTGCCATGAAGTATGGTGATATGAAAACGTTCTTCTCATTTGCCAATAATTGGTTGCAGTGGATTATATTTGCGTTATTAACAGTTTTAATGAATATTGCAATTGAGTTCCTTTGTATAGAAGACGGTATTTAACCATATGTAACATTAGTCACGAATTTCTTAAAGACAATTCAAGTTGTGATTGTTGAGATAGTGGTTTCTTTGAATTATATTGTCTGATTTATAATTCATAATGTAAACTTTATTGTTGTTGTTGTTGGGCTTAGCCAAAATGTATGCTTACTTTATTTTAAATAGTTGTAAATTAATTGTGAACTAAGAGCTGAAGGGCTTGTCACTTTTGTAAAGGAATTGAGAATAACAATTTGTTCTAAGATAAAACATTTAAAAGTACATAATCCACTTACAGCATTTCTTAGTTCATGAATATGGGAATCTAGAAACTCGTGTACATATTCTGTAAAAGGCTTAATTGCTTTTTGGATTGATAAGTTTTGTTATTTCTTCTTGTCATGCAAGTCCATTATTGTATTATTTATCTTGCTACCTCACTTTCTAATTCCTAAAGTTAATATTAAAATGAAATATCTAATGTCCATCACAAATTTGATTTGCAGCTTGTATGTGTATTTTATAGTACTATAGCAATGAATTAATTTTACTAGATGTTCACTTTGGTTCCTACCCAATCAAACTTCATAATGTCATAAGTTTTTATTTAAACTGTATATATTTCTTAATGAATCACATATTTTGGTACTATTCCTAGTATGTAAGATTACAAATACAGTACAAGATTATAACCATGTTTAATATTTCAATAAAGAACTTGTATAAACAAGTACAAAATTTAACATACTTTATTTACATAAAATCAATGTTTGTACATAATTATGAATCCCAATACACATCCATTTTTCTTTGTTTTTGTTTTTTTCACTCAGTGATAGAATCTTTTAATTACAGAATAATATATTAAGATCTGGTAAGCCTGAGAAAGCACATATATTCACAGACAGAAAAACAATCAGAGAACTTTTCTTTAAAAACAAATTCACACATCAAATTTAATCACAGGTATTCTTGAATCCTTGTGTTAACATGTCATTTGGGAAACAATTATCTGAACCATAAATTGGGTGTTCTTTGCCATCTTTCAATTAACATGAAATAAGTTTCCATGTTCTTTAATAATTGAGAGCAAAGCCATTTTATTTTTAACTTCTTCCCCACTCCTAAACAGGCCATCTCAGTCTAGTTTTGGCTCTTTGTTAATGCTCACCATGCATTGCCAATAATACCTCAACTTTGGAAATTCAGAGAACTATGGGCACCAGACATGGCTATGCATTGGCACTGACTTTTGATAGTTCAGAACATAACATTTATAATGTAATCTCTTGATAAAACAAAAATACTTCCTTTAAACACAGCTAAAACACAACAGTACAACACAAAAACTTAGTTCACAAAATCTTTAAAATAGAAGTTTTACAATGATGCACTGAAATATAAAGTTTGCAACAGCAGACTTGTGTGTTAGAGAGAAAAATATGACCCATTCTCTAATACATTGAGTACAGAGGTTAAGCTATAGTTTTTCACAGTAACAGTATTCAAACACTGATAAGATATAATACACTTTCTCAGAAACAAAACACATCCAATGCTGGCAAATTTTAAAATGGCAGTAAATAAGATTGATCCATGCATTTAAAAATAATAGCTATGATCAAATGCAACCAAAATATTATTACTCCTCATTACAATGATGTGTAATGGACTAACATCATGTAAATATTTGTCATTTCACACACATCATGAAACAAACTTATCAGTCTTTCAATTTTTAATCAGGGGTAAGATGAACGTAACATAAAAGAAGCAATCTCATCAGAATTGCTACCTCAACTGCGTCACAATTATCACTGTCAAAACAATACCAACCACTACAGCCAGGGCCACCAGGAAACACAACTTCCGTCGGAATTTCATCTGCACACAAAAGTAATAAATTACAAACTTTTTTCACAAATTTATTTATAGATGTATGATTATGAACAATTAGGAACACTAACATTTCTAAGTTCAAAAGAACAAATACTTAACTACAAATAAAAAATCTAAAACATGAAAAAAAGAGAAAAAAACAACCCATTTATGTCCTTTACTGTGTCCCAGACATAATAGCAGAGAATGGCCTTATCATCCATCTTCTGATGTCTCAGAGCCTGTGAGTCAGATCTGCACACAGGGCAGAATGTATGTAACATATTTCAATTTAAGGCTTAATCTGGTGTGTATCCTGACATTGAGTTGAAACTTTCTGGTCTCATTCCTAGTCTTTGCAAAATTTTCAAACTGAAGTACTACAGAAAGAAGGTATGCTGAGGCATTTAAATCTGAGGAGAAGGTTCATGCAAAGGGGAAAAAAGCTGAGGCGAATGGGTTAAAGACAATTTTAGCACAATGGAATGGACAATGACAGAAACTCAACAACTGTTATTATTAATGCTCTTCCTTTGCAATTGAAGATGCATTTCTTTCAGAAACACAATTAAAATGTGCATTTCCAGCCTTTAGTTACTCAAAGGATCATGAACCTCCAACATTACAAACCAGGAGCGGCAGCTCAGTGCATCAACTGAGGTCACTACAGTGCCTCTGACTGGGAGGTACTAGGATTGAGCCGTGACAGCGGCTGGATTGTCGACACTAGCCTTTCAGCTAGGACGAATTCAGTTGCTGTCTGGAGGAGAATTCTAGTGACCAGCTGCTCTGATCGGTAGTTTTCCGTGGTTTCTTCGATCAACACCAGATGAATACCGGAGCAGTACCCTAACAAACAGGCCACGGACCGTGTGCGATCTTTCCTTCCTCTTGTCCTACCCTCATCCCTTACGCACACACACTAACATGCACTACACTCCCACACGTACTGAGGGATGGGGGCTTAGAGTTTGTCCTGGCCATGGTGGTGCCCCAATGGTGGGAGATACCTGGTTGGGGTAAAATCCCGCTAGTAAATGGTAGGTTGGTGCCGGATCTCGCCATCCGGTAGAGGAAGATCACCGCCACCTCCCAATGAAACAACATGCACTACACTTATGGGACTAATGACCTCGTTAGTTGATGCGCCCAAAATCACAATGAATCAATCCAACATTACAACTTTATTTTCCATCATTTCACTCTCTTCTCTTGGTGATAAATAGTATTAGTCAGCAGAGCACAAGTTTAAATCGGTCTTAAGTTACGAGTCTGATCACAGTATTATTTGCCAGCCATGAGAAACAAAAGCAAGTACAAATTTAAAAATTAAGAAAAATTTAAGAGTATGGTGGAACCTTTACTATATCTCAAGTCTTTTTCCTAATGAAAATTAGTAAATGAATGAATCAAAAAACCAGTATTACTACAACAACACATTCTTTCTTGTATTATTTGTCATTGATAAATAAAATTATAATACTGTAAATTGTATCTTCATAATTCTTCAGCCATTGCATGAAACTTCTTGAATAAAAGACGATTGTGAGATTCAAAATTGCAATTTCTGAAAATTTACAGGTTGTAATAAGAATCAGACTTGCACCCAAATGTATAATTTGCTCTTGTTGAGAAAATAAACTGCCAGGGAGACTGAAGCAATCCAATCTCAACTTTGGTAAGATTGGTAAGCCAGAAAGATTACCATTTGTCAACTGTGCATAATGAAATTACCAATGATCTTAGAACATAACAAACTATAATTTACCTCAAAATAGAATATTAAAATACTAATATTTCAAAAACACAAAAAATGATGTGAATTAAACATTAATTAATTAATTAGCATTAAGAAACAAAGGAGCTACAACAGCACATACTTCCTCCCATTATTTCTAACTATTGTAATTTTCAAAAATTCACAAGGTTCAATGAAAATTATACCTGTGAGACATATTAGAAGAAATCATTTACTTATGTAGGAACAAGATTTATTCCCCTTTTTGTTACTAGCAACATGAGATTTTCTGTCAAAAAATTTGTTTTCCAAGGCACGATTATCTTCTTACAAATTAAGGTGAGAAATTAAAAATTCAAACGCACAGAATGTGTAAGGTTTGGAAAAAAATTGTAGATTTTCTTTTTGAAATTTTAACAGTTACAATAATCAATGGTGTTACAACAGCACATTCTTTCTTGCATTAATTGTAACTTTTGCAATTTTTGAAAATTCAGAGAGTTTAATGAAAAAGAGACCTGGGCCTTTTTTGTAAGTATTTTTCTCCCTTTGAGAAAATAATTGTGTGTGGAAAAAATTTTTGATAATTTTTTAATGGAAAAATGACTTTTTTTTCCAAAAAATTTCACCTGATGGATACAACATTACATTATTTAAAGATCTAATTTTTTAGAAGAGATTTCATTAAGGGAAAAACTCCATAAATTTGGCAGTTTTGCCCTGTTAATTTTTTAAAGTACAGAGTTCACTAAAAACAGGACGTGCACCAAACTTATTAGCGTTCTTTGCTCTAGAAAAAATGAAAAACATTTTGAACAATTCTTGAAAATCTTTTTTTATTGCCTTTGCCCCCTCCCCCTCTTGTAGAGCAAAGTGCACTTATAAATACTACAGAGTTCAGAGTGGCATTTCAACGCCAATTGGACCACGGCCCATCAGCCCGGAAGAAATGAATTTTATTGACTCCGGCCGTGAAAGCCTTCAATGCTTTACAATATATGTCTGTAGGGTCAAAATGAAATGGGCATACAACAAACAAAAATGAAACTTAAAAAGCAATGTACAAAACAAAAGCAGAATAAAAACACTGAAATTAAAAAGAACTATGTCAGAAACAGGAAAAACAATAGGGACACAAACACATGGAATGGGAGCACACAGATTCCAATAACAGTGATGAGTACAAACCCACAGGAAAAGGGAGCCAGGCAGACTGAAGAAAAATGAGAAACTGCAAATACCCTAGTTAACTAAGAAATTAGGAATGTTAGTATTAGAAATTAGGAAGACTCAAGTCTTCCAAATCCAGATCATAAACATTTTAGCCGGTAAAGTCAATGCAAGAACGATTTAACTAAATGATAACTTTAGCAACTAGACACTACCTGATATTGAGCAGCTTTCTCCAATTCTTCTTGTCCTTGTTCAACATTTGCATGTACATTCTCAAGATTGTTTTCTATAGAATCTGCAACAAATTGGGGGAAAAAAGATGTGCAAACCAGGAGCAATTCACACCCATTCTACATAAACTACAAATTTGTTATTTAGGCCTTAAGCTAATTATTACACAAATTTGCAATATTATAAAACAAAAGCAAATTATATTCAAAACTAATCAAAAACAATGATTTGTTGTTTAATTAGGTTGAATTAAAGTTTACATTATTGGGTCAAATAATTTCAAAAAATCAAGTTAAAAATTTAATTTATAACTATTTGCTTTTTGAAACTTTTCACAAAAATCATCTCTCTTTCAAAACGTATTTCTTTACTTTAAAACTATCTACTACAGTGTTGACTAGAAGATCCTAATTTTGAAAACCCTTATATCAGTATTATATTTTAAAATTTTAGTCAATAAAAAGAAATGCTTACTTATAGTTTCTCCTTGCTCATGCACCATAGATCCCAATTCCCGCATAATTTCATTCACATCCAAAATATCATCTTCAATTTGCTTAATTCTTTGCTCCCTTTCAAGGAGCATTTCCTGTTCAAACTGTAACTCATTCTGCAGAGTCTTCTGAGCAGCAATTGCCTCCTGTTCCACGAGGTGCAGCTGTTCATCCTCTTCACAGTACCCACTCGATTGTTGCCTTACAAACAGCCTAATTTTTATTTTCTCTGCAACTTGCTAGAACAGTATAAAATTCAAAACCATTAATCAAGACACATGTTTGATGTCACAAAGGATGAATATTTTTTCTAGTTCTGTACAAATGACACACAGTAAGAATTGATAAACATCTGGGACCTAGATAATATTTTCAAGAGAGGGGTCTCAAAAATAAACAACTGAGTGAGAAAAAGTACAGCTAATTAGTATTTGTGTATGAATGAGTGCAACTATTACAAATAAGCTGTGTGATAATTTCAGTGTTAAATTTCTAAACAGAAATTTAACATTTTGCAAAATTTGTTAAATTACTTTTTGGGACAGCACTAACCAATAATTTCAAAACACTAATCAAAATGAACAGTTATTGTAATATTTATTCTGATTACTCTCAAAAGTTAACAAAATCTCTACTGACAGCCATTCTCAGTACGATCTTCAAGCTTTTGTTAACAATTAACCCTTACCACTTATGTTGTTTGATTTTGTACAACTTTGTTTGTCCTTTCCAGTGTGATCTCTGCTTCTTAGCTCTTTTATTCCAAGTTTAGAGTGGCTTCAAGTTGCATTTGTAAAATCCATTAACATTTGATATTGGTCCATTGTTAATTCCCAACTACATGGAATATTGATGACAAATTTCCCCCCAACAATGAATGAATCTGAATCTTGAGCAAAATATTTCAGCAGAAGATTAATTACTTTGATTTCTGAATTTTGGAGGCAAAAGAAAAAAAAAATATGTTAACTGCCACAATAATTTTGGTGAATGTTTCTCTTGGAGCCACTAGAGATTTTTTTCCGTAAGAGAATGGAGACTACTTGTTAAATTATTTTGTCTTTTTCTCATTCATAAACATAAATTTGAGAAATAAAATGTGTCCAACAGAGCCTCTAGGTAATACAACTTCACTTCACAGCTATGTCAGTTACATGTGTCTGACACTTCGTATTTCCGTAATGTGAATATGTATATTCTGTTATACCCATTTGAAAAGAACCGAAGAACGAGCAAGAGCATGATAAAACAGTAAAATTTCTCCTCGAGTGTGGACATCAACTTTACATGTGTGTCAAATCTTTGGAAAAAATAAAAAAGTAGAAATGTCACATATTTTGATAGTATGAATTTGTTTTCTTATTGACATGTATTTTATTCCATTTATTTTGTTCATTTTACAATAGTTTCATATGGCTTAAAATATGGAACAAAAAAGTATCATAAGGGCCCCAGCACACGAGCATTGCATTGACGTACATTAAGTAATGTGCATCGTAGAGTAACACTATCTTATGCAAAATGGCACACAAGTGCTTTGGCCATTCCGCGTAGGATACAGTATTAATCTAAGATGTGACTTACTTAACGCGTGTCAATGCAAGGCTCTTGTGACAGGCCTAAAAGTGTTCATTTTCTTCATGGGATTGGCAATGTAATATTTCTTTGAGACTTACACAAGGGATCTAGATTTCTCTGTGCTACATAAAATTGCATTCAATGACAAGTGTGCAGTTTCAGAAACAGCCCCATCTAAATTTAAGATTGTCAATTCTATGAATCCATCATGGCTTACAAAAAAGTAATGTTGCATACAAATGCCACAACAGTCGATACATTAAACATTAATATAGATTATATTCTAATTTCCTTTTGTTAATAACTGGTTCCTACCTTGAACAATGTATTTTCATTTACAGTTTTGGCAAGAAAACATTGTGTTTGTCTTTAGAGAATTGTGCAAGTGCTGGTGTAAAACTTTGATATGAGTGACAAAAGGTTAACATCTAGAGATGAATGTTAAAATAAACATAAGTTTGGAAGAATCTAAGGGAGGCCACATTAAAATTATACAATTTACAATAAGGTTGTAAAATTTTGCAATTTGTCTTATTTATTTCACATTTCTGTCAATTTCTCATGGAACATTTAAGTTTCCAAAAACAAAAACAGGTTAAATTTCATAAAATAAATTACCTGCTGCAATCTACTATACTGTTGAACAGCTTCTTTAAAGTCATTGCGTAGTTTTTCAACCTGAAGTTTCTGCTGCTTGCCTCCTTTTCTGACTATAACATTTAGACGCTGCAAATCTTTGGTGGTCTGAGTAACAATTCGGTTGCAGCTCAACTGGGTGACACGACTAAAACGAAGTTGAATGGTGATTAAAAGTACAAAAACAAAGAATGAAATTACGGATATATTATTTTGCCTTACACTTTATCTCTAAGTCCTTGACTGTCACGTTCAGTACCAATTGCCTTTAAAGCATCTTGAAGGGTTTTCCAACTTGTATTTATTGTGTATATATTCGTTGTGATGTTTTCACACAAATTATATAGTTCTGTAGGGCTGAACGGTGAACCAGAGAAACCCACATTTGGAACGTCATCGTTCGTTCCGTAAGTTTTCTGGGCCTCACCAGCAAAGCTTTTAGACATGTTTTTGTCGTCCAACCTACAAGATAACTAAAAAGGATGATGGATGCAAATAACTGCGTTACGCTAAAAAATCATTTTAATGCGTAATCAATTTTAATTTCAGCGTACCTTCAAATATACTGTATCGAGCGGTACTGAAGGTGGAGCGGATTTTGTTAACACTAAAATGCCTTGGAGGGTCTACGATAAATTTGACAGCTCTTTATGATTACAGCATTACAATCCACTAAAAAACTTAAATCCTTAATGTTTCTCCCACTGTTTTCAAACCTCTCGAGATTACTATGCGTAAGGTATGATCCCATGTAATCTCGATATTTCACAATCACGAGTTACAATTGCTGCATTCACAATTATAACCCACAAGAAATCGGGATGACGCACGCCTACATCACGAGAGAGGATCTGAGTGAACAAACAGATAGAGGAAACAGCAGCAGACAATGCCAAAGAGTACAAGTACACGACAGACAGTATGACAAGTGACAAGGACGGAAGAACCAACCTCGACGCCGCACAGCTGCTCACGGCCTCTTAAATACAATACGCCTCATTCTCACCTTCTCGAATTCGTCTAGAGAGCATTTGTCTCTACAGTCGCTGCAGTTGCGGTCAGTTGATCCAAGAGGCGTTGCAATATATACTACGTTATTCAAAAGCAAACTCTCATTTTCAGTTCTATACGGTATATTCTTTACCATCCTGTAAGTTGATTCATCATTCTCACATTAAAATACTTTTCAGTTTTTATACTAATCATTATCAACATTATCAAGTTTCAGTAATCAGAATAAAAATACTGTGCGAGCTCACGTACAGAGAATTGATTACTTGCGAACTCCGACTTGCTTCTCTTTGCCATTAGTCTTCACTTCACAACAACCATTGGCCCGTAAGTATGCTCTCTTTCTTCAGAAGTTAATATATATATAATTGTGTGTTTTATAAATAGTTGGATTCGCTCCCAAAAGTGATTATGAACTTGTTTCTTATGTTTGCATGTATTTGTAATGTTCTAAGGAGTATTATCATGAAATATTTTGTATTGCGCAAGTCTATGAACAATGGCCGAAGTCCTAAGATGCTTATTCAGTTACACGGATTTATTGCAATAATTGTTTAGGTGCTCTTATTTGTAATGAAAACGTAGTTTTTGAGTTTACCGTTTGTATGTAAGGGATAGTGAGTAAAAGCCTTTAGTTGCTTTTTTTTTTTAGTATGTTTAGACTTTTCATTGTGGCTCCCGTCATGTAGAACAAAGGATAGAAGGGAAATGTTCCAAGCTGTACCTCTGAATGTTAGGGGATTCTTTGTAACAGTAATTATAATTCATGAAATCATTAAACTAGTAGCAGCTAGTATTTGAATTTAATGTTAATGTGAGACCTTGAGTAACCATTTTGTTTCTGGGAAAAGGGTGCATTTACCTTGAATTTTGACTTTGACCTCAATTGGCCGGCACTTTGGATTACTAAGCCTGTTAATGTCCAAGGAATTGAGAAAAGGACATCGGAGACGGCTTATTTATTTTGGAAAATCAGCCGTAGTTTTTTTATTTACTTTGTATTTTTCTGGTTCTATCTAAAACGTTTCCGCGAGAAGGCCTTTGTGTGTGAAAGTTAGAGAAAAAAGTGTTTTCCTTACATCAAGAATTACTAGCACTCACTTGACAGACTAATTTGACAACGCTGGATGGGCAACCTTGAAGGATGTTGAACCTTGCGTTGCCAGATCCACTGCTGTTCGTTTCGGCAAGTGAGTCATTGACCGTATAGAGAACTTACTCGCACTCGCGAGATTTTGTGCTCTTTCGAAATGACTGAATTGAGGAGTGGGCGGTTAGTACTTAACAGTGCGATACGAGGGAGTAGAGGGATGACGAAAGGCGAACTAAAAAGTCACAATAAGAGTTACTGGGTGGTTTGGGGTAGTGCACGTGTAGTGATCGGGGCTTACAGGGGTGCGCCCAGGGAGTCCGGGGAGATAGGTGGTGGCGGCAGCGGCAGTCCTGGTGACTGAGGTCCATGCATCGCATCGTATTTGGAATCTGCCGAGTATGTATTTATTGTATTTTGTGGGGGAGGAGGCTGGTCACAGGTCAGTGTGGGTTGCGTGGGCCCTAAGAAGCAAGAGACGCAATGGGATCTCATAATAATTGCTACCAATGTTTTTTTTCCTTCTGAACCCACGAAGGCACAGAACATTTTTATACTGTATAAAAAACCATCCTTTTTCACTGGAGGAAAGCCTTTTTTGCTTAATTGTTTAGGTCTTTGAAGACTATCTCAAAATTGTTTTATATCCATTATCGATTTTCATGAAGCGTTGTGTAAAGATGGCGGCGACTTTGTCTCCAGTATTCCGGCAGCATTATGAAATGCCAGTTTTCTTATAATTTGAAGAGAAGAAAATTGTCGTTTCCCTCATAGTGCTTCCACTTCCATCGATCTGATCACAAGAATTATCGCAGTACAATCCATTTTGTGGTAGAGGGGTTAATGAACTTAGATCGTGAACTTTGCGCGTAAAGTACTTGTATTTGTAATTGTCTTCCGTTGTTTTGTTTTTGCAGCTTCCCAACCCCATTTCTCCTGAAGGTGATAGTTGTTCATTGTTTTGGGGGCCGACACACAAGCAACAACGGACGGCCCTAGAGGACCGGGAGGTGCTTCTCGTGTCTCAGGAGGAAGGTAATTTTGAACGTAGCAAAATGGTCAGAAACAGATAAAAAGTGCATGGAATATCTTGAAGAAATGAAAACTTAAAATACTTGTATTATATCCATAGTGATCAGGTCATCTATTTAGGAAGGTAGTGACTTGTACTCAATGAATTTCATTTTATTGAACTTTCAAATGGAAAAGTGTTCTATAAATCAAATATCTGCATTCAATACTTGATGTTCATGTGCCTTTTGTCTTTATTCAATAAGGTGACTTTCTATTAAGTTTGTAAGCGAGGTTTCTTTTGTTGCATTGGAGATTTGTGAACATGTTGAACCTAATGGCTGGATTTTTTATTTCCATTTGTTGCTCCAGTAAGCATTTGATCAGAAAAAAAATTTTAGTGTGTTTCCTTGCGCAAGGTGTCCCCCCCCCCTCTCCTTTATTAAAATTGGTTTGGTCATGTCACATCTATGGTGTAAATGTGTAGGGACATAATTTGAAAGTGTACAACTTGGTAATGAATTGAAATACAATGTACGCAAGAGTTTGGAGTATAATGATAAGTTATAAAATTACATGGACATGCTATACACAATTTCAGTAAATATTCATTAAGTCTGAGTGAGGTCCTGGTTTGCTGTCTTTATTTCTTTGGCATCTTTGTAGCTTTTGTTATAATTCTTTTGGTTGAATATTATCTGAAGAAACCACTTCATTTTTTTGGCTCTTAATTGAAAGTCTGGTGTATTGGCAGCTTCAAAAGAATGGTTTGTATGTTCTTGTTTAGATAGCACTGCTTGTCCTGTCAAAATACCGATCATCCGTAAATTGTAACTTTGATAGGCGATACTAATAAACAATTATGTTCCATATATAAAAATCATCCTTTCCCAAGAAAGGGTGGCTGAAATACTGCCGATTCTTAGGGAAGCAGTGAGAAAATGATGGTTACTAATCTGGGTTTTTGTCTACAGTTCTAAAGTACCATAACAAAGAGAATAAAAATGTAGGTTTCCGGCACCATTTAATTCTTAGAAATGCTTCCAACTTTAAAATAATACATTATTGAAAAACTGCAAGTTATGTGTAACTACAAATTGCAAATGAAAAATTTATTTATCAAGGTCAATAATCGTTAACATTATCCTTTCTCTATCACTTGTTCTTAAATACTTCAAGAACAAAAACTTTCAAGAGAAGAATAGTTTGTGAAAGCATTTGAAAATGCAGTATTTTTCTTTTCATGCAGTAAAAAGATGCTTACTGCTTACTTTCATTTCCGTCTCTTACCTCGAATCTGAAGAATGTGAATGAAATTTCACAAGTGGTGTCTCTTCCTCTTATTCATCATTTTAGATTTCTTTTTGGGTGTTAAGGTGCCATCTCTAGGCAAATGTAAGCAAACTGCTTCCTTGTTTTGGTTCTGAAGCCATGACACTGCAATTGTACAAAATGTCACAGCACCCCATGATCGCTCTCAACTTATAACTTACAACTTGTCATCCTCAGTAAGCTAGAGATAGAGCTGTCAATCTTTCACAGAACTAAAATGACAGGGTTTGTATCTGTTCCGAAACAGTCGGTTGGAAGAATAGAGTAAATTGATGTCAAAAAGAGAATTGGTTTTTGTGATTGAGGTCATCAGTTGTAATTGGATAGGTCACAATTGCCATATTTGAGAATTTACAATTTTTTCTTAATACTTAATTTTTTATAAATTTCCAATATATTAATATAATTTGAAATCAAAGAATCGCTCATATAAATATTATTTCAGAAGAATTAAATTTTTCTTAAATGCTAGCAAAAAAGGTAGTTTCAGCACAGTTGCTGTGTAAGTGCCAATAGTCATGAAATAAATGGCAATGGAAAACTGTAAGTTTGGGAAATTTATTCCAAGATATTAGTGGGCCATCCTGTATTTCACAACTACCCCTAGGGCACAAACTTTAGTTTTAAGTTATTAACATCGCATAAGATGTTTCAAGTTGAGGTGGTGTTTACATTTTAACACGCATTAAATGTCACATTAAAGATACTTCCTAATTTCAGTGTGCAAAATTAAGTGTTTTCTGATATCTCCAGAACAAGGCTTTGTTGAATGTGCTATACTCTATTTTCTTCGTTTATATTTCTATTCATGATTCTCAAATGAATCCTGTGTTCAGTCTTAAGTGTAGGATAATGTGCTTATTCCAGTGTTATCATTTCAAATACTTGAAATTCAGGAATAGAGGGACAATGTTTATCAGAATTATTTCACATTGTGATGCTGACCTATTTCAAAACTACCATTATTAACAAAATTGTGGGTTGTGACAGCTAAAATTTCTGGCTCTAAAAGGAGCTAAATTGTTCTGTATATTGGTGATGCTATTTATACATTTGGTTGAAAGGGTGATGGCTTAAATGTCGGAGAAAAAAAACTGTAAGCATAGTATGTTGCAGTGTTTTCCTCGAGATAATTGCATAATTACTTCAAAGACTTCAATTTTTGTTGCAGGGACGAACCTCGCTCCCTCTCCACAAAGCGGCGCTGGATCCCTCCTTCGACTGTTAGACGCGATGCACTCATCCCAGAAAACCGGAATGACCTCATTTTCCGAAAGGTGTGTAAATTGCCCTGCAATTAGTACTTGTTGTAAATTGATGAATTCAGTTTCTTCCGGAAAGTTTTTATGACGACTGGAAATTATCTGCAATTAATTTGTAAATGGTATTTGTAGTTTGCATGAGCAATGAAGAAATGCTTGTGTGTTTAGGTTCGAGGAATCCTCAATAAGCTCACCCCGGATAAATTCCAGAAGCTGAGTGATGACCTCCTGCGTACAGAACTTAATTCTAGTGTGATTCTTAAAGGTGTTATACTGCTTGTAAGTATTTTTTTTAAGACAATAGCTATTTCTGTTCTTGCGATACAGAATTGAATCTTCTATTTTATCATAGTAGTTGATGTGTCAAGGCTGTTTTCTTCTTTTGAATGATTCTACAATTTTCCTCAAGCATAAGGATTAATTATTTAATAGATTTTTTGAAGGGTTAAATTCAAAATACCAAAATCTATAACTAAGTCAAAGCAGTAATTAAATTAATCAAGATCAGTATCAACAGCTCATTACAAAAAATTCACATACAAAACATGTACATTATTTTACAAATAAATTAAAATCTGTATACAAGTTTGTGGCAAGTAGAATATTTTCTGCTGCATAACCTTTTTTACAATTAATCTATACAGGGCTGAAAAATGAAAGTAATATTAATTTTAACAATATTAAAAGTATTAGCTGCCATTTGGACTGAATAACTATCAACAGCCTGTCAGAAGTATTGTATCTCATTGTATCATTGTCAGGACTGACCTTAATATGATAGTAAAAATAGTGGATTTACTTGAATATCGTATGCATTTTCCCCCTAAATTCTTCGTTAAAAAAAAATGGGGGGTCATCTTATACTAACAGTTAAAGTTTACGGTAGTTTGGTGAGGATCACTGCCTTTAGTGAAAAAAATTGTATGCTGACAAAACCTTACACTACAAAGGTGATAAAATGCCAAGCTCGTCTATCCTCTCAGTTAACGCATTGCGGAATGTCAAATCATTGCTGTATTGTGCTATGTTAGCTTGTTAGACTGGATGCCAATAGCCCTGGAAGCAGCTGCCAACTCGCATCCTGATTGCACTTTTATTCATCACCCACTCCTCAACACCCTTGCCAACAAAAATGTGGATCAGAGTTGTCATAGGGTACATTGGCAATGAAACCTGAAATGATTCTCTGTCCTGAGCCATATGGACATAGTTCAAACCTGGGTAATCACGTTTGACACAGGCACATGCTGAATATTTATTTCTATTCACAGAAGTTTTCTTTGTGTCCACTGTGAACATGCTGTTCAAATTCGCACCAATGTTTTTTTAAGTGAGAAGTCGAATGACATGTAACATTAAATGCAATAGAAAAGAGTGGTGCTAGTGGCAGAAATTCTGTGGAGATAAATAGCAATTTTCCTAAGGATGAGCCAAAGTGACAGCTAGTGCTGGCAACATAACTGAAGGTTCTGTGGTTGTCGTGCCTGTGAGCCCATTAGACTCCCTTCTCACATTTGTTCGTTTGCAGTTGGCTAACTTGTAAATGGCTTCGACTCTTCCTTTTGCGATGTCCTTGTCCAACAAAAATATAGTGCGCCATGAGAAATAATTGAAATTAGGAAGTGTTATGTGCTCTTCTGTAAAAAAAAAAAAAATACTTTTTTCTTCAAATATCACATTGAATTGACTTTTTGTGTGATAAATATTATGTTTATTTTAAAACCAATACTTGAATGCGAGATGCGTACCGATGCATGTGGTTCCGGCCTTCGTACTGTTGTGTGGCGAGCTGTAATTGAGAGCTTTCTATTTACAGTCGTGGCAGTTTTCTTTTACTGATTATGAGAGCCTGTTAAGAGATTTTCCGCTTACGAAATTAAATCTAAATATTTCCCGAACTTGCATACGTGCATATATGTCAGCAAAACTCTCAAGACTTCTACATAGAGATGCTTTCACAGGAGCCATTAGCACTTTACGAAGGGGTGTAGCTGAACAGCTGTCGTGGCAGAGGGATACTTCCCTGAAATCTGATGTTCACTTGTTTTTGCGAACTGTCACTTTGGCTCATCCTTAGGAAAATTGTTCTATACAGGGATCTAAGACTTTGGAATTGGCAACTGAATCACAAAGACCTTACTATACAAATTTTAAGTTAATGGTTCTGAAAGAAACTGAGACCACTAACATCGTGGAAGAAAATTTGATGTTGCTGAAAGAAATCTTTGTAGGTGGCGTCAGATGAAATATAAATTAGAGAATGCACAAAACATTTCGGGGATCTGAAATGGGATTATTTCCTGAGTTGGAGAAGCAAGTTGTCTAGTACCTGCAAGAGAAATGCAATGAAGGATTCCCTGCATCTCTCCAAATTATACGAATGATGGCACTTGAAAGAAAGAAGAATTTCTTCTTGGCATAAATTGCAAAGAGAGAACGGGTTGGTGCATACGAATGATGAAAAGATCTGGTCTGACATTGACACACTAGCTTCGTGACTTCCAGCAGCTTTTGAAGAAAAAATAGTTTCCTAGGTCATATTCCCAAATTACACAAAGAACCTGGCTATCTGCTCAGTCAAGCCAGCATTGCTAACCAGACCCCCCTTTTTGGGGTTTTGGCATCATTAGTTGAAACCAAGGGCGCTAAATGTTATTGTGAGAAGCACCGCCATTGAAAAGACCAGAATAACAGTTATGCTGTGTGCTCTGACTGATGGCAAGAAGCTGTCTTCATATGCAATTCTGTGCAGGAAAAGAAAGCTAAAAGAGAAACTGCCAACAGGGCTTGTTTTCAATGTCAACAATCTGATGATTGATTGAAGATTGTTTGGAATAAAAGACCAGGTTATTTGCTGAGGGAGAGTGGATTGCTGGTACTAGATTCATTCAAGGGACACATCATGCAAGAAGTTCAGGAACTGATATTAAAAAGTAACACGGACCTAGTAATAATTCCTAGTGGGATGACAACTCTTGCTTCAAGAAACTGATTTCGTTGTGAACAAACCATTCAAGGATCATCTGACAACTTGGCTGGCTTCAAGAAAACCACACCCTCGCTCCTGGAGGGAAATTAAGGAAGACTTCAGTATAAAGCCTTTAGCTTAACTCACAACCCTTGTGTGAGAGAACTTGTTCTTGTTTTGGTAATTTGGCAATGTGTGCCTTTGCCACATGTAAGATAGCCATGCCTAGCACGTCAAGGCAGCAGAGGCAACTGTCAGGTTATAAGCTGCTGAAATTTTCCTGTTTGTGTTTTCCCGTACAAAATCTTAAGTGGGCATGTTCCCAGCTCACACACCAAATGTTTTCATGCTGTGCAGGGTGTTTGGTGATGGTAGACACGTTAGAAGGGAACAAACTGTGTCCAGTGTGTTTAGGAAACAAAATTATACTACTGAAGATGTGGAGAAGAGAGGGAGTTAAGACTGATATATCGATTTATTAACAGCAATGTGTGTTTTTACCACTTGTGTTTTTATTGTGATTGTGATTAGTTACAATGAGTTAAAAAGGGGAGGGGGAATCTCAGGAGGCCTTTTCAAAATTTGGGGTTGTATTATATTTGAGGTTGACTTATATTTGGGTAAATATAGTAGTATCCATTGTATCAAATTCGTGGAGTTACCTCATCTTTCAGGTTATCCTTTATTAAGTAGTTGCAATTGTATTGGTGAAGTTTCCACATTCATCATTAAGAATATTGCGATATATTGTAAGCCATTAAAACCTTCGATTTCATCTGGAAAACTTAGTCTTCATTTTATCTCTTAACCCTCCTCTGGGAGCATCTGTTCTTGTGATTTGGCTGCCACTTTTTTTAACCTCAAGCAGAGGCCTGTGACTAGCACATTGGGACAGCAGGGGAGTGGGTGTCTAATCATAAATTGCAGTAACATTCCTGTTTCTGAGAGTTGTGCCATTTAGGTTTCATTCTGTTACACTACTTGGGAGGCATCCTGTTGGGATAGACAAGGCAGGGAAGTTTGGGGGTGGAGTTGGCTGGGACAGGCATGTGCAGGCAAACAAAACTTGTTTCTGACATTCTGTCCATATTGACCTCTTCAACTGATATTGAAAATATAGAGGGAAGTTATAGCAGGAAACCCATTATGGAGTGCATGATCCCGCACCAACTGTAATATTTCAAGAGTTATTCAATTAGATGTCACCTGTACAAACAGCTGGCTCGACCCAGCTCTGGCTGGCTGTAGAACTCCGAGAACTGTTCTCCGAGAATTAAATCCAGTTGAGTCAGAATAGCGTGGTGAGTGGCCTTGGGAAGTGTTGACATCCTGTTCCAGGAATTAATCGCATAGGACTAGTGAGCACTTGTGTGTGGGAATTGTGTGCAGGCAGTGATGCAGCTGACGTCATCAGCGTTAGATAATGTGTATCGACGCAACTCGTGTGCGACACAGGCCTAACAGGAAGGGGGGGAGAAATTGGTGCGGAGGGTACAGAGAAACAAATTTCTCTGGGTGTGATGAATGACCTAGAACACAATTTCAATGTACATAATTTGCAGAGGGGCCTAAAAAGTTAATGCTGCAGCATGAAAGGAGGGCCAAAAAGAAACATTAATACATATGTAAATAAGAGTAGTGACAAAACCCATGATTATTTTGAGGAACATAGAAAATTGTAATGATTAAGGACCAAAAAAGTATTGCAACCTTAAAATCTTGAAAAATATTAGTCATAGAAAACATATTTACAACAAACTTCTTGAAAATTTTATTATCCTTCAAATCTTGTGAGCTTGTATATAAAATGCTTAGAAACTGGGTTATGTACAGGGGGAGGAATCTTTATCTTGGACACACCTTCCTTAACTAATAATTTGGAGCACACGTGTATGTTTTGATCTATACTTCTGACCCCCATTGAGGTAAAGGTCTCTGTGAAAATTCAAGGGGATTTTTTCCACAGAATTTTTTAGTGTAGTTCAGGTTTGTTTTCCTTGCAAGTTACGTGATTTTATAATATTTGGCTTTCATGGAACGTGGAGACAGAATTCCAATTGACTATGTTAATTTTCTTTTTCAGTAGGCTTGCTACGTATATAGAACTATATTGCTTCCATTTTCAAGATTAGGAACTTGTTTATTACGCAATTTTGACATTCTGACAAATTGTGGAGTGAGAGGAAAATGTGTAATCTAATAATTTTTGTTTCTATTTTTAGATCTTTGAGAAAGCCCTAGATGAGCCGAAGTACAGTTCTATGTATGCACAGCTGTGCAAAAGGCTCTCTGAGGAAGCACCCAATTTTGAACCTGTACCTAGTCCCTGCACGTTTCGTCTGCTGCTTTTGAACAAGTGTCGCGCTGAGTTTGAGAACCGTTCCAAAGCCTTCGAAGCCTTTGAGCGAGATGGCCCCCTGGCACCGGAGGAGGAGGAACGGCGGCAGCTCGCCAAGCGCAAGATGCTTGGAAACATCAAGGTAAAAAATGACTTTCGGACTTTTGTTTACTAGTTATAAAAATGCCTGGCAGATTAAAAATTCCTAATTGGCATGGACTGTTCTTACTGCTTACATTAAATATGTTCACAATGTTCTTCTAGTTTATTGGAGAACTGTGTAAGCTGGAGATCTTGGCAGAGGGCATCTTGCACAGCTGTATCCAGCAGCTGTTGCAGAAGAAAAGTGGGTGCTCCGTCAGAGACAGAGCAGAGGACTTGGAATGTCTCTGTCAGATAATGAAGACTTGTGGTCGGATTCTGGACTCTGACAAAGGACAGGTTTGTTAATATTTTAGAAGTATGCAGTAGACATCTGATAAAAATAAAGTGTAATGTGGTTCAGGCTTGCAAATAATTATTTTGGATGATTGGCAAGTGTCAGTTCAGAGAGTGCAGGTCTTTTCCTTATTGTTCCAATGACTTCATTTAGTCCTCCAGCTGTTTTTGCATTGGCTTATTGAGCAGGTGAATATCCAAGCTTCCTTCAACCTCTTGAAGTAGACACTCAGCCCAAACTACTCTATGGACTAGCTTTCTCTGCCCTTTTTTGATTACTCCAAGTTTGGCTGGACTCTTGTATGCTGGGTATTGTTCCAGATCTGATAACTTCACTTAATAACATTCTCTGAATAGGTACAATTTTCAGCTTCTTCCTTGTGTTCCCCAAAACTGTAACAAAACACAAATTACACCAAAGGAACTGGTAAAAACACATTGTGAAAGGAGGTTACTCAGATTAGGAACAAAAATAGCTTCCTACTGCAAAATTCCAAACACAATTTTCTACGAGACCTTTGTTGGTTAATCCAAAGTAATACTGGAATCAAAATTGTGAATTAAATGAAATTCAGTAATCTTTCATTAAGCAAGTGACCAAAAGCTAGGAACAAATAGGCGATTTGTGGCCGGTTGCGGAGATATCAAACTATCAAGAACATGTCAGAAGAAATATTATAATTAGGGCTGTGATTTATATGCAATAAAAACTGCAAAATATGCACATATATAAGTAATGTTTGGTAAATAAGCAGTTAAAGAAGGAAAATATGAGAAAGAGTGTAATGTAATGTGTATGTGTAAAAATAAATAGAAAGTGTAATTTGGAAAAGATGTTTACAGGAAAAAAAAGAATTACAGAAATCATATAAATTGTTACGAGCAACAAACATTAGCAGTTAGGGCTTAATTTTGAAGAACTCATTTCTTAGGATAATAATGGGAGATCCAGTTAATGTACATTTCATTTAAAAAAAAAATATAGGTATTGCAACAAAAAACTTTCTCTCAATTGTAATAAAATCTAAAACCAAATAAGCAAATAACTTGAAACTTGAAAATCTTGATTTAATGGGTTTCACTGTGAGCCAACAATATTTGGTTAAAAGAGAAATGTTAGTAAATTGAAAAAAATGGTCCATCCCTTGAATAAAGTGGTTTGAACACTTGCAAAATTGTTGCAATTGCAAACAACCACGTTTTTTAAGTTTTCAAATGCAAATGTCTATTTGGCCTCAATCGCTTTAAAACAAGCTGAATGCCCGCTCCACATCAACAATCAACAAGTAACTAAGAACATCTTTTATTTGATCAAAGTAGTTGGAATAATACTCGGCTGCCTTCAGCGAAGTACCCCACCTTGTGATAACTGGTTGGAGATATAGATAACTTTAAAAGAGGTAGAGAGGTAGGTCAGGGTAATTTGTCTTAAAAATATCCCCATGGCTTGGAGCCTTCAAGAATATTTTCTTGATAGTTGGCATCAACTGACCAACATCCTGGGAATTGAAATCTGTTTCTGCAACATGATGAAAAGCATGAGCAAGGGAAGTTAGATGAAGTTAAAAATAAAAAACTTTTATCGAAGCCCCTGCTTTTCACATTTAAGGAGCACCATCCGACAGAAATAGAACCTTTTCATGCTGAACTCCACTCTGCCAAAGAACACTCATTGATTCATTAAAATACCTCGCAATGAGGGGTGAGTATGCAAAAAAAATATCCAAATATGCAATTATGGTGATATATGCAAAATAAAAACAGCTGAAATTGATTCTAAATGCCTGAAAACATACAATTTGTTGAAGTGGGTTGTTTTAGTTAATAGAAGAAAATATGCAAATGCATATAAATCGCAGCTCTAATTATAATCATAGGCCACCATAATATTTTTCTTCATAAATGTCTGGTCACTTGTTAAATTGAAATTTCTTTAATGAAGTAACCTAAAAATTACCTGTACACAATTAACTATTGAAATGAAAATTCCACTGTTCCTTACTTTATTTAGAGGAACTGGAGTAGAAGAAACTGGATTGAAACAAATCCCAGACATGCATTTCCTCCACAAACCCCTGCCAAACATTTAATTAAAATGCTGTAGGCTTTTGTCATAATAAAAAGCATGAAGAAGTGGCCAAGCATTGATGCATTATCCTTAATGAAAAGGTCTATTTTAAACATACTTCACTAAATAATGGAAGTTCTATCATTTTATTGAACTAAATTTGTGTACTGAAGTTAATGATGTACAGTCAAACTTCACTTATGTTTTTCAGGGTACTGAAGGGTAAAAACGTATAAGTGAGAAAAACGCTTTATTGTAATTGATTATTCTGAGAAGAAAAAAAATTTAAATTTTTGCACTATTATTTTACCAGTTTTCGCAGTTCTTTAGCAATATCTACTCCTTTTTTATTGCATTTATCTCCCTAACAACTGTTAAAATTTTTATCTGGTTTATATTTATTTTATCTGATATTGAAAGGGGTTGCCTTTTCCTACCGCTCCTCTTGGTTAGAATGGACACGCAATGGGGACTTTACTGATGACCTTATGCGACTGTTTCCCTGCAAAAACGAAGGCTGTGTATTGCGAGAGCTACAACTGACGGCGGCAATCCGTGGCTGGCTGTTTGGGTTTCAACCTTGATGTTATTTGAGATTCCGTGGGTTAAAGCACTTGTGTTCTATGTGGGTGACAGGAAGCGCATGACTGTCACAGCCCCACAGCCTGGTGACACCCTCCACGTGGGTGGAAAAGCAATCAGTTTCATTAGCTGCTTGTGCCACACCTCCACGAAAAGGATCTTGTTAGTTATTACAGCAAGCAGAAGGGCCTTCGGAGAGTGACAGTCAGTGCTTGAACTGTCTCACTTATTTGTCATATACATTGATACTCTCTCCCAGGGATACTTTTGACCTTCTCGGAGCTAGCTCTTGCCTCTTAAGATCCTCAGAGCTCCTGTGCGCATGTGAATAACATTTTTCGAAGTTCCATTGCCGAGGTGGCCCGGGGGCCAACTTCGCGCTACCGCCGTGCACGTTCGTGCAGTCTTGGCCCTCTCAGCTAGGCAGAGTCGAGCTTCTATATTATTACAAGTTACTTTTCTATACTATTAAGTTTCATTGTCTCCTCAAGAGGCCAAGCGACAGGTTGCTCCGCGGGAGCGCTCTGTAGCGTTCCGAGTATTGATACAAGACTGCAATAAAAGTTCAGGGCTCTTTGTACAGGTCACCCCATGTCTCACTGGGATCATTTAAACATTAAACGGGCTTAAAGGGACTTTTATTACAAAGTGTGAAAAAGTATAAACATAAAACACATAACTGAAATAATTTAGCATGAGAATTGTGGGAATTTATCCGGGACTAATAAAAAAAACTCATAAACGCGAAAAACGTATTAGTGAGAAATGTATAAATGAAGATTCACTGTATATATATTAACCAATTTCTTCCCAGTCTTGCAAAAATGCAACTGTTTCATTTTTGCCAGCACAGTTCAAAGAAAGCATGGTAAGCAATTATTTGTCAATATAATTTGCAATGAGTTAAAAACAATTTCTCTTTCATACATATATGAACATTTTTTTAAATTCTGTGTGTGCCATATTGACATGCCTCTGATTTGTCTCTTTTGAACTTCAAATTGGTGACCTTTGCAACTGTCATCACACAAATGGTTCAAAAAGGCCCAGTTTTGAGGAAGCAATATTGGGAAGATAATGGTAATTATGAACTGACCTGTTAAGAAACTCCAAAAAAAACATAATCTCGATTGCTTTCTTGGCACTCAAACAAGGCATGGCTCAGTTGTGTCTTCCCATATGAAACGGTTTGCGGTCATTCTTAGATTCTGATTGTGGAAGAGAGAATGATTCAAAGCACTTTGAAGCAATAAAAAGATGCCCTCAACTTTCAATCAAAAGCACCTTGGATAAAACATTCGAGCCTATTCTTTGATGGAGTGAACAAGAGATGAAATGAAATATGGATTCTGGAATCCAAATTGTAATTTAAGAGTACTGTAGCAAAAAGAACAAAGGACCATGTTGATTCTGTAATTATGGATGTAAAGAAGGTATGCAGACAACGGAAAGTTCATAAGAGTTAGACAAACTTCAATTCCAATAAATTGTTGGATACATTTAAATTAGAGTTATGTTTTAGAAGTTCATAAGTACTTTTGTATTGTTTGCGTAGCAGTAAAGTTTAGTGGTCACTAGTTGAGAAAATACAAGGATTTCTTTAAAAGTTGTCTGTACACTTCCTTTTTGGAAAACTCCCAATGGTGGGTAGCATTTTGTCACACTTCACTCAAAAATCAGAACATTATAAGATTTTGGTTTTGCTGTTTTTTGGGGAGCTATTACGAATATTGATCTGAAATTTATTAAATGAAGACTTTTGATGTTTGAAAAATAGTTAATATGAAATAGCTGTTTGTACACGCAGAAATAAATTAATAAATATAGGTAATTGTATCTTTTTCAGAAACTGATGGATCAGTACTTCCAGCGGATGGCTGTTTTGGCAGACAATCAAGAATTGCCATTGCGTTTCCGCTTCATGTTACGTGATGCTGTTGAACTGCGTCAAAACAAATGGGTTCCTCGTAAAGCCACCAGTACTGAAGGACCAATGCCCATAAACCTGGTGAGTGTTTTTATTTGGTTTGTGGTTAACCATGTGACAATGATGATGGACATTTTCATTCGTGGTTTCCTCCAGAAACTTGTTAATGATGGTATGGATATGTCTGAGTTGCAATGGTTGGCTTGTAGAGACATTCTTGCAGTGCAAAATATGTTTACATCTAAAAGTTTGAATCTTATTAAGAAAATTCAGTTGAACTTTAGTTATCATTGTTTTACAGATTCATGATGAGGATCCCAGAGGTCGAGTAGTGAAGTTCCAGTTGGGGAGTGGTGGAGTTCCTGGAGGGGGCTCCATAATGTATGGCCATCCCTTGAAGAGGGGAGATGTGGGAGATCTTTTGAGCTCCTATCCTCTTAGTGGTTCTTCATTCCCGATTCCTTCACCTAACGACAAGTTCTCGTGAGTTTATGATCTTTAAATTACCAAAATTTGTGTCAACTTGAGACTTCGTACAATTCTGTACAAAGTTGGATGAAATTTATAATTTTGTCAACAAATAGATAAAAAAGTGTTATTAGTGTTTTGTGAGCTACAGTTGACTTGTTTTATTACTAGGTTTGGTGGTAATGGTTATCCATCTGTGTATGGGCGCCAACGTCAGCGTCAAGAACAAAACTTCTATTCAGGTGGTGGTGGACGCCAAAACTTCAACCAGAATCATAAACAAAACCACAACAGCAACTCACAGCAGCAGCAACAAAACTTTAACAATTGTGAGTATGTTATTAAATTTCATGTTTCATTTGTATTTATTTCTTTTGGAGCTGATTATCTTGTTGTGCACTATTGAACTGATTGGATTTGAAGGACTTGATTTTATAGCAAGAATTTTATTTTTAGCTAGTAGCAAGGACCTTCCTCCTCGATTCAAGAACAGAATGCTGCTAACGTCATCGCAAGGGCAGTCTCCAGAAGAAGTCTCCCTACGACCTGCAGCCAATTCATTGTCCAATCAAGTTAATTCTAAGCCACCAATGGGGTTGAATTCAGGTAATTTATTTGGACATCTCTGTATGTTAAGAGTGATGCCACTCATGTTTAGAGCATATATTACTGTTTGAATTTTAAATTACTTGTGTGGAGTTCTTCCTTTGCTGCTATGCATGTGTCTACGTAACCACTGGGATTGGTTTCCCATGTGCTATGCATAAGCTTTTGTGTTCATAACGGTTTCCCATCTGCTCTTCATGTAGATATATGGACTCACTTGGGTTTGCTTTTTATGTGTGATACAAAGTTGCCCATTACATCCTAGGATTGGGAGGAGCTGTAGTTTCTTCTTAAGGTTCTATGGCTAACTTTCATTGCAAATAGAAGTTCCTTTATCATTTTCTTAAGTCTAAACAGCTCTGGACTTGCCACATTTGCATGGGACTGAGAGGGTGAGACAAGTGTTCACCTTTCAAAATAAACAATTTGACACCTTTACTTCACTTCCCCACAGCGTCCTTTGAAGGAGATACTTGGCAGACATACTTCATCAGGTGTCGTGCCATCCATTGGCAGGTTGTTTTCGTATGATTTCGTTGGACATTGGCTGTATGTATTTGGACATTGATTTCAACTAGTTTTATTTTTCTATTGATATTTAATCAGTATGGCAGGTTGGTTAGGAATATACCATATTGGCTCGTGTACGAGGGTTGCTGGAAATGTTTCTGGACACTATGAAAAATTATTAACGAAATGTGGTACATAACTTTACATCCTTTTTCAAAGTATTTGCTGTAAGTATTATACATCGTTCCATCCGCTCAAACCAGTTTGTGAAGCATTGCTTCCACTCTACAGCAGGTACTGTGGAAACCATCTTTCAGAATGTTTAGACTGCTTCTGCAGGCAACGAAATTGTTCATCACACATTATATTTTTGCTTGTTAGAAAGAAAAGAATGTCATTGATTAGAATTCATAGTAATATAAAGTTTTGCAACCAGTAACAATGTTGTCGACGAAATTTGAAGAAAAAAAAAGACCTCTGTTGAATTTCCTGAGCATTTCAAAATCCATCTACCATCAAAATTAGTTCCGACAACAGATGTTGCAGGATGACCCTCATGAAGTTAGTCATGGAGAGCGATGCGTCCACACTGAAATTTTACAAACAAATTGTAAACATTCCTATTGGATGGAGCTTCTCGCAAAAGCCAAAGAAAGTAGAGCTATGCATTGTTTTAGTGTCAAACCACATTTGAAATAAAAAAGCATTGCATGAGATTTCCATTTCACACTTGCTTACTTTCTTAAAAATACTAGGTCACATTAGTAAGGAATATTAGTTGAATTAGGGGTAACAAATGCCAAAGTTTACTAATGTGACAGTTAAAGAATGCTTATGGGATATGGCTTAGTAATTGCAGAAACTTTCCCAGCAACCTCCATATAAGCTGTACTTTCATCCAAAAAAACTCATGAATGGGGGTGCGGCCTTACTTCAGGTTTTTCTTAAAAATAATCATGGGAAAAGAAACAAAATTTTATGCTGAAAATAACATTTATTTTTCACAAATGTATACATGTTGAAAGTTAAATTTACTTTCATCACTCCTGGATTCATTCTCATTGCCCCAGATTTGTTGTCACTTTCAAAATGCTGGAAACATTCCTGGTGATCGCATTCAGTTGATGCCACTTGGCTTTACAACTAAATTCGCATTGTTCCTGTTCAGTTTACTTTTTGATATCTTTTATGCGAGCCTGGAAACTGTCAAAAGCTTGCATGGACCATATGCATGTTTCTAATTTGTTTTTTCCAACACGGTTTTGCCTTGAATTCACTGCCTCACATTCTCATAAATGTTGAATTTCCTCCCGGCAGCTCAATTCCCATACTGTTCAGCGAACTTCACTGCGGCTTATACACAAGGTTGTTGTTTATTGTTTGTTCGTTTTCTCATCCCTTTCTTTTTCTTCTTTAAATTAGTCAAAAATTGTTAGTGAAGCATATACCATAGATTAGAGATATAGACGGCTCACTGCGGGCAGTGGAGAGGGTACCAAGAAATGGTGTCCCATTCAGAGATGACACCATCGTTGAATTTTTAGTTCTGCAAAAAGTGGTGCCATAGCAGAGCGCACACAGGTTGTAACTCCACCCATTTGCCCCCACTGCCGATTTCATCCCTCCACTACCCTGTGGCGGCATTTTCAAATTATTGAAACTGTTACTGCCGCAAGATCTTCTTATAGCGTTTACAGCTATAAGATGACATGGATTCTGATGCAGCTAGGAGCCTCGGATCAGGCAACACATCGAAGGTCAAGGGCATTGCACTTTAAAAGAAATTTGTTTGAATTTTGAAGAATTTTGCATGCTATTTAAAAGAAAGCTCTCAATGGAGAGGGGAGAACACAGGGTTTTTCTAAGAAACTGCCATTAGGGGAGGCTCGGCCGGGTGGCGGAAAATAAGCGGGCAGAAGGGTTAATGTGCCTGGGATGCAGCCAGCTTCAAGAGGGGTGAGAGAGAAGGAATTTGTTCATTGAAAATAGTGTACTGGGAATTGTTTAATAAATTTTGTGTCTGGCTTCTAATATAAGTCTGTCAGTGTACCAGTTTTCAATTTCTAAAATTTTGACTTCGGTTGGTTGACAAAGTGTGATTGTGTTCTTTTGTGTGTATGAGCTTGTACATTTTCTTTGATTGTGTGTTTAAAGGATCTTCTGGTCTGGCCAATAATTGTGCATAACAACTGCCACAGGAAATGGAGTCTAGTAGTAAAAAATCTCAATAAACAGACACACTTTTAACTTTTCTAATGCAGGGTTCACAATGGGATACA